>WBNO01008706.1:3704-27689 GCA_013400575.1 Peucedramus taeniatus
GCGGGCGGAGGGGCGGATCCCTTCCCGCCGGCACCCGGAGGCGGGAACGCAGTGAGGAGTGCCGGGGCTGGCCCAGGGGACCGAGCGTGTGAGGGGAAAGGCGGTCCCTTCTGCCTTGTCGAGGCCATTTGCGCGTCTGTCAGAGCCCTGCCTTGAGGCCGGGGCGCTGCGCGAGGGTGTGCGGTTGTTGCTCTTTGAATGACAGGATCGTTTAGGTTGGGAAAGACCTCTGGGATCATGGAGTCTGAACAGTATCATGTCACAGCACTGAGGGCCACGTCCACTCTTTCGTTAAGCACATCCAGGGATGGTGACTCCACCACCTCCCTGGGCAGTCCATTCCAATGTTCAGTCACTCTTTCTGTGAAGAAAATCTTCCTGGTATTCAACTTAAACCTTGCCTGGTGCAGCTGAAGACTCGACTGTGACCTCTCATCATCCTCTTGGTAGTCGTCATGGAGAAGAGGTCAGCCCCCAGCTGGCTGCAACCATTCCAACCGGGGCCCCACAAAGAGCCTCCAGATGACTGATGTATGCTAAAGACACAGAAAACAGGCTGCAGGTCAATGTGTGCAACTGAATTACATCTTTAGGGATTTAACTCAAGTTTTGAGAGTCCTGGTGTCCAAAAATCCCTCAGGTGCCTTTGATCAGACGGAGGATGAAATCACAGAATCACAGAAAGGGTCAGGTTGGGACCACAGAGGGTCATCTGGTCCAACCTCCCCGCTCAAGCAGGGTTGTCCTAGAGCACACTGCACACGACTTCATCCAGAGAGTTCTTGATATCTCCAGTGAGGGAGACTCCACAACCTCTCCAGGCAATTTGTTCCAGTGCATGGTCACTCACACAGTAAAGAAGTTCTTCCTCATGTTCAGGTGGAGCTTCCTGTGCATCAGTTTCTGCCCATTGCCTCTTGTCCTATTGCTTGCACTGAGAAGCAGCAGGCTCCATCCTGGCACTCCCCTTTAGACATTTATACCTGGTGTTTTACTGACAACCAAAGAAGGTTAAGTGCTGGATACTGAAAGCATAACAAAAACCTGAGCTTTAAATCAGACCAAGACCAGGGTTTTACCTGGGCTGGCTGTCCCATACATGACAGGAGGCAACAGTGTCCTCCTGACACTGCCCATGCACACCTGCATGTCCGTGAAGGCAGCTTGGTGTCCATCATGGACCTCTGCACACAATGCTCGGGCAGGTAATAGGCACAAATCCTGTCCCCCCGCCCTGCCAGCAGTTGAGTTAGAATTAAAAAGTACTGTTGTGTTTTTAATGCTGCTCTATATGGGCTGGTGAAATGGGCCTCTCCTTCTGGGTGGAGTCACAATGAAGCCAGTGGAATTTTTTTATATTCATGAAACTTTCAGTAATGTGAAAAGACCCTGAGAGGGCAGGGTGCAGGGAAGATGAGGGAGTACAGATTGAGAGGTAATCTGGGGCCAGGGTTTATTAACCAGGGCAAGCACTGCCACAGAACAACACGGAGCCCCAGACCCCTGTGTCCTTCTGCTGTCAGCAGGCAGCTGCCAGTAAACAGGGATTTTCTTCTCCCCTGATTAGAGAAAGGCCTACATGAACAATAATGTCTCTGACTGCTCTGGTATTTACTCTGATTTTCTGTTACCTTCTGCAATAAGTGTGTTCCTGAGAAATTTACATTTATTTAAAGAAGAAAAAAAAGGCAAGAAACTCATTAGTCAGTAATTCTTTGGATTGTGATTTAAATGAGCAATTCAACATTATGAGATTTGTGATAAAGCAAGGAGACTTGACAACTCTGAGGAAAAAGCTTTGCCAACAGGAGTTATTTAAAATTCCTTTGCAATGCCCAACAACCCTCAGCATTCTGATTGTAAATAGTTTGGGAATTCTGTTTAAACTGCATAGCAGATAAAATCTCATCAAATAGTTCTGCCTTTTAAATAACTTTTGCTTGCTTTTTTTTCCCCTCCTCTATTTCCTTGCTTTTGTTCAGGGAAAGATGTAATCAGTGATGGTGTCTGGTTGTGCATCCACTTCACTGATTTGTTAGTGTCTGTATGGATGCATAAATAGAAAGAAATAGCGACATCGAAAACAAAGCAGTCCTTCCACTAAATCATTTTCTTCCTCATACTCACTTTGACATCTGAATTATTTAGACTTGAAGTATTTGTGCTATATTTCAGGGCAATAATGCTGGTTTCACTTGAGCTAAAAGCTTGCAGCATTAATAGGACACCCAAAGTTGACAGGTTTGAATACCCGTTATGGGAGATTTCTGTAGCCTGATCTTTCATTCTCCTTGTGCCCAGGAGCTTGTTCCCTCCCTCCCTCTTCAAAGCAGAACTATTCCCACCCAACTAGGCCAATACCACCCATCTTTCCCTGGAGCAGCCACCCTTCTCTCCCTACTTCTCAAATTTCTGTCCCTCTTCCAGGCAACATGGACAACTGTCTGCTTTCTGCTGCCCAGTCCTTTTTTTCTCCTTGCCCTGGCTGTGCAGCCATGGCTGGGGAGTGCAGTGGAATAGGCAGAGACTTAATTGTGCTCGTGCCTCTGTGTGGGAGGACAGGGTGAGACCAGAGGTATCAGGGAATGCCTGCCTGTACCAAGACACAGAAAGTCATTCAGACCATGTCAGAGGGGTCATCTCCTTCAGGACAAAGGGAAAGGCTGGGTGAAATGGCCTCATGCCCCAAACTTGTCCCATGGGCTGATTACTTTAAGATTGAGTGAGTAATTTGCTGAATAGACTTCTGAAACATTTGCCTATAAAAACAACAGAGCCTCTGTTCCCCCAGTGTTGGTTCCTCTGTTACCTCAGTTCTTCAGTGCTTTTCACCTACTTTCCCCTGGCTAAACTTTTTTCATAGTCGTGTTGGTTTTGAGCCAGACCTGCTTCTTTAAATATCACACCCCTCCTGAATAACTAAGCATTGTTCCCAAATTTTTCCAGTAGTCTGAGAACATTTTCGTTTGTGTGGCCCTATGTGGATCTTTGCACAGTGAGTTTATTAGACATTTCAGAGCTCTTTCATTTCAGATTTTCTATTCAATGGCATACTGAATGTATGAAGAACCTGCTACCACAAGCAAAAATAGCTTATTTTATCTTGTTCAGTTGAGTCTTTTCTCTTCCAGAATGGGCCTTGAAGTGATGATCTGCAGAGCAAACTGGTTCCTCTAGACAGGTCTAGGAGCAGCTGATCTGATCTAGTAGTTCACCAAGGCCAAGAAGCTGAGATGTTGCTAACTTCTCATGTCCCAGCTGCAGATTTTCACCCGCCCTTAGCTCCTCCTGGGTGTTTGCCATATGGCCCATGAGCCACTTCAACTCAATAACCAGACTGAAGAATGTTTAATTTGGGAGAGGGTGTTTATTTCCTTCTGTGTTAGAGAGTGAACTCTAACCTCATCATATGGAGCCATGCCTTCAGAGCGTGGCTTTAGTTACAACTAAGTTCATGGGACTGTGGGCCAGTGCTGAAAAGTGAGGTCTTCTCTTATTCATAATTCAGTGCAATTCAGACCTAGGATTCCTCTAGTGCAAAGCCTTTTCTTCCAACATAATATTGTGATTCCTTAATTTCAGGTATTCCTACCTTTTTTTTTCATGAACTAGAGGATCACTTTAGAACGTGGAAGCTGAGCTGTAGAGAATCTTGCCCAAGAAGCCCAAAGCAGGGCTGTGCTTCAGCTAAAATCTGTGTTTTTTCTGGGCTACAGTGCTTTTCAGCTGTCTTCTAATTCATACATTCCAGACATTAGACATCAAGTGTTCAGTTGGCAACAGCTGGGTTTACCATACCTTAAAATAATGAGGAAAAATATTGACTACAGAAGATACATAACTCCTGAAGGCTCTCAGGACCACGTGCAATAAAGCATTGCAATCACTAGAAATAAAAAGGAAGGAAGATGAGCAAGGAGAGCAAGAAGGAAAAAAGACAGAACAAATACTCATATCCACTTCCCCTAGATAAAGCAAAAATAAAATCCTTTCTGTCAAATATCAACTAAAATAGAAATCAAACATCTTGAGCACTGTTTGGAAGGACTTCACAGCTGTACTTTGGTCTGTGAAGATGAGAATAATCGTCCCTCATTTATCAAGATTTTTTACACCATTAATATTTTGAAATGTGTCTGATAAATCATCCATTTCTTATTGTTATTTAAAAAGAAATCTATGTTTCCCTGCTCACTTATTTTGGATAGTGACTTTAGCCCAATGAGATAAGACAGGAAATGAAAAAGGTGGCTTTGCTTAACTGGTGTAATTTTAGAATAGGTTATAGATGAGATAAAAATAGATAATACTATGAGCCAAAACTTATTTTTTGGGGGGAAGGAGAGTGAAACACTACTACATATGGCCAAAACCAGAGTTTGGTATGCCATTCCAGAATTTTTCAGCACAGAATTAGCTCTGCTTTGAGCTATATTAAACTTGAGTTACACTGATTTCTTCTGGTGTAAATTTGGGCATAGAGCCCTCAAGACAGGAAGTCACCCAGGCAGAAAGCAGTCCTTGCTTTCAGTCTGCTGGAGGGCTTGTGGGGACCAGTGCTGCCTATGAAGTAGGAGGTGTTGAGTGGGAAAGGGAACCAAAATTGGCCCTGTATAGTGAGGGGAGGGAAAATAAGTAAAGAAAGAAAAAAGAATGTCCTTTGAAAAGGAAAAGCTTGTTTGACAGCTTGGCCACTAGAGATATTTACAATCCTGCCAAGTCTTCCCAGGAATAAAGGAAAATTTTGAGGCAATTAAATATGAGATTTTTTCCTCACCAAGCTAAAAGTTAATGCTGACTACTTCATGAAATAAAACATCCAATTAGAGATAATGAGACTCCTGGGGTAACCCCCCAACACATAGTAATTTTGAGCCTTCATTAAGTTAAACTTGTTTATTTGGAAAAAAAATCTCTCATTTTCCTGGTGGCTCCTGCTGTAAACTGTTTACCAAAAACTACTGGGACACCCACACAAGCTTCTGTAGAAGCTAGGCTGAAATTTAGAGTTGTTTACTTCCCCTCACAAAAAATCCAAGGGCAATGATGACAGCTGCAGTCCCTGCTCTCCCACATGCTGAATTCCAGCTAGGCTGATAGGAATTGTAATTTACTTAGAATGAATCTCTTCCCACATCTCCCTCATCCTTTTATTGTGCCCCATTGCCTGCTAAAGATAAAGCTGTCATCTCTTCCCATTTAGACTAGGTCACCTGTCTTTTAACTGGGTGAGTTCATCTTCTAATCTCCAAGATGCTACTCAGATTTTCACCTGCTTAATGCAGCTTCCAGACAGGTTTTCAAATACCTGCAGCTGACATCAGCATCAGCTTCTGTCCTGAGATTCAGAAAGAGCAGAACACCCACCAGAAATAGAGGTACCTGGCTTAAATTAGTTGTGAGGACTGAGTTCTAGGGTAAAGATAAAATGGAAGATTTATTTAGAAACCTACGTGAGCAAAAATTAAAAAAGTGGTTTCTCTCCTAGCAGTTGGAGATGGGCAGAGGTAAAACTCCTTATGAAAGAAAAATCTTGGGAGAACTGATGGAAGTTTTTACTGACAGCTGAGAAAACAGTATGATGCGCTATTCCAAAAGCAATTACAGAATTACTTATGCTCAGCAGCCAAATAGGATCCCACGGGACATTCTGAAGTCTAACAAACTACTAACAATGCTGGTTCCATGTGAATTGAGGGGAGAGTTCATAGCTATTAAGCCTGGGAAAGAATACAATCAGTAGGGATCTGTCCTTTGTGAAACAGGACTTGCATGGATCTCTACTTCAGGGCTCTGCCTGAATTTGGACATTAACGCATCATGCAGGAAGAAACTCTGCTGTCATTTAAGTGCTGGCAGAGTTACTGTGTCTGTAGATGAGTTGTTCAAGGGTTAGTGGTAGGCCAAGTGAAGAATTGTTTCTGTAGTTTTGATCATCCACAAGCATAGGTTCTGAAAGCCCATCAAAAAGACATTCCTCAGTAGTGACTCGTGGATGCTTTCAGGTAGCCAACAGAGCTCTTTAGAGAATCGCCTTATCTGCTTCCAAAAAGGATGAAGCCACTCAACAGCATTGTCATTGAAGAATCAGAGACCACCTCTCAAAGGCCAGGTTGGGTGGGGCCCTGAGCCCCCTGATGTAGTTGAAGGTGTCCCTGTCCATGGCAAGGGGTTGGAACTGGATGGTCTCTAAGGTCCTCACCAACCCAAACCATTCTGATGTCTAAGGTGATTTAAATTCACACCAAACTGCCCTCCACTGGAAAAATCCTAACTACAGTTCATGTTTACTCATATCACATCTCCTTTTTCGCTCAAAATGCAACATAGTACTGACATGAGATCATCAAAAGCCATGCAGTCTTACCATGCCACCTTGTGCTAGATAGGTGGCAGTCAATGAAAGTAATCTTACAAGAGTTCGTACACGATTAACATAAACGTATCCCTGATATCCAGGTTATTCTGGGTTTTTTACCTGTTTAATATAAACTTCTTGGACTAGGACTTGTTTCTTGTGCTTTGTAAAGGCACAGAACCCTGCTCAGCTCCACGCTGCCTGTCAAAATTTCATACGTTATGCAAATGACAATGCCAGCATTGAAAAATGCTTCGTTAAAAGCCACTTTGTAGGCATGAACTTGAGCACATAAGGCATATATGCTAAAAGCACATTGGAATACAGAATATAAAAGCAACCAGTACAATCTGTCACATCTTTTCAGACCTCGAAAAGTGTCATGAGAGAAGAATAATTTAAATATTTTCATTTCTCTTAACCTCGCCAAATTCATTTCATAACGCCTGCCTTGCCCTGCCCCCATCCCAGTAAGAGCTGCGTAGTCACTACAGTCGGAGGGAATGTGGCCAGGCTGGGATCGCACGTATTTCTTGTCCCCAGGTGCTTCATAAATGACACTTAGCTTATCTGGCAATAAAAGTGGCAATGAGAAGAATGCCATAGGAATGAGTTATGAGCATTTGCAGGTAGTGTGGCAAGGAGTTCACCTCAGGGAACCGTCTTACTCAGTCACTCGCTTCTTCCCCCACAGTATCCCTTGTGCTTCTAATTCTCGCTTGTCTCTGATTTTGTGCTGGTTACTCAGGGCCTGAGTCATACACCTTGAAATAACAGTCACCCTCATTTCCAAATTCAAGGCTCAAAGATACATGAACAATTATGGTACTTCAAGAAACTGAAGTCAAATTTTGCTAAGAGTTGACCTTGTGAATGTATATCAATAGCATGGCTCTCCCTATGTTTAAATTTGGGCTCATTGCTTGCAATAAAGAATGTATTTAAGCTGTTTGGTACATTATGGCCTGAGTATACACTCCCTGGCAGATTCCTCTGTCTTGCAGGACAGAGTACCCGAGAACACATTTGTGCTAGGACTGCTCAAATACATTTCTTCTAGATGCTGATAACTGTGCCAAGTGCTTCTGCCTTCCAAGCTGTGTCATTTTGTCCTTTAAAACACAGTGTAGTTCTACTGTTCTTTGAGTATTTTCACAAGAATGGAAGTGCACTCAGCATGGATGCAGGCAGGATGTTTACAGAATTGTAGGCAGTTCTATGAACTATTTGGGCTGCTTCTCATATGACCATTCCACTGGCAGTGTAGAGTGTCCTTCTGCAGTCACCCAACAGCTCCAGCTCCCTACCCAGCCAGTGTAGGTGACAAGTTAGTGCTGGAGATGGCACTGTGCTGTGCTTTTCCTCACAGCACTAGCTGTACCTCTCTGTTACGTGCCAGCAAAATCAAGCAATCTCACCAGGTAAACACCACAACGCAGGAGTGCCTCTGCAGCAGTCCCAAGTCCAAACACATATCTGGTATGTCAGGGTGAGCCTTGGGTGTGCACCAGTTTGTCCTTTTGCCTCACCCAGTTCTTTGCACCTTTGATTCATGGGAAATATACTCAGGCCAAAAGACAACCATGACACATTCCTCCAGACCCCCAAGCAAAGAACATAATGTTAGTATTCCAGACATGCAGTCTGCATGTAGTCACATGTCTTGTGTTGGTTTAGGGACCTTAGGCCTTCTTTCTCTGTTAACTCACAGTACCTGTCTTTCTATATTGCATAAATATATATAATAGAAGTTTTAAAATTTGTTTTCTAGGAAACATATTTCAAAAAAAGGCTTGCTTTTGTCTCTTTGAAAAGTCTATCCTATCTCTATGGGATTTCTACTTCTCTCAGGCTATCAGATGCCTGCAAAATTGTCCCTTGCTTATGAGAGACCCACACAAAGCTCCTGGCTTGTGAATTCACCCGTGCCATTGGTTCTTGTCGTCTTCCTAGACAAACAGTTGCCTCTCTCTCACCAAAACAGACAATCCAGGTACTAAGGTGCAGTCTCAAAACAAAAGACCACGCCAGATTCTGCAGAGATAACATCCTAAATTCATAATCCTCCCTTCTCACCAAGCTCCTCTTCCTGACCTGAACATAGGTGCCGAGAAAAAAAAGAAGTGACAAATTAAAAAGTGCCTAATGCTACAGAACTTTGTGAACAACAGGAGGACTCAACACACATTTTTAAGATTGTTTATGCAAGGAAATCGTATTGCAATTCTGTTTAGACACAAGGATGTTAGAAAGGTTTCAGAATTTGATAAATTCTGCCATTAAAACTTAGATGTTAAAGCTTAAATTTCTTGCAGAGACTGTAGTTTTCCCCTTTTTTACTATGATTTTAGCGTCTCTTTGTTGCAATCCTTATTACAACTGTTTGCTGTTAATCTCATGTGCCCGATTACCCCAAGGCTTGTTTTTATGAAAAAAAAATGCTGTGGTTTGTTTAAACATGTGAACACCAGCAGTAGGTTAGCTGGAGAAGCCATGCAATGTCCCTATTTCAGACTGACCTCTGGCAATCCTACCTCCTGCTGGAACATCATGTGTTCACTTCCAAACACCTGATTTTCCAGAAGTAACAGTATGTAGGAAGGGAATCTATCTTTCAGTCACACCCCATTTCCTCTATCTTTTGGAGAGATTACAAACTTCCATTAAGAGAAGGAGAACTGAAACAAGTCCTTTCCAATTTGAAATTTCACACATGTAGAAGAATATGCTAACCAAAGTTTCCTGAAAATAAAATGGAAAGTGATGTGGAAGCTAAAGTAACTGCACGTGCTATATTCAAAGCCAGACTGTGAATGGATTTCTTGAAATATCAAATTTTAACTGTAGAAAAGCTGTCAGAATGCATCACATATGAACATAGAAAGACATTACAGCCTGTAGACAGATGAATATCTGTGATGAGAAAAACAACCCAACTGGCATGTAGAGAAATGCTTGAAGCTCCTTTTGTTATGACTACAGTAAAAATACACATCTATTTTCCTAGAATAACAAAGCATTCATTCTCTCTCCTGCTTGGAGCTGTTGGGCATTTGCAGCATGTTATTAGCAACTGTACAAAAGTCTTGTGTTTTAAAAAATCAAAGAATTTAGTAAGCAAGGAGAATTAATACCTTGCCTATAGCCCTGTCCCTGGAATTATGTGGTTGGCTTTAAGGAGTCAGTGGATTAAAAAACTGTAATCTATGCTGAAAGCAAGGACTGGGATCCAAGACCTCCGTTTCTCAGGGGAGCACCTCTATAATGAAGGTACAGAGTTGGGCTTCCTATTACTGATTATTGCTTGTGCTTTTCCTGGCTTTGCAATTTTTTTTTTTGTCTGGAAGTCTCTGCCATAGGTGGGGATGGTCATGCACCTTAGATTCTTGGCTCTGGCTTAAGAAGGTCTCCTTTCGGGAAGGGAACTGCAGGTTTGAACAGTGTCCCTCGGAAGAAAACTCTTTTTTCTTTGACTGGGTTATTGGGTCTGACTGAGACAGTTCATTTTTGTCCTCAGCAGTCCTCACAGAGCTGTGCTTTGCATTGGTAACTGGCCAGGTGTTGATACCACACCAGTGTTGTGGCTACTGCTGAGCTGTGCTCTCCCTCTAACATTCTTTCCCCCATCAAGGGGCTGGGAGCGGGAAAGATCCTGGGAGGGGACACAACTGGTGCAGCTGACCCAAATTAACCAAAGGGATATTCCACACTATATGGCAGCAACTCAGATAAAAAAGCTAAGGGAGAGAGGAAGAAGTGGGTCCATTTGTTATTCCAGAATGTTTGCCTTCCAGAGAAACCACTATGTGTGCTGAGGTAAAAACTTTCACCTGTTTGGTTTTCCTTTGCTTTAGTAAATTGCCTTATCTCAAACTATGAGATGTTTTCCATCCTTTTCTCTCATCTGTCTCTCTAGGAAGTGGAGGGATAGAGCAGTTTAGCGGACACCTGCCACCCAGCCAAGATCTAAACACTACATCATTATATTTCCTTTCCTATTTATTCTTTACCATCATATCTTGATGTCTCATTTGATTTCCTTTCACAATTTTTTTTTCATGAAAGGAAATGAAATTTCAAGGTTTCAGTGAAAATCATATAATGAAGTTTCCACTCATTTCAATACACTTCCTTTCTTTCAATTCCTTTTCATTAGTTTCGCTTCCCTTTTTTCCATTCCTTTTCATTACTTTAACTTCCTTTCAGAGTTTTTGGTTTTTCCAATTTCATTTCATGTCATTATACTTCCTTCCCTGTCTTTCCATTACACTTTCTTCCTTGATTTCTCATTTCATTTCCTTTCATGAAATGAAGAATTTCATTTCATGCAAGGAAATAAAATCTTGAAATCAGAGAAGAAAGTAAAACAAACAGACTGGAAAGGGTATATGATGAAATAAAAAGCAAGTGTAAAAAAGAAGAAAATTTGGAAACTGAGTGAATATAATGGATGGGTTGGGAATGAAATGAGGGGCAGTGAAAAGGACAGAACCTTGCCAAAATTATACACATTGAACTCTTGAAATCAGAACAAAGTGAAATGAAGAGACTGGAAAAGAAATTGATGAAATGAAATGCTAAAAAAAAAAATCAGAAGGAAAGTGAAAACTTTTAAAGGGAAGGGGATTACTTAAATGGGATGAAATGACCCCAAACTTGCTGAATTTATCCTCATTGAAATCACAGATTGTATTTCCCTTCATGAATGAATTAAGAATTTCATGAAGGGAAATGAAATCCTAAAATCAGGGAATGAAGTGAAATGGAAATACAGGGAAGGAAACATAATGAAATGAAATTGGAAAAACAGGAAATTCTGAAATGAAGTGAAACCAATGAAAAGCAATGGAAAGACAGAAAGTGAATCAAAATAAGCGAAAACTTTATGACATGGTTTTCAATGAAATCTCAAGATGTCATTTCATGAAAGGAGATGAAAAATCAAGGAATGAATGGAAATGAAAAGACACGAAAGGTAATATATCGACAAGAAATGAAATTGGGAAACGTGAAAATTCTGAATGGAAATGAAATCTCGAGGTTTCTTTGACAATCATTTCTTGAAGTTTCAGCTCAATGCAACTGTCTTCCTTTCTCTTTAATTCCATTTTGTTGTTTTGACTTCAGAATTTTCCATGTTTCATGTTTTATTTAATGTCATTTGTATTGATTTTGCTTTGATTGTCATTTGCACTGTTTTTGGTATTGTAAGAAGACATTGGCGGCGTTTGTGAGAAGCTGCTAGAAGCTCTAACCACATCCTGCAGAGCCAATCCCTGCTGGCTCCAAAAATGGACTGGTGTTCAAATCTGGGCCAATTAGAAATGGGGTAACACCTCTGTGATAACATATTTAAGAAGAAATCTAAACAAAGGTGGTTGCACAGTTTTGGTTGTGACTGGAGAAGAGTGGAGTAAGAGCATGTGAGAGGGCAACTCTGCAGACACCAACATCAGTGAAGGAGGGGCACGAGGTGCTCCAGGTGCCAGAGTCAAGATTCCCCTGCAGCCCCTGGTGCAGCCCATGGTGAGGCAGCTGTGTCCCTGTAGCCCTTGGAGAATCCATGGGGGGAGGCAGAGATCAACCTGCAGCCTGTGGAGGGGCCCATGCCAGAGCACGTGGATGCCTGGGATGAGGCTGTGGTCCAGTGGGAGACCTGGTGGAGAGAGAGGCCCAGCTCCTGTGCTGCAGCAGCCTGTCCTTGGAGGACTGCACCTCCTGGAAGAGTGACCCATGCCACAGCAGTCTGAGAGGGACTGTTGCCCATGGGAAGGACTCACATTGCAGCAGGTCACAGGGAGCTGCTGCTCATGAGATGGAGTCAGGTCAGAGAAGTTCACAGAGAACTGTCTCCTGTGGGAGGGACCCCCCAGTGCAGCAGGGGAACAACTCCTCTCCCTGAGCAGCGAGAGAAAAACCACAGCTGATGAACTGACACCAAACCCCCATTCCCTATCTCCCTGCAGCTGGTGGGAAAGAGGGAGGGATTGGGGCGGCTAAGGTGTTTTTTTAAGAGCTTATTTTACTTCTCATTATCCTGCTCTGATTTTATTAGTAACAAGTTCACCTTATATCTCTAATTCAAGCCTGTTTTTGCCCTTGATGGTGTTTGATGAGTGACCTTTCATGGTCCTTATCTCAACTCATGAACCCTTTGTTAAATTTTCTCCACTCTATCCAGCTGCAGAGGGCAGTAAATGAGCAGCATCCAGCCAGTGTCAACCCACAAAAACTGGATTTTTAAGCCATTGCCTATTTTCCCTTGGAGGCCACTTTTCAGCAGGACACATTTATTTCCCAGGGCAGAGCTAGTTACTTAAAACTAGAAACAAATGAAAGGAAGGAGAGATCAAAAAATGTTCCAATCTTACACACAGAGAATTCTAAATATGAGAAGAATCTCAGCTCTTCATTGCCTTGTCTTTCCCTCTGGCTGCTTTCAAAAGATGCTGCTCTCCCACATTCAGAGGTTTTGTTGGTAGACAAAGGATGCATCACTACCTAACTTCCTCAGTTCCTGGAAGGGGAGAGAGATGCCTAAATCACTCTAATGAACTAAAGTCTTTGAGATGAAATATTCCATCTTTAGTCCCTTGTGAATCTTCCCCTTTTGTTCTTAGTGCCTAAGTTTGAAAACTCACCTACCATGCATGTTAAAAAACTAATAGGCTCTTAAAAATGCAAAGTAGCTTTCTTCCTTTGTTTACACCACTAAATGTTTGTACCCCATCCCTTTAATGAGATGGACTTGTACCCCAGACAGGGTTCTGATTCAGAAAACAGGTTGCCAAGAGAAGAACTTTCAGGACAGATTAGATTTTAGTTAGGTCAGCTCCCTGAGCATAGTTTGTCTTTTGGTTCCACTCGCACCAATGCTATGGAAAACATAAGACCAAAACATGCAGGAAAAAAAAGAAATGTGTGAGTAAGGAGGGAGGGGAATCAGGCAGCAGTAGCCCAAATTTAGAGCAGCTTCTGCTGTGCTGGAATCATACTCCAAAGTACAGTTTGGCCTGTTATCTGCCCAGTGGGTTGCCATCATCCATACCCCCTGTAAAATAAATCTGTTAGAAATGCACACTGAGTTCCAAAATAAATTAGATATCACCCACTGTAGGGTTTTGAAATTAAAAAAAAAAAAAAAAGGACTTGGCAATGAGCAAGGCCCAAAGATGGGGGTTCATGTGATGCTGAATGCAGTTTAACAGTTTGCTGCTGCTGGAAGGGGGCTGCTACTCTTTTTTGGTCCTGTATTTCCTCCCACACAGGCACATGCCATTAACACTTGCCTTGCACCAATGCCAGCATTTGTCTTGCACTTAGTTTTAAGAGTGGGTCAGTTTATCTCACTGTGCACATCAGAAAACAAAGCCAGCAAAAAAGTGAGTGGTCTCCTGAGCTTAGGAGCTGAGTCAGTTTTCTTGGTCACCTGGCATGTTTGGCTGAGCTCCACACCAAGCAATTCCATGGAAGGTGCAGGAGGCTCTGGTGGGTGCAGAAGGGTGAGGGGCAAGATGGGAAGAGAATCACAGCCTGTTGGCAACACCAAGCTGTTAGGTTGGTCCAGTTTCCTGCCAAATTGCAGTCCAGTTCTTCTTGGGCTCTGCTATCCAAAACATATTATTAAATACATGCAACTCCTATGTCAGAGCCTTGCCAGACTTTTACTGCTATGCACTCTGGGCCAGCTGAATTTGCAGATCCTTGTGGATTCAAGAACCAGCCTTCTCCTTGGCTCTTGCTGGTAGCTTGGGCAAGTCGTGGAACAGTGCTGCAATGTGCTTCCCCTCCAGGAAATTCTGCTTACTAAGGGAGCAATCTAATTATGTGCTTGAAACTTCTGGAGAAGTATCACCAGCCCCTGGAGGGGAGCAGCAGGAATCCAAATGCTAGGCAACAATAGTAGGAAATGCTGCGATGAAGCCTGCATTCAGTAGGGAAGAGTGTCACCTTAATGACAAAATAACTACTTGAGAACTTCCTCTCTTTGAGCAGCAGTCTAGTGATTTGTTAAGAGGACTTGACATTTTGTTCACTGTCAGGTCACAGGTTTTACACGAAGCTGTCATAAGGGGGCCAGCCTCTCTCTGCTGGGATTTATAAACCAGGAGATTCACAGATATGTTTCATAGGTCACATCTCTGGCCTTTTCCTGTTCCCAAACCAAAGTGATTTCAGTTGGCCAATAGTCAAGCAGAGGGGAGAGGCCTTTTGCCCCTGAGGAGCAGCAGCAGGATACAGTTTGAGTAATTATAATCTACAAAGTCATACATATTCTTTTGAGAGAAACACAACTAACTCTGTCCCTGAACCCCAGACACCCAGTTAATAGTATCCACTCAGAGCAGCTGAGACCCACTGGGATTTTGTGGAAGCTGTGGTGGAGACATAGGAACCTTTCCTCTCCTCCCACACATGAGCTTTCCAACATCCTTCACAGCGAAGTTGATTCGCTTCAGTGAAAATTCCTCTGTGCAGTACATACACCGAGTTCCTACCAGCAGCATCTGTTGCTGAGCTATTGTGGAGTATGTAACGGAGCCATAGGAACCTGAGACCCCAGATTATTCCTCACAGAATCATTCCATATATGCTGCCAAGATCTTGAAAGGGGATGTGTGCACTTTCTGACAGAATTTGGAAAGTGCAGGTATTTCAGTAACATGGCCAGGGATTTCTGAAGAGGATGTGTCCTGAATTTCTTGGCAGGGGTGAAAGAAGCAGGTCTGAGTCACTGGTGGTGCAGCAGAGCTTCCATATTTTCATTTGTGAGGGCGGTTTTATTTTCTTCTTCCCACACTTATGCCGCAGTGTGCATGGTCTTTTATACCCGTTTCAGGATCTAGATGTGCAAAGGAAGATGATTTGTTGTGGCTGCATTCAGTGCCTGGTATGGAGCCTCCTTTCTGAGAACACACTTGCCTTAGGCTTGCAGCATGAGTCTTCAGATATGCTTAGCATTCAAATGTGGTTATCTTGGTTTCTAGCCCAGATGAACTTTGACAATTAAGAAAGACATTGTGTAGCAAAATCAGACTTCTGTGTTTATTTCTTTTGAGCTTCTATGGAAATTATGATGATGCAATCTTGCTCTGAGCATATGTGTGCTCTTGTGTGTCTGTCTGTCCTCCCTCTGCAAACAACTTCTGGCCACTCTGAGGCCAGCTTTATTCAGAGACAGCAGTTTCAAACACAGTGGGTCCATAGATATATCCAGAAAACAGTTGAAGATAGCAGAGGAAAGCCTGCTTCCTTCTATGGAAGAAAAGTACACCATCAACCCAAGCCATCTTAGGTAAAAGAAATCTACACAGGAGAGCAATATTATATATCCCAACCTTATAAAGAGTTTTAATCAGAGGTCACACCATTATCAGATGGTGGAAGATCCACCATAGATGAAAATGAGTTGGAAACTAAGTTTCGATTGATGCTTGGCATATGGAAATACTTGATTACTTAGGTGAGTAGAAAAATAAATACTAATTTTGCCTTCCACTTTTTCCTGCTCTGTTGCTTTGCTTCTTTTGCTGCAGGCCTGTAATCTAGAACCAGATCCTTTGTGACCAGGAAGTGGAGGTTAATAACTATGCATACAAGGTTTATTTTAAAAGAGTCTTCATGAGGCTTATACATTTGAACAAGGAATATTTTACTTCCCATGGTCTTGTACATTTCATCTTTTATCCTACATGGGTTAGGTCTGAGCAAGTCACTGCATGTTTGGTATGTCCTTTGCCGAAACTGTAAAATATATTATCCACATATTATTTCCTATAAGTGAATCCAAAGGCTCTGTTGGAGAAAAACACAATAAAACTCTGATGGCTTTGAAATTCTGGTAGGATTCTAGCTACTTTCAACTATTCTTCTATCTCTTATCTTGTGGTGAGGGCCTTACCTTCCCCAAATCAAATCATTTACAATACCAATTTTCTGAATCAGGACATTGTGAAGAGCTAACAGAGGTGTGATATAGATTTCAATTGCCAAAAGAAATAAACTGAATGTTGTAAAGTGTGTTCACGGTGGGTTTTACTGTCTGTGTCTCGACCACAGTGTGTCAAACCCTGAAGTATGCAAGTAACTCGGGGCATATAAATAGCCACCAGATCTTCAGGGGTCTGTGGCTCCACAGAATAAATGCATATGACTACGCAGAGACTGCTGTTATAATAATTCCTATTCCTGTACATCAATGGTACAGCATACTAGATCTATGCCTTCGTCAGTATGAGTTATTCTGATGACTTCAGCACATTTATTCATGTTACTAGCCAAATGTACTGCTCTCCCTGTAGTGGTGAAGGAGATAGTAAATGTCCCTTGGAACTGGAATTTGAGCATCCGGACTATTAAGCTGGAAGAGGGATCCCAGCAAGCGCTCCTGTGAGAAAGCTCTCCTGACAGTTGTGCTGGGATGTGCAGCCCTTCCCCAGACAGCCCCTGGGTGCTGTGTGGCAATCAGTCACGGACCATTCACAATGTGCAGTTTGGATGCAGCCACCCTGTTTGGGGAGATAAGAGAGTTTAACAAAATGGGTAGGCACAGTGGCCCTCAGTGGGATCATAAGCATATTTAATTTGCTAGCATAGGCATTATCCTTCAACTGATAAAATGGATACAGCTAATGTAAATTAGTGAGTATAGAAAGAAGCTCTTTTAAAGCCTGGCTATTTGCTACCCTTGCTTATCCATTTTGTTCTTTGAAACATGATTTTAACATCAGCTCCTTCTTCACCTTTGAGGCCCAGCCGTCAGCATTTCCCATTTCTACAGCTCATCCTTAAATTAAGGTAGACTCCTTATGCTCCCCTAAGCAGCAGTGGTGTCAGCAAGTACTGCAGAAGCAATGCAGAGCCAGAAAGAGTGTTCTGAACTCATCTTTGGCAGATTTAAAAGCCTGTCATCCTTCAGTGCAAGAACAAGCCTCTGTAAGTGAGGATTATCTCAGAATGCATTTTACATTAAAATTCAAACACTGTCATAGAAGGAATATGCTTTTCTTCTTTATTTTTTTTTCTGAAAGGAAAACTTTCTATTGCATATTTTGATTGCTGTTCATTCTGCTTCTGATAAAAATCCGTGGAGGAAGACTCAAAACAATAAAACACTGTTTAAATGGGGCAAAACTTGAGTAATTAAGAAGTCAAAATATGCTTTTTATTAGTCAAGGATGTATTAATGAACAGTTTTAAACATGTTAAAACCTACTGTTTAGTCCTCAATTATTTTTCACTCCCTTTCCTTGCTGCTGTTGTTATATTGTCAAAGCTTAGAGGCCCAGTCCTGGCTGATGACTAGGGTCCTCATTGGACTCACACATGGAACTTATGCTTAATGGGTTTATCTTTCTTTCAAAATGTTTGCTCAACTATGGTTATTACTCAAATGATGCAAAACTATGACTGTATACTTGGGATTATCCTGGACAGATGGTCTTGACTCAGTTCACTGTGTTTTGTTGTTTTAATAAATTACATGTTTTAATTAACTAAAATCTCACACAGAGGTTTCCCTATCAATTTTCCATAGGCTTCCTTAGCCTTTTTAATTGTAATAGCAGGCATTTCACATTCAGACATTCAGAATATATATATTAACAGCATTTTTCATGAATAATTTTGAAGCCACATGCAAATCAAGTGCTAATAGACAAATATTTATTCTCCTGGTGCACTCATCTGATTATGAAAAAAAAGCTGACTGTCAGCATTCCTTGCTTTGCTGTAAAATATTATAACTCTTTTACAGTGGAAGGCAGTAAGAAACAGTTTAATTTTTGAAATCTGATATCAGGCAACTTGTACATTCCAGGTGTGTCAAAAATTGTGGGACCAGAGACATCAGTTCCCAAAATGTATCCTGGCCACATTTTAAATACATATGAGGATAAGGTTCAGATGTACCATTTTCTTCCCCTTTCTGCATCCCGTTTTTCACTGGAAGAAAATTCAGGTGTATGGAAAAAGAACACTCTACAGTGTGCTCCAGTTGATCTCCATCTGAACAGCCACAGGATCACAACAGCAGCAAGGACAGGGATGGGTAAGGACAGAGGAGGGACACACTCTGAAACCCTGCATATTGCCTCTTACAAGTGACAGTAGATATCCAGAGTGAAAGACTTCCATTAGCACTGGGGTCTAGATAAAGGAATTTGCTGGCAAGTATGGGACTAGGGAATTTTTCTGTTTTTATTCAGGGTTATGGTCTTACTCCAGCATCATTCTTTCCCTCATTACTGTTTGATTGGTGCTACAGAACCACTCTGGATACTATGATACTACATATTTATATTACAGTTGCAAAATAATACTATTGCAATTTCAACTTTCATTTTTAGAAAGCACCTTGTGATATTAAATGTGAGAAACCAACAAATTTCCTTCCTATGATCAGTTCATCTGTAACCTCTCTCTACAGCCCCATTCTCACTGTAGTTGATACTCACCTATAAATTACCTTTCTTTCAGATTGTATTTTCATTATTAATCTTCCTTTCTGAGAAATATTTCTGTTTCTCTGCAGCATACTGGCATTTTTTCATGGATGTTTCAAGAGAAGCTAATTTACATCAGGAAATTGCTTCAAGGTGATCTATCTGGGACAGTCAAAAAGTCAAAAAGTCTGCATACTCTGTATTTGCTTTGTAGACATATTTTCTACTTTAACTTATCACCTCTGGCTCACAAGCATCTCACCTCCATGACCAGTCTTTGCCTTGTTCCTTGAAAGTGGGCAATAAATTTGTGATTGCCAATTGTGGCATCCAAGAAAATTGGGAGGGAACAGCCTGTGCAAACAACAGTTGGAGACTAAAGAGGACTGCCATGGGCCAAGGCTGACTTACAGTTCTGAAGGAAGAAGTGCTAAGGGACAAAAACAGGTCCCTTCTTAGCCTGCAGATACTGCAAAAGGACTGCTCAGAATGTCCTTCCTTCCTGAACAAGGTCAATCTTTTACTAAGTATTATCTGCCATGTTCCAAGCTGGACATGCAAAATACTTCATTTACCACAGAGGTAATCAGCATCGAGTCAAGGGACACCATGCAAAATTTGAAGTGGATTGAACAACAGCAGTTCCAGCAAGGAATTTACTGACACATCCTACTGAGACATCCTGCTTTGTTGACTGACACTCAAATCCAGAGCTACATATGTGCCTGATCACAAGACAGGCAAAACATTGTATGTCTGCAGAAGTCCACTTCTCTCTTTCCATCCAGCCTTGATCTCAGGCAGAGATTTAGACAATAAGCTTGCATTAAAGTGGGGAGTAGCATGGGCTTGAAATGCTGCCACATTTCCCCCCAGCCTAGGGCATGGCTCTCATTACACACTAGATGTGACTTTCCTTCTTTTTCTTTCCTCTCTCTTCTCTCTATTCAATGACTTTTTTTATCATTTGGACAGATTAGTCCAACAAACAGCCAGTCAAGTGTTCTACAGAGCCATGTCAAACGTATGCACTGAATCTGCTAATGCCATAGCTCAGTTAAAGACCTCCAAACTTCCTGCCCCCCACATCTCTCACAGGAAGGCTTTCTCCATAAACATCAGCAAGCTTGTCATTATGCACTGTCCCTCAAGTACTTCATTACACTCCTCAAAACTATCCTTTTTGGAGAAGAGCTGACAACAGTGAGGAGCTGCCATGCAGGTCAGTTGGGACACCTGAGTTGTTGTCCTGTCTTGATTTGTCTGTTTTGGTCTGTTGTCTTTGATTTTAAACTTAACTGCCGGGTCCCGAGAGGTAGAGACCTTGTGTCCTGTGTCTGTACAGCACACAGCACTACGGTGTCCTGTGTCCATTGTTTCAGGTTTCTAATAATGGATGCACTGATTGATCCTAATTGCTCTTCTCCAATGGTTTATCATATTTTGTGTAATCCTACTCTCCCTGCCTGAGTATGAAATTAGAGCAGCAAAATCTGCAGGGATGGAGAACAAAAATCTATTTCCTTCACTTCCCATTAATTTTTGGGAATAGAGTGTGTTTCCTCAAGGGCTCCTACAGAGGACTTTGGTGCCCTAGGTCTCTGAAAGTGCTATACCCATATTGTAACATGCCACTCAAACTTACCTCTCCCAAGGATTTCTGCTGCTTTGCCCCAGAATGGGCAGCTTCTGTCTGTAGCACATACTGGCAGTAGAAGTTCTCAGCCAGGTCTGCCTTTGCTGTACCTGCTCCCAAACACAAGATAGACATCTTGAGATGATACTGAGAGCATAGTCTTGCTCCAGTGCTGGTGCTTCCTGAAGCAGACATGAGCCTGTCAGATGAAGTCAGCTATAACCACAGTGTTAAAAAAAGTTCCTGTGCTGCTATTTGGTAGCAGCTCTGTGGTGGAGAGAAAGCTGTCTGAAGCTGTGCAGTTCTGGATGTGTTTTAGTAAGAATGCAAGTATATACCCAAACTGAAAGTGTCAGATCAGAAAAACATGCAAACTGTTATGAAACAATAATGCAAAATAATCTTGGAAAGATACTAATGCCTCTATGTTTCCAGAGAGAGAAAAATGGGACATACATGAGGTATGGGTGGACAGGCCATATGTGCAGGGTCACAGTTTTGTGGAGAAATGAGAAATTGCTCCCTGTAAACTGTCTCTTCAGCATCTGTTCATTCTGTTGTTGCATGAAGGCACCCCCAAAATGCTGGACAGACTGAACACAACTTGCCATCACTCATTAAAATTTGCTGTCTAGGCCATGAGGATGTGCTGCTCTAGCAGAGCATATCTTCAGTCACCTTGCTCCGAAGTGACACATGGCTCCCTGGAGGAGATGGACAGCCAGGAGGCAAGTATACATTTGTAGTGGCTGTAGAAGTGTCAAGGGTTAACATTCCCACATGAGAGCCTGCCTGACAACTCTTTCCACCCCAGTGGCTGAAGAGTCCTTTAGGGACAGCAGGTTCCTGTCTCCAGTCTCCTTAAGGCAATGTGGGGGAATTTATGCAAAGGGACTCCAAAGGAATCGATTCCTGAACACCCAGCTTAACTTGAATCCTCATTTGTCTTGCCTCACTCTGAATCTTTTTTGAAGTCACCTTTCATACTGTACACAAAACACACCCCTGTATGACACCTTCTGAAACAAGCCTTTGTTTCATACCTAAGGCACCATGTGGTCAATATTTCACTATTCTACTGGTGGCTGTGTCCCTCTTCACCTGCTCCCCACTGAAAATATACTGTAAACACTCCCAACTTGAGACACACACACCTTTGTATCCCAATTTTTCTGCCAGGATCTCAATTCTTTTCACATGCTAAATGCTCTCTGCCCATATAATTTTCCCTTACCACCAACCCTCCTACCCAGTGCAAGGATTTTGTCTTCCTTTCCTTTGTCCCACTCTTAGGTTAGCTGACCCCAATTTCCTTATGCTAAGGACTTTATGTCCTTTCTATCTGTTCTGAGGACTTGATGATGTTTTTGCTTTACAATTCAGGCTCCACTCACTTCCTTCCCTCCCTGGTTCCATGGCTGGGTTCACACTCATTCCCCCACTACTACTATGAGATTTTATTTCTGAGAGAGAAATTATTCAAAGTGGGGATGTGTCCCAGCTGTGTTGACAGAACAAATAAAGAGGATGGATGGGCACCATTATCTAGGAAGGAGTTAATGGATTTTTGGTTCACTATACATTTAGAAAAGTGCCTGGGACCGTAGTTCTGATAAACATAAGGAAAGGTCTTCTATCCTGTTAATTTTTGCTCCTCTTTCATTATTAAACATTTACTAAATTCAAGAGAGTTCTGCCCACTTGCGCCAGGAACACACCTTGAAACTTGAGAAAGAAGTGGAAACTGTGTTCAGAAGTTGTTGCTTTAGAGAAGACACACGTACCTGACTGACTTGAGTGTAGTGCTCTCAACTCAGCCTGTGACTTGTACAAAGCAGAGGAGAAAACACAGTCTAGTAAATATGATAATGTGACTTATTCAAAGATGTTTTCACACTGAAAGACATCTCTTTAGGTCTCCTAAACTAAAACAAGCTTATAGCCCCTGTACATACTGAGGAAAAAAAAATATACCAAAATATGCCTACACATTTTTTTTATAAAATACTTATCACTTTCTTCTATATTTGGGTTTAAAACTAGCATGAAAATTGTCTTAATCTCCACACTTCCTGTCTCATTAAACTGTCTATTTCTCTTGCTCTTTTTTCTCTGAATATTTATTTTTGGCTCGTCTGTCATTCCTGGTTCATATTTTGTTGTGTTTGTTCTTGTTTTTCAAATATGAGACCTGTTTCTATTGTCTTTACTCAGGCAGCTATTTACTGAAAGCAAATGGCAATCTTACTGGGGAAAAGGCAATGGAAATGACCCCTGGTTTTCATCTTAGGATTGTTGTGGCTTCTGTGACAAGCTGCATGATGGTAGGGATATTCACCAATATACAAATAGTCTCAGATTTTACCACAAATTACTGGTTAAATATTATGTTTCCATTAATAATCTATGTAAAGAATCTATTGTTCATAAAATATACTACTTTTAACCTATTTTAAATGCTTTCTATTCAGAAGGGGCAGTATTATTTAGGAATATGATTCTTTTGCTATGCATCATTGAAGACTGAAGGAAAACTAACTGAGTTGCTGGCAAGGAACATATGTTTTTACAGATTTTACATATTCTTGTGTAAAAACTTTGACTGACGATGTCTTCTTGTCAATCATTTGAGTGGTGCAATTTCTGAAAAAAACTGTATTCTTCATTGTGGCTTCCAGAAATGGCCAGATGTTTCTTGGTATATACATTTTATTAATCCTGAAAGGGGATTGTAAACTCCTTTTTTAGCAGAGTGAAGATGGATGATTTACCTCTAAAGCAGTCAAGACTCATAACTGCACATCTTCAGTTAATGGGAATATTGCTCTTGACTTCAGTAACTACAGAACAAAGTCATAGGCAGGAACACAGAATTTTTTGGGGTGTCTAAGCATCCCCAGAGGAGATAGTTGAAAATTCTTAGATTGAGACTACAGCTTTCTCTTTAACTCTTGATTTTTCCTTACAAATTACTATTACCTTTATCTTTCCTGAACAATTTATCTCCCCAGGGCAGAGTCTACACAAGTAAGTAGTCACCTCACCACAGCTTGTTCTACCCTGTGCTGGTGCCATCAGTGCTGTGTTACGGCAGATAGAGGAGATTTTCCTGGAAACCAAGAAATATCTCTTTCATTTCTTTGTAATCATATCATTACCCCACTAATCAGCCTCAAAAATATAAAAGAAACTTGATTTGTTAGCTTTATAGTTTTAAATAATCCTGAAGAGAAAAATGTTGGACAGAGATTGCATGTTATTTCATTTTTTGTCTCTATAATAAGGCAAACATTGAGGCTTTCTGGGGAGTAAACCTATTTTCTCAATCCATTCAGGATTTGAGAAGGTGGTCCCTTATGAAATTTTCCTGAAGGAAATTTTAAAACAGGTTTAAATTATTGACAGATATCTCTCTTTGGCCCAGGGACAACACTTAACAAGCAGTATGCTGCAGCCTCCTCCAAATTCTGCTGTCATTATAACCCATGGTTTTACATTTTTTTCTCTCCTCTCCTCTCCTCTCCTCTCCTCTCCTCTCCTCTCCTCTC
>WBNO01008706.1:27776-69877 GCA_013400575.1 Peucedramus taeniatus
CTTATTTTCTCTTCTTGAAATTGTGAGCAGTACTGAACAGTCTG
Organism: Peucedramus taeniatus; assembly: GCA_013400575.1. Classification (NCBI taxonomy): domain Eukaryota; kingdom Metazoa; phylum Chordata; class Aves; order Passeriformes; family Fringillidae; genus Peucedramus; species Peucedramus taeniatus. Next base: position 27,821 of record WBNO01008706.1, read on the forward strand.
GGCTGCATGATGTGAATGAGTTGTAGTCTGGGGATGTATGCTTACTGCTCTGCTTTACTAGAATTAAAGTATCATAAAGAAAACCTCCCTCATGCTGAGCATTCCTAGTGAAATCTTTCCTTGGTCATATTAAGCCAAGTGACCTTATCAAACTTACAGCTGCTTTTAAAACATATATAAAATGGGGTGGGGTATTTTACAAGTTTGCAAACTGAGTAGAAAGGTAATGTCCAAACATCTTAAAAATTTATCTGAAATGCAGAAGTAGACACCTCTGATTACTGCCATGGGACAAGTGGTGGATCCCATCCTCTGTTAACAGTATTCTCCTGCAGCTTCTCATAATTCATGTTGCTGCTCCTTCTGTCTTGCCAGAAGAAACAGGAACAAAACCCCCAAACTGCTGTACACAGAGATCCTAGCATCAGGGCCATTTTTGCACACACACACACACGCTCCCAGCATCTTCATTGCCAGACTGAGGATGTCAGTTGCAATAAGAATGAGGTTTTGTATTACATCCAAAGTGAAGTGACTGTGGCTGCTGCCTGCCAGGAGCCCTTCCACTGCTCCTTCCCCTTCCTCCCCCACAAGCCAGCTCTGGCTGTTTCCCTGGAGGCAGAGGGATGTGCAGCTGAGCAGTGAGAGCCTCAGAGCTGATCCAGTGAGAGCTCATCCACCAATAATAGTAATAAATTACTAATAAAAAATAGTAATAAAAACCCAGCATTTTGCTCTTGGATCCAGTTTATCTCTGATCACACCGGGGCCTAACTCATAGGAAGAAGCAACGAGGCTGTCACTGTAGCACATAGATGAAATTGTCCAAAATTTGGTGCAACATGAAACTTCTCCTGAAGATACCATGTGATGTTTTAAGCAGGCACATCTGGGTGCAGCCTATGACTCTTGCTATTTGGGAAGGTTTATCTGAGATGTGCCAGAGAAATTAACCCTCCAAAACAAGCCATGGTTTACTGTTCTCTGAGCAACATCAAGAGGCAACCACATTCAAAACCTGTTTAAACAGGACAGAGCCATTAATGCTTTGCAGTGTGCAACCTATGCAGCTTTGCAAAAGTTTATCCTAAAAACCACCAGTTGCAAGGTAGAATTAGTCTTACATCATCAGGCTGGAAAGGTCAGTTCTTCCCTTCTTTGCAGAATGCTGGCAAACACAGAAGAGATTTGGAAATATCAAGGCCAACAAAAGCTGGAGGGAACAAAAAAACCCAACCCAAACCAAAAACCAACAACAAAACCCCAAAACCAATTTAAAAAAGACCTTGGCTAATAGAAATTTTGGCACAATTGATAAATGAGAATTTAGTTCCAACCCCACACCACCGACATCCCACCTCCCTGCTTACTTCAAATGAATAGCAAGGATGCTATCAGAATGGTTTGTACTACAGGAGGGCCCAGGGCGAGTTACCTGGTGTCAAAAAGCACTGTGTCCATGCTCACACTTCCACAGGGTCTATAAAAAGACAACCACAGGTCCAGAAAAGCCAGGGGAACGTAGTGATATATAGTAAATTCAGAGAAAGGCATGAAAGCAAGAGTGCAGAGCAATGATAGGATCAGGTCAGGTCAATGACTAGTCAGGTGAGCAGCCTATCACTTCACCTCAGCAGGGCTGTCATTTCACCTGCACATCCATGCACAGGAGGCTGTATCCTGAGTCCTGGGACTGCAGAGGAACAGTAGCAGTAGGGTCTCACAGTGTGTGAGTCCATCCAGCTTCAGGTGCAGCTTCATGTTCTCTCCCGTAAAGCTCCTGTTTGCCCAAGGGAGAGCAATGCTACACAGCATTAAATGCAAGTATGTGAGATCCTGCTGATCTGGCTGGGAAGTATGAGACAAGGGCAACTTTACACATCTGTGGTGACCCAGCTGCCACAGATGTGACTCTTCTTTGGGCTGTGAACACACAGTTTTAGCAGTGCTATGGGCTTTGATAGACAGGACAGCTCCTTCCTGGTATGGGTGAGCCAAGGTCAAAGAAAAGAAAGGTTTGGACCAGTAGTGAAGTGTAGGACCTGCCACAAGAACTAACAGCCAATATTGACAGGGCCACATGCCAGCCAGGGAAGGCCTGGAAGGCCAAGTGAGGAAGTTTGCATTTGATGCAGCAGAAAAGGAGACAAAAAGACAGGTACAAAAAAAATCCCTGAGGCCTAAACAGAAATTTGAGACTATGACATTGTCTTCTAGGATATACTGTAATGGACCAAGCTGGATTTGTCTTTAATTTCCTAAAGCTGGTGTCCTAGGGTAAATTAGTGATGATTGATGTGCACCCAACAGTTCTAGAAGTCTTGGATGCTAATGGACAAAGCAAAAAGGAGCAATAGGATCAGCTCAATAAAGCCTAAAAGACAAAAGATATTTGCAGCATGTATTTAATGTATTAAAAAGGGAGGAATAGGATTTGCTGGGCTAGTAAAGAGAAGGAAGCAACTGCTAGAATACTAGAGGACAAGGGCTTGCACACAATTTTAATTTCTGTGAACGGAAATGAGAGAAGGAAAAGAGCTTAAGGGAAAAGAGAGTCAAGCCTTCAAAGTTATTCCATGACCTTAGCTTCCCTGAGAATTTTTTTCTTTCTGTATCTGATTTAGATTATAAAGTCCCTCAGGCAGCAGTGGTCTTTAACTTGAGTCTTCTTCAGTACTGGCTCATGATGCTTAATGAGCAAATAAAGTGTTGATAAATTAATATAAAGGTTTCTTGTCTGCAGTCTGGCATTTAATAGATGACAACAGTTAAGACTGACAGGATCAGCTTCAAGGGAATAGCATGAGAGCTCTTCCACTGCCTTCAAACAAGGGAGGTTCTGGTTCATGTTGCAAACAATTGTTTGAAATTAAGAGCATGCAATTGGGTACTGTACACACAGGGACATTTCTGCATATTGCATATGGCAATTTCACACCAGACAAACTGCAGACGCAGTCAGGCAAGCTGCTGCATCTTGGTGGACCCCAGGGCTCCACGTGGGTGCAGAAGCTGGCCATGCAAAGCAGCTTGCTGGATTAAGGCATAATTCATTGCTGTGGTACAGCTTACTCACTCTAAAGGGCTTTATTCACAGCAGGGATGATTGAGGTGCCGGGAGGCACAAGCCAAGTTGAAATAGATTTGTCAGGCTTATTTCATGCTTTGTTGTGGTGGCTGCATTTTAGATAGATTGTGAAAATTATGTTATTTCTAAGCTTCAGATTAGAGTATTGCCTAGAGATTAATAAAAATTGGAGATTCGGTTGTAAATGTCAGGTCCAAAATTCTGTGAAAACACCAACAAGTCTGCAATCCCAATCATCTGCAAGCTAAAGAGTGGCAAAGATTTATGCAGCATTTGGTTTGCCAACTTCAGCAGTCTCTGGCATATTTAGAAGAATATACAGGCTGAGAAACAGACTTGCTCATGTGGCTTTTGGTATGTTCTCTTTCTTATCCTATTCTGTTTAAAATAGTAAGTGCCATCTTTTTCTTTCTGCTTTAGCCTTCAGGAATATAGGTTGTTCTTTTTGTTTTGAGTTGTTAAAGAAAAGGTAGATTTGCAGGTGGTAGCAGATTTACCTCGTGACAAAGCTAAAAAAATGCTGCCATGGCCATATTCCCCCATCTAACAAAAGTAAACAATCTGGAAAAGAATTCCCATATCAACACACTAAGAAATGAAAAAAAACCCTCATTTTGCTGATAAAAATGGCATTCCCATTTTGTCACTGGAATTATACAAATAAAACCAGTAATCTTACCTATGTTCTAATGTATCTAGGATTAAGTACAAGTCCTTGTGAATTAATTCAGGGATTGCATAAAAGGGACACTGTGACAGCACGTTTGTTGTGGGCCATTTGGGTAAGTATCTGGTAGATGAGACTTCTCTCAGATGAAGCTGAGGGGGCTGTGCAGGGAAGATGGGGAGGTGGAAGGGAGAATAAGGCAGCGAGGAAGAGCCAGCCACGGTGTGAAAAGCCTTGAAACAGTGCAAATGGATTTGAACTTCTGGCTAAGAAAGAAAGCTGAATAACTGTCTGTCACAGGAACAACTTCTGCTTGTCTCCTCCCTCCCCCAAGATATGAGAATGATATGCATATTTAGACAGAGATAGATAAATGGATATGTAGAGAAAGAGACATAAAATTGGGAAGAGAGGTTGAGGGAAAAGTAATACACATCATATCACAATGTTATGCAGTTAACAAGAAACAAGGAGTAGCAGAAACATTTAAAAAATACCATGATATGATATGGAACTTTCCACTTTCAGTTGCATTTAAAAGCCTTATAAAAGAAACTTTAAATTGAACAACTACATTCTCTTCACCTCAAAACAGTGTCCTTTTTTGGCAGACAATATCAATATTTAACACCACCCCCACTATCCCCCAGTTTTACATGTTTGAATCTACAGATGTCTAGTACAGGCATTAGAAATTAATAACCCTGGTGTAAGAGATAGCAAGTAGACTGATTTTGAATTGTTACAAAAATGGGTAAGCAGAGGTACCGCTTGAAGCATTGTGACATTTTACGAGGGACATCAGAAAGAGAAAGCAGCTTCCAGTCCTGATAGATGTAATAGCCATTTTCCACTCAGGGTAAACAAGCAATCAATGAGTTGCCCCCTTTTTAGTGTCAGCTGAAACAATGGAAAGCATGTGCCCAAGGACACAGACAGATCTAAACAGTGTCTGTTCCTGGGAGGGGTCCCAATATCCAATACATGAATGAGGCAGGGGAAGGAAATGAAGACTTATATGTGAAAGAAAAGGGGCAGAAACATGAGAGAGAATGAGAAAGTCATCTGGATATAAACCTACTTGTCTGAGAAAAAACAACACTGTAGTTTTGAGAGATGTGATGGACTGATTTACTACTTGGATCTATCCCCCTTTCTTCCTTGTTCTTAGATTTGCAGGCCTACTGTTCATGCTGGTCCTTATATCTCTCTGAACTGACGTAACTGACCAACCCAGCAGAAAACTAATGCAGAAAACTGTAGGTATACATGGGTCATACATCTAGCACAGGCACTGGGTGGAACTGCTGGGGAAAGGAGGGATGTATGAAGAGTGACATGAGGTGGATGATGAAGGACAAGAGAAGGAAGAGATGAGGCGAGATTTCCGTTTGGAGGAATGGAGCCATCCTACAGCTCAGCTGCCTGCAAAACCACAGCCTGAAAGCACACAGAAGCAAAGCACAGTCAGGAAGTAAGTTGGGAGGTTCTCCTCATGCTTTATCCTTACTTTGGTCTCTAATAGAAATAATCCTAATATCCGAAATTCTCACTAATAAAAAGGTCAGAATTGGCAACACATAAAGGTGCTGCTCTAACCCAGCTGCAGTCAGCCACCATGGTTTGTAAACATGATTCAAGAGGCAGACAGAGTATATTTGATCTGGAAAGATAAGAGTGTATGCTGCCTGGGGAAAGAGTTAGATGTATTTTGACACAGATAATAAGATGCCATGCCTTAGCCTTGACTGTCTTTTGCATACCCGTCTCCCTGTGAGGAATATCTGAAGATGTCATTAAGGAGAACAAAGCAAAGCAAAACTCTAAACTGCAGCCTTTGCATGCTAAATATTGTCCTGAATACACAGTGCGCCTGCACAGATTCCCTTTGAAATGGGAGCAGAGGTGTCACCTGGTGCTTTTCTCAATCTGGGAGTGAGAAAATAAAGTCCCACTTGTAATAAAAAAATTTAAAAATCCATAGTAGTAGCCTGGGAAACTGTAGCTTATGATAGCTTTATTAAAGTACTTTATCGTTTTCATGAAGAATGCTCAAATACTTTTAATGAAAGTTCCTGCTAAAGTAAAACCTCCAGGGTCATACCAAATATGGTCAGAAATTGCCTAGGGAAATCTCTGTATTTTGTCTTCCTTAGCGTCCATGACATTTTCTACTTCAGTGAAGTATCTGCAAATAATTCAGTCAACCTCTGTTGAATTTTAAGGTAGTTAGATCGAATTCTTGGAATATCTGGGAAATTTACAGACTTGGGTGCAAGCTGTTCTATTTGAGAGCATATAAAATTACTGTGATTTGCTTTGTGAATTTTATATCTTCATTAGGAAAAAAATCTTTACATTATCTGTAGATCTTTAAATACTTTAGGATGATAGGATGAAGCAGGTTAAGTTAGCTTTTCTGTTGGTCATTTTAGGTGAACAATTTTAAAGGATGCTGATGATGAGGTACAAAGTGTAAGAACAATTCGGTCCTGGTGCCATCTAATGCTCGAGGGAGAAAGACCAGATTTTGACTAAGTCAGCAGCGGAGCACCCTCTGAATTGAAGGACTGCATTTTGCTTGCCTGGTGTCTCACAGAGAGTGACAGAAGCACTATACTGCCAAGCTCTAGCCAGGAAATCAACTCTATCCAGATGAGTCACCAAAATTAACTTCTTGGAGCAGACTACAACCATATCCCCAGTGCAAATTCGAATATATGCATCACACAGTTTTACTGGAGAGCACCCTACTGGGATGGTGTGCCGAGTTCACCGAGTTCTTACCCCACAGCACCGGAGAGGAAGGGGGAAGGTCACACCTCCACTTTCCCCGGTGCTCCTCGCATCCTTCCCCAAGGGTGTAACAACTGGTGGACTTCACCTCCACGCTGCCTATATAGATTTTTGGGGATTTTCTTCACGAACATAAGGCCCGAAGATTTCCTTTTCGCAAAACACCCCAAATTAAAATGGCAACCAGGGAAACGCTGGGAAACGCTGGCAGCGCACGGGGTGAGCCGAACCGCTGGTGCCAGCCGTGCCCCCGGGAAGCGCAGCGCCAGCAGCGCGGCAGCCCGGGGCTCCTCCATGCGCAGGAGCCAAGCCCCGGGCTGGGAGAGACGGGCCCCCGAGGGTCTCTGCCCCGAGATCAGTGCCATACCGACCGGGACACGGCCAGGCACCGACTGAGCAGCGGCCCCTCGGCTACCGAGCCCAGAGCTGGGACCCCCCGGCCGGAGCCCTCAGGCCGGCCGGAGCCCCCCGCCCGGCCTCGCCGGCCACGCAGTGGGCGGAGGGCGAGGCCCTGCTGCCACCACCTCCCCTCTTTCCGCCCGCCCTGTCAGGCACCGCCTCCTCCTCTCCTCCTCCTCCTCAGCCGCCTGACAAGGGGACGGGGGCGGCAGCCGCGGCGAGGCAGCATTAGGGGGTGGCAAGGTAGGGGACAGCCCGCGAAGCTCCGCCGGTGCGGGCTGTTTCTCGTCCTCATTCTCCTGCGTGCGGGGCGCTGAGGACCGACCATGGTGAAGGTGTCGTTCAACTCCGCGTTGGCGCAGAAGGAGGCGGCGAAGAAGGAGGAGGAGAACAGCCAGGTGCTGATCCTGCCGCCGGACGCCAAGGTGAGGGCGGCGGGGGGACCGACCCTCCGGGGCCCGGCGGCGCCGGGCGCTCCGCTCTGCTCCGCTGTGCTCGGAGCCCGAGGAGGGGAGCGCGGCGGAGACGCTGCCGTGCTTTGTGCGCCCCTTGCCCGCGGCGATGGCCCCCGGGCGGGCCTGGGGAAGGCTGCGCAGCGGTGCGCCCCGCCGCCCCATCGGCTCACGCTTCTAAAATGGCTGACAGGGCGAGCTTCTCGGCTCCGCTTCTCCCGACTCCGGGGATCTCTGCGCTGGTTCCGTTTTTCTGTTTGTTTGGTTGGGGGTTTTTGTTAGGGTTTTGTTTTGGAGGTTTTTTTTGTTAGCCGCTACAGCGCGTGGACCGCGGCCGCCTCGGCTTTCCGGGCCGGCAGCGCGCCCGCTCCCGCAGCCCCCTGGCTGTGTTGGGCCGGCGGTGGGAGCTGGTTTGTGAGGAGAGGGCGGGTCGTGCCCGCTGTTCCCCCCGCTGCGATCCCCGGCGGGGCCCGGCCAGCTGCTGGCGAGCTCCTGGGGCCCGGATGCTCCAGGGCAAGGGAGCGCTTGGAGGGTGAAGTTGGTGGTTCGACCGCGCTTGTGCCGCAGCGCGTTCGCAGAGCCCGGTGGTTGTGTGGTGCGGAGAACTTCGCCTCGGAACTTAAATAAAGGAACAAAGAGCTGCCTCCCCCCGCCACAAAACAGCACCCAAACTCAGGGCTCTGCTGTCGCCTCCCCTCCGCAAGCAGCAATGAAGAAAAAACACCAGCGGCTTTTAAAGTTTTTGAAGTGCAAAATTGCCTAGAATATAAAGGTTTTTGGTTGCAATTTCTATGCTCCCGTAATCAAAACCAGTTTTTAATTCGGAGTAGTGTAATTTGCTCTAAGCTGTTTCAAAAGGGAATGAAAACTTGAAAAATGGCCAGCTGCACATAAACAGTGTCTTGCTGTTTTCATTTGCTTTCACAGGCTCTTGTGCATCAGGCCTCTTGAGTTACCAGATTGGCTCTTCAAAAGTGATAGTGTTTATTAGTTTCCTAAATCTTTGTGGTCAGTTTCTGCCTAGGAGGAATATCTGTTCAGTTTGTAGTGTGAAGTTGTGCCCTGGTGCAGGTTTTGCTGTGATTTTGATGGGGCCAGGTTTTCACCTGCAGAATCCACTGTCATTTCACAGCCGAGAGGAGCCAGAAAGGTGCTTCTAGTGACATCTCCCTGATGGTGGAGCAAGTGGTTAAATTTCACACTTCTGCTGAGCATACTATGCTTTCAGATAAAACTCTGACCAGGGTATTTAAGTCTCTAGAGTAGTGTGCCACAACAGATGAGACAGTATTGTTGCTCAGATTGCCTCCAATTATACAAAATCCATTAGGTGCTCCTGTTCCTAGAGGAGTGCTATTCTCTAGGAAGTAGTGGCTTCCCTGAGCCCAGATTAAGCTGTAGAATTCCTTCCTGACCCCAGGTTTGGTGGTCAGTTTGACACTAAGCACGTAAGCAAGACACAAGCTACATGTTCCAGAAAATGGGTTTTTCTTATTACCTTGAAATCCAGACCTGCCCTGGATGATGTTTGTTTCCAGACAGCCTACCGAATTTGGCTTGTTTTTCTGCTGCTAAACAAACAAAATACATCTGCCTAATTGTGCACAGGGGAACAAATCTTCCCGACCCTGTCCAGATACTGACGGAAGCATGTCATTTGACTATGATTTCCTTAATGTGGAGCTGTAAATTCTAGCAGCTGAGGATGACATATGAGATCTGCCTTAACTTTGGTTTCCTTGCCTAGAAATGAGACTTGTGAACATTTATTAACCGGGTCAAAAGGCGGTCTGATCTCACAGTAGCTACTTAAAAGTTCTTACACTGCTGTCAGGGGATGAACACGCCTGAAGGAAGCTTGAAACACTCCTAAAATAGCTTGCTGGGAGGGGATGCTCCGTACAGATGAAAATTCCAAAAACAAATGAGCGCTCTTGAGGGATGAGTCTTTGACATTCTCCTTGACACATTTCTATCTTTTTGTCTGCAGAACTGCAGACCTGCATCTAACAGTGTGCAAAATTCTGGAGTAAGCTTTTTTTGAGCTTTTGTGTTTTAAAGCATCAATAAAAGCAGATCTGGTACAGTAGCGTTGTCTGTAGTTTTTGTAGAACAGGCTGTGCAATCCATGCAGGATTAACAGTGGTGAAACAAACAATGCCATGTAGCTCTGGAGGTACTGTGATTCTTCAAGTCTGGGAGCTTATTCTCGGATCTTGGGGCGGGGGGGGTGGGGTGGGTGGAAAGGAACTGAGGGCCCTTGTAAAACTTCATACCTTTGAGGTAAGTGCAAGATCCACTCTTTGAACTTTGCCTTCATGAATACAAGTGCATTAGAAACAGATCTTCCCCCACCCCTCCACAACTTCAATTGCCTATGCAGCTCTTTGGAGGAAAGGGGAGAAAGTAAACCACATCTGACAAATGCATTATTCATATCACGTCGCTGCTGGAAAACCCTTGGCTTCAAGTGAGGTTTGAAGGCAGTGTGGGAATGTATATTGGAAGAAAGAATTCTGGTAGACTGAAAAAGGTCACATCTCCAAAACAACATATATGGGACATTTGTTTTCCCTCCTCCTACATTGTTTCTGTAGGAAAATAAATAGATCTGGATCACAAGTGTAAACATGAAAAATACTAAACATTTTATGAACCTTTCTTTTATGAACAAAGTCCTGGAAGGCATTCTGGACTGAAGTAAAGGGAAAACCCTAAGAAGAGGCTCAACAGAATTGCATTACCACAATTTTCTTACCAAGAACTTAAAAATATTTAAGCTAGAGATATTAGTAAACTAGTTGAGATTAATGAACAAAGCCAAATACTCTGAAATGTTGAGAAAATGAAAATTCATGGAATGAGCTTTTGGGCTAATTCTTTGACAGTCTCATTCTGCTGCTTTTCCCAGCAGTGCCTTGAAGACTGCCACTCTGCCATTGCAGGATTACTCTCAAAAACATAATCTGCCAAGGACTTAGCAAAGAGCATTTGCAGCTGAAATATGCTGATGATACAGCACAGAAATACTCTGATCTTGCCAAAAATTGCCCAGTAACCTCTGATGCAGATACTAATCGGAAATTAATCAGGGAAGGTAAGACAGGAAGAGGCGAGAAGAGAAGGGGATGTGTCACGGAAACAACGTCTTAAAAAAAAAGGTTTTGCAGAAGGCAGTGGTCTTATGCTTTGGAACTTAAAAAGCAGTTGAAAAATCTAGAGTGCTAATCCTGTCTGCATAAATCACTGCTTGGTATTATGGCATGTAGTGAAAGTGTCTACATAATTACTGTAGGCAGCCATTACAAATCTGTTTTTGTTGTTGGGATGGTACTTCTATGCCATAATTCTTGGCCAAAATACAGAATACTCCTAGTGAAGGGTCTTAGGCCACATTTCATTTTCCATTTTGCTCATTGTCTTTACAATAGGGTGTTTTATGACCCAGTTTCCCAACAAACAAACAATGTGCGGTCTTTTAACATTTCTCCCTACAATAGATCTTTGGAGAGCCAAAGATGGTTCTGAGCATAGCTGAAGTCTTCAGACATTTTATAAAGGCCATTCAGTAGATTAAGTCTTCCCAAAAATCTTCGTGCCCTCAGTGACTCATGCTGTTGCTCCCTTCTGCCAGGTTCAATGGCAACCTTTTAAAACTGTTTTTCTCTTTGTGGGGTGCTCAACACGGTGCATCTTTACCACATCCAGCTTTGTGCACAGAAGTGTGGATTCACACATATCTATTGTGGCTGACCATTGGATAACTGCATGTACAGAGAGTTCAATGTGAAAGGGTAAATGTTAAGAATTTTAAAAGCAGCAGCTTTCTGCATTTATTCCTTATAAGAACATTATTACTCTGACCTTTAAAATTAACCTTTTTTTTCACTTTAGTTTAATCTTGCCTAAAGCATACTAAAATAGACATTTTTTTAACACAGAGTGAAGGGATCCACGTAGGAAATACTGTTGAACAACAACTAATGAGTACTATTTTGCTGCGTAGAAAAAGCTTCAGATTTTGTGCAATTGCTGTTAAATGTTTCTGAAATAAAGGCATTAACTTTACAGGGTTTTTGCATATCTATATACATATATATAGATGTAGATACATAAAAGTTACTGTATCTGCTAAAAATAGTCATTTGCTTATTATTTTGCTGTCAGGAAAGCAGGTTTTCCCACTTTATGGAATGTCCCTGTAGCTGGGTGGCTTAGGATTGTTTTGTTTGTTTTTCATTTGTTTTTTTTCTTTCAGGAGTTTCCATATTCCCATTAGAGGCTTTCTCCAGCCAAATTTCTATAAGCCTTATACCAGATGCTGTTGGAGAAAGAGCAGTCTTTGTATTTTCCCCTATTTTCTGTGATGCAACTAGGTCATTAAACCAACCGGCTTCTGCTAGCTGTCAGAGCATTGTGGAGATTAAGACATGATTATTTAAAAGAGGACCAGAAGTAAAAAATCCTAACAGAGTAAATTCTCTTCCCTTTCTCCCAGATGTTGCTAAAATTTAATGAAAATCCACCAAACCATAGATGAAAACCCTCCAGTTTCAGGCACAAAGAGTACCCAGGGCTCGGTCTGTTATTTTATTTGACTTAATGGGTACCCAAAACGATAAATTGTGGCAAATTGAGTTTTATTGAACAAAATCTGTATTGTTAATGAGTGACTTCTCCTAAGAAAAGAAGCCTTGTGGCTGATACCTTCCCCTGCATCCCTTTACATTATGAATTTGTGCTACTGGTTAAGTAGTGCAGGTTCCTGAAAATAAGGTGACTGGCCTTGAGACTTTTGACTCCTAAAGCTATTCCTTAAAGGCTGCCAGCAATTGAGACAATACTAAAAAGACAAGATCTCTTAAAGTTTGTGGTGCTCCTTTGACAATCTCTTGCTATTTTTAAGTGAGTTTAGGGATTTGGAATTACAAAATCCAAAATGAGGTCTGGAGGAACTCATGTACCCCCAGCAATGGGCACGAACCTGTGGGACAGAGGAGTTCTGTCAGTGCTCCATATCTCACTTCCTTTTCTGTCTCTCATAACTTCCCGACCTGAATAACAAATACAAAGCTTTGGTTGAGAAATACAACCATTTCCCAGAAGAATTATATTTAATGTTTCAAACAGGATGTATTCTGCCAGACCTTTGTGATAACTGCTTTGTCAGTTGTTTGTATCATTCACAGTTTTGGCTGACTGAGCAAGAGCTGATGGCTACTGTACCATACAGCTCGTGTGAATTCAGTACAGGGGTGGCTAGAGAGACAACGGGAATACCTTCTGCAGTTCTAAATACTTTATCTTCAATTTCCCAAACTTTCACTTGGCTGAGACTCCTTGCCCTAAAAATGTATTTGGAGAACCTTTTTTCCCCTTAATACCATCATATGGAATAGTCTGTAATTAGATGATGATGATTTAGTGCAGTATCTAGAAAAACCATCCTGCACTGTAATGTATCTTTACAGTAAATGCCAGAAGTACTTTTCTTATGTTCACTTCTGTCTTTCTGTGCTGCAATACTTCTTTTGATAAGCCTCAAGGAACTAGTTTAGATATTAACATTGCATAGCAGTATGAAAAATACCACTTAAACAGAGGCTGTTGAAATGAAAGTTCTGTTCAATGGGAAAGATCAAGTTAAATTAGTTAATTTCTGAAGATGTGGATCAAAATGAAATGCTGAGCTTTCCCATGAAAATCATTTGAAAGAAAATTTTCATGGAATCAGCAGTATTTTCAAGGGAAATGGTTTCGACTTATTCCATTATAATGAATATTTAATCCAACATGTGAACATCTATTTCAAGAAAAGTTTAATTTCAAAATATAATGTGTATATATGTTTTTCTTCTGTTAAGTATGTTAATGAAATGTTTGCAGTTGTAAATGTAACCTAACAGTTGTGTGTTTTTAGACTATTTTCTATTTTCAAATCTGTTTTCTTTGTTATTTGTGTAGGTTTTTTCCCTTTTTTTTTCTTTTTCTTATCAGCATTTTAGTAAATGTTGATGCTAATAGTCTTTGGGGTGGAGGGATATGTAAGAATGGTAAGCATACCTACCTCCAGTAATATTTTCAGGTAAGTGTCCTGCCGTTGTGGTTTTGGAATATTTGTCAGCTTTATATGTATTTCCTATCCAGTAGCCAGCAGCTACAGGCATCAGATAGCTCTTCATAAAAAGGAAATAGTCCTCTCTGTGACCCTCAGGAAATACCTTCAAAAGCAAATACTGCATTTTTAAGTCCTAGTAATTTTAAATGTTCTTTATTCTGTACTTCCAAAAACATTATGACATTTTAAAAATGTAACTACAGCTGGGAGAAGTAATTATGTGTTTTGTTACTTATTGCACAGATTCCTTTTTTTTTCTCTCCCCATCCTCCCCTTGTGCTATGATTGACAAAGGTTAGCATTATCTGCTTTTAGTCTCCTGATCTGTATGAATAATACAACATTCATTTTCTTACTATTTATGTACTGCTTTTTATCCTCAGTGGAAATTACTTTGAATCTACAGATGAAAAGCATGCTAATTTATAAAAGTTGGATATCTGTCCTAATTTTACAGATGTGGTAAGCCAAAGGAATGAGATAATTAATAAGATTGAGCTCTGCAATGAAGACAGAAATGGTTTTGTGGCAGACATCATGTGATCTAGGTAGGGTTTGGGCCACAGTGGACATACAGAAAAGCACTAGGTCCTTCCTGAGTGATCCATCTGTCATGTACAAGCAAGGGTCCTCTGTGCAACAGCTGTATAAAATTCATCATGACAAAATGCCAAAGTCATATTTGCCCAACAGTTATTATGGAGATCCTGGAAAAAAATAAATTGGTATCTTGTTTGTCCTTTCCATGTAGTGTCAGTGTGTGTGTGTGCATACACAAATATTTTTCTAAATTTTTCTAAAGTTCATATGTTATTAAGTATGCAGTACATATAATTACATATATATATATACACACATAAAAATAAAACCCACAGGCATTTTAAGAGCAGAGTTCCTTGAATGCAAGTCCGTGGTTGATTTGTGGTTGTCTTTGTCCTAGTGTTCAGCAAACTCCTGCTTTGATGGCAGCTTTGTGCTCTTTTGTGGGTAGAATGAGAGGGTGGAATGACTGTTAAAAAAGAGCAGGCTGGGGAGATCATAACTGGGAGGGGTCAGTGATCTCTGGGGTGGATCTCACATAGTTGCTGAATCACTAAGGCCTGTTTATTTATTTATTTATTTTAAAAGATAAAGCCTATGCAGAAATAGAAAACCCTTGCACTTACACGTTTGAAAATGCACCAGCCTTTGCAGGGTTGTGAGGCCAAGCACAACTCAGAGGCTGCTGCACAGTGCATTGAGTTCTCTTGCTTAAGCTTTGCAGTTTTGGGAAGCTCTTGATGAGGTGTTTGAATGCTGGCCATGTCTGTGATCCTGCAGGATGTGATGCCACCAGATGCTGGGCGCTGGAGTGTGTGCTCCACTTCAGACTTGGAATAGTCTAATTGCACTGAAGCCCTTTAGTTTGTTACAACAGTTTTGTCTAGAAAGAGGGCGTAATTAAATGTCAGCCTCCCAAGGTCAGCTCTCCCGTGCTGATACTCGTAACTGCTACAATTAAATGCTATTCTGTATTTGCATATAGAATGGTTTCCACTCAGAGAGCTGTGGTTGCTGTTCAGGTACTATGCATTCTAATTCACTAATACATGTATTAACAGAGTGTATGTGTGTGAGGACTGGGCTGCCATTCACAACAGCCTCGGCAGACTACAGTAATGGGCTGAACAAAATCTCATGAGTTTCAGAAATAGCAAATGCCAAGTCCTATACCTGGAGCAGACTCGGGATACATCCCAGCCATCAGGATACACAGGGCACCACCTGGCTGGGAAGCTGCTCTGCTTGAAAAAGACCCAGGGCTTCTGGTGGACAGTCAGCTAGATGCTAGTCACTGGCATCACTGAAGGCTGAAAGCTCTCTGATCCAAAAAAAGACAGCAACAAACTGGTGCAAGTCCAGCAGGGGCCACCACAGTAGTCAGAGGCTGGAGGTTACGCCCTGTGAGGAGCGGCTAAGGGAGTGGGGCTTGTTCAACCCAGAGATGAAACTGCTGCAGGGAGAACTTCACAGCAGCCTCCCAGTGCCTGGGGGGGTGACTGAAAAGACAGTGGTCATAAATTAAAAAAGAGAGCTTCTGACTGATAGAAGGAAAATATTTTTCAGTCTTGAGGAGAACTGAATGCTGCTAAGGAAATTACCCGGAGAAGCTTTGAAGTGTCAGTCTTAGCGGTTTTCAAACCTTGACTGGTCAAGAGCCCTGAGCAACCTAGACAGGCTTCAGAGTCTACCCTCCTTTGAAGCAGAACTACAGACCTCACAAGTGGGTTTTCTGATGCTGGATTCTACTTTTGAGAGAAACTGAGACACAGCCTTTGTAACTTGCTTGAGATGACATACCATCTGTGGCTGAACTGGGAATAGAGTTATTAAATTCCGAGGCTCAGTGGTGCATATGTGCATGCTAATGAGATCTCTTGGGTGAAAGAGCCAATGCCACTTGGGAAAATAGCCTTGAGAGAAATCTAGGTTAAATTCACATAGCGTTCCATCATACTGATGTCTGAGAATCAGGCAGTCATAGGAAAAAAGAAATTTCAGATATAAGGATTGAGCAGGGTAAGGGAGAAACAGGACTGGAACAATCAAGGTCAAAGAGATAATTTAGTATTGATCCATTTAAAGTGGAATAGGAACCTTCTAAGTTCCTGTTTTCAAACACTGATCTCATTCAGGATAAAGATGAAAGAAATACTTCATTAAAGTTATAGATTGATTCAGTGTTGTTTTTGTAAGTATGGTAGAATGTAAGTCAGTTGTAAGTCAAAAAGTGCAGCTGGGTAAAGGTTTTATTTTGACAATGTTTAAAAAATGAAGCATTTTTCAAAATTGGACAGTTTATTGAAATGCCATGTTCGGTATGCGGTAACTATTAAGGGTGTGGTGATTTTGTTTTCTGAAAGTAAAGTGCATTCTGAAAAATGTCCCATATGACTTCTTAGGCTTGAGGGGTTTTGTTTAAAAAATTAATCCCTCTTGCCAAATATCTGCGCAAGCTTTCCACCTGCATCTTTTGGTCTATTACTTGCAAACTGGCACCAGAACACTTCTCTTTTCTTTAAATATGTGAGAAAACTAAGTGTGGAATGCAGAACAAATTTCCATCGTTCCAGTTTATGAAAATATGTAGAGAAATTCAGCAACATCAATATATTTTCTAAATAAACCTGATTTCCACCCCAAGCATCCAGACATTTAGAGGCAAGACATTTTCCAAATGTTGTAGGTTTTGTTGAAGTTTTCATGGCAGGGAGTGGGGAGAAGGCAGAAGAATCATAAAACTCCAAAGCGAAGTAAAGGATGTGTGGAGCTTTACTTGTCTAGCACAGACCCAGCACTCCTGGAAATCTGATGGTGTTTTTTTTTTTTAATGAAGCGAGTGGTTAGAGTTATTTGTTAATCCTCACCCTGTATAGTATTAGTGTTACTTAAAACTGTGTATCACAGAATGGCTGGCATTGGAGGTCATCTGGGCCAGTTCCCCTGCTCTAGCAGGACTACCTGCAGTGGTTGCTTGGGACCACCTCCAGTCAGCTTCTGAGTATCTCCAAGGGTGGAAGGCTCCACAACCTCCCTGGGCAAACTATGCCAGTATTTGCGGTCATGCAGTAAAAGAAGTGTTTCCTCGTGTTCAGTAGGAGTATAAGATGATATTACAGTCCTGTGGTGCTAATATCTGTACAGAAGACCCAGGAGGGCAGTCCTTGCCCTGAGTGTTTGCAATGAGAACGCAGGCCAAGAGGCACAGGAGTGCTGTGCTGGTTGTGGCAGGCCAAAGTCCAGAGCAGTTCTGTGGCTGTAGCCCAGCTCCTCTTCACCAGAGTGTGGTGATGAGTGGTTTATCCTGGGGCAACGCTGAAGGGAGGAAATGGAGATTAGGTGTGCCCAGTTACTCAGAGTGTGGCAGATTACCAGAGAGCTTTGCTTTGGGTGAGGAAAGATACGGGGGGCATAGGCATAGGATAAATGCTCAGAGAAGGAAGCTGGTAGGTCTTGAAACTGGACAGAGAAGAGGAACAATCTGGGGAACACAGCTTGAAGAAAACAGTCAAATGCAGTGTGTGGTTAGTTGTATTCTTGCTGTAGACAGCCTGGGATGAGGATATAGCCAAAAGTGCAGGTGAATCACCTGAAAGGAAGCCTTTCAGCCTAAAAATACAACTTTCAGGCCATTTAAGTACCCTGTCACTTTCTAGTCCATGTAAGACCAGAGCTAACAATGACTCATCTTAATGCTATTCCAAAATTTAACCAAAACAGCAATTTGAATAGTTACAGGCTTTTTCTTTCTTTACCCATCCTCTTTAATTGTTGACTGCCATCAGGTTTTGCAGTCCCTTATCTCAGAAATAAAGGCAGTGTTTAGGTAAATCAGGATTACTCATGTTGGTTAGGAGTTGCTGGATTACTCTTCAGGACATGCTTCTTTGTTGTCCCTGTATCACATAGCTGTGGATGAACTGCTGATTCCTGTCCTAAACATTCACTTTACAGATGTAATTTTCCTTTACTTCCTGCAGAAAATTTGAACTCTTCATGTTCCAACATGTTTCTGAGTTTTATTTCTTGCTCCCCTACTCTTGCCTGTTTTCCTTTTTTTGTTCACTCTTCACCTCTGTCACTCCCAATACATGCAGCTGCAGCTACCTTCCTACCCACCAGCTCTCATTCCCCTTTTAAGATGATCTTGAGCTGGCTGCTTGTACTGATGTTTTTATTCTGTTATAGTTACAATGTTTGAACAATGAAATGAGTCATTTGACAGACACTGTATGTTTTAATAAAACTCCCCCATTATTTCATCGAAGATTAACATTCAACCAGTTAAAACAGCCTTGGACTTTGAACTTGGAAAGCTCCTGGAATTTAGTTTCTTCTTACTTCTGGATTTCCTAGTGCTGTCTAAGAGATTTTTTATTTACTATACTATTTCAAAGGCCATATACAGATACAAGAAATAGAAGAAGAGGTTAATAGTACCAACTGTCTAATGGATAATTCTAATTGATTTATCTCCTTGGTTATTTAGGCTACATGACTACAGTGAACAGCAGCACAACTAAGGTTGTGTTTTCATGTTGTTCTTTAGGCAGAGAGTCTTTGGTCAGATGTACAAGTCCCTGTCCGTCATGACAGAAGAACTGGCAGTGCTGGCACTGAAAGGTTGCAATGTTCAGATATCAACTGCATATAAACAGCCATAGCTTGTTTTCTGGACAAGCAAGAAATCTCTGAAGCATCTATTGTATATAGAGTATTTTTTCCAACTAGCAAGTTAAAAGATGATTGTACTTTAAATTTAATTTTACTAGTAAGCATAAAATTGCGGTTTTAGAGGCAGATCAGTATGATCGCCTTCCAGATTCGCAGCATCTGCCAAGTGAGGAGTCTTGCAAAAGCATGCCTTAATTTCCCATCTGCAACAAGTAATATATAGAATACCAGGCTTGGAGCAGTCTTCAGGCAGGAATACCATCGAAGGAATGCAGAGCTCTTTCTAAATTAAGTTCATTTTAAATTTACTTTCTTTTGTGAGGATTTTCTACAGATGTCATATTTACAAGAGCAGGCAAGCCTGACCAACAGAATTCAGTTTATACAGCCATTGGTCAGTATTTTATTTAAAGACTTTTTAGCTTCTCTCATTAAAAAACACTTCTAGGGAGTCATCATTAACTTCTCTTCTTCTAGTTCCACTAATTAAAGCTGCAGTTGGTCAATATTTGCCTTCAGGAAACTCAGTCTGTCCCTCTGTGTTCTGTCCATCCATGTGAGCTAAGTGGCACACAGAGGACCTTGGAGGAAAAACTGTTCTGAGCAGCTTCCAGCCAGTTTTACCCACATTAACTGTAAGCTTTTATATATGTGTTTGTGTATATGTAATAGATGTTATTCTCACATGCATAATTACGGGTGTTTTGTGTATTATGCTGCAGACATTTTTAGTAATGTTTGTAATACTCAGTAATGCTCTACATCTGGTTTCTCTGTGGATCAAAGGCTGTTCATTCCAAAAGACATTTCCCCCTCCCAAAATTATTTTTATTGCTGTCTTATCTATTTTTAAATTTGGAACATTGTCTTTTGCATAGCTGTCCAGCAGTCGTACAGTATTCTGGACTTCTTACAGCATGTTGTCCATCTTACCTGGTTTAGATAGATGTGTCCTTAATTTCTGCAAAGGAACAAGGTCTGATAATCTTCTCACTCATTTTAATATGAACTAGACATATGCCTTGGATGTTTATAGACTGCTTTACTTTTATAATGTTAAAGCAATTATATTCCACTATGTACAAAAAGCCACAAGGGGAAAATCTTAAGTAATTATCAAGTCTAATTATACACACTTGTGGCTCAGCATTGGAGCTTCTTAGAATACATTTGTGGTATTACTCCAAACATAAATTTGGCCATTCTAAAATACAGCATTTATTAAAAAAAAAAAAAAAAAAAGTGGCATTAAAATTGAACTGAAAAGAGCAATAGAATATAGAATATATGGCCACTAGCCATTAATAACTGCTAGTGTTCTCAGGTTTATGGGGTTATTAACTTTTTTTTTTTTTTTTAATTTACTGCAGAACAGTTAATGCTAATTGTCATAAAGATATTCTTGTGCACATCTCTCTGTAGTTGAGAGTGTGCCCATCTCAGAAGTGTTTCATGGTTTTAGTAAGAAGGCAGAGAGCAATTTTACATTCACTTCTGTGGTCACCAATGAAGGGAGCTCTTCTGAAAACTGCATCTTGTCACTTCCTTGTGAAAAGACTCTAGATTTGAATCTTGCTAGTCTAAAGTAATAGAGAATTTAATAGTTGTTTTCTATCTGAAAGG
The DNA here is from genome assembly GCA_013400575.1 of Peucedramus taeniatus. Classification (NCBI taxonomy): domain Eukaryota; kingdom Metazoa; phylum Chordata; class Aves; order Passeriformes; family Fringillidae; genus Peucedramus; species Peucedramus taeniatus. The sequence continues at coordinate 48,178 of WBNO01008706.1, forward strand.
AAATTGTTACTGCAGAGCTTGAAGCTATTCAGGTTGGGAAGTTCTGAACCATTTAATTTCAATACTGTAGGATTTAGTGTACAAGTGGCAGAGAGATGCTTCTGTTTCATGTCTTATCCATGGGAAATAGGCTAATCAAATGTTTTCCAATTAGAACAATCAGCTCATCAAGGGAAACAAGCCAGTTTTGGGCCTACATCCATTTCCTCTTAAGGCATTTTGCATCAGAGATGAATTTCGTGGCATCGTCTTCAGGCTGAGGATTCACAAGGGAGTTGAAAGTACATGGGGCAGGGATGAAGCAGAGGAGAGGAAAGAAAGGGACCACGACAGTAATGATTATTTATTACTGCTCACAGAAGTAGAGAGGTGTATTTTTAGAGGTCAGTCTTCACCTCAAGTACATGATGCTTTCTTTTGTGAGATACCCCTGGCAGTGGAGAGCTGGCCTAGAGAAAAATTAGTCATTGAGGCTGCAGTCTCATGTTGTGCTCTGGCTTCAGAAGTCAGCGCTGCTGCCGGGGAACAAAGTGCAGTTGTAACCATGTGGGGAGAAGCGCTAATTCAGCACTGTCCCTCTTAGTGGGGATCTGCTTTCACTTAATGGGGTTTTTTTCAGAACATGAGTCACCTGGAAGGAGGGCAAGCATCCATTGCACTTCCTTCTTTTGCAGTGCAGAGGGTCAGATTTTTATAGCAAGGGACAAAATATTCTTTTGGGTCAATACAGCCCAAACTAAGCTGTTATGGTAACAATACAAAAGCTTAGAGAGCTTAGCCATGGATCAGCTATATATATGAGTATAATTTGGCTTCAGTAAATTATTTATAATATTTTAATTTAAGCTGGTTTTAAACTGCTTGATAATATGCTTAGTTTTCAGGCTAGGAAGTAAATTCTTTGTTCTCTTTCAGTAGCATAAAATCTTTTCAGTGTTGTCAGTTTCAGGTTCTACCTGTGCTAAGGTGCCGTGCTTTCATTCATTCGCCTAAGCAGGAGCCTAAACTGGACTTGAACTCTTGATCTGAATTTGATGGGCTTTTTTTGGTAGGCTGGGGACAAATCAATGATAGGCAACTACAAATACAAAATAGCTTAACGTGCTACCACAAGAGACACCTTCAGAAATAATAATTATATAGCCTTTAGCTGGTGATAAAGGATAAAAGAGTTTTATTAAACCCACTGTTTATATCTGTCATCTCATATATCAAAGGAAATTTATTTAGGGTGGAATACTGATAAACTCGTTTTTCGGGTTCCTCCTAGCATGGTTAAAGCATAAAAGTTACTTTCTTTTTTTCTGATTATTTTGGTGACTTGTGGAAAATTGATCTGACAGTAACCCCCATTTCCAGGTAGGTGTTCATACTCTGTATGCCTTCTTCACCATTTCTCAGGTGCATGTTTTCTTTATCTTTCTGGACTTACAAAAATAGTGAAAAAAATGGAAGAGACAGTTATTCCATTAATGGATAATTCTGGTTGAAGTTAAAAAGGTGTGGGGGATGAAAACAGCTACAGGAAAGAATAAAGATACTCTTTATATTCTTCACTAGGGAATATTTTGATATTGTATCCCCAAGGCAGTTTGCTATCACTTTTTCTGGCATTAACTTGGAATGGTTTAAGTGACAACTATTACAGAAAGTTTCAATCAGGTGTCCTGTATGCTTTGAAATATCTAGGGAAATAGTTACCTAATGATACAGGGCAACATAAAAATAAAAATCCTTGGTTTACCTAGTTTAGACTTATAATTGAGATGATTTATTGAAGAATCCACAGTGACTCTCAACGTGACCTGAGAGTTAATTAGATTAGCATGGGTATTATGTCCTATTCTCAGTCTTTGCAAAGAGCCAGGTTAAAAATCAGGCAGCTAATAATCCCGTATTTTTTTACACTGAATTCCTTAAATAATTGGTGTTTAAAAGTGTTAAAAAGTTATTTCTTATCTTTTACATTGTGTCTTTTCAGTCCACAGCAAAAGTTATTTTTCTGATTTCATTTTGCCTTGTGATGTATCCCAGAAATGTTGTTTTGAAGGGGCCTCTGGAAGTCATCTGCTGCAGCCTCCCTTTAGAAACAGGATGGTTGCCAAAGCAAGATTAGCCATGGCTTTCTCTAGTTGAGTCTTGAAAACCTCCAAAGATGGAGATTTCACAATCTGATTTACTGTGGTATTTAGCAAGGTGAAGTAAATTAAATATGTGAAATATCTTCAGTTTGACTCTAAATATTTCTGAATCAGATTTTGGCAGCTGTTGCCCGGCAAAGAAGCTGCATTGCCACTTCTGTATGAAAGGTAATTGCAGTGTACTCTAAAGGTGGGTTTCACATCGATTAATTTTAGCTGCATATGAATTAGGTACCTACTTTGTCAACCAAGGAATTTCCCTCTCTAATCAGTGAAAAGAAGTCCCTCCAAAATGCTACTTACCCTTCTCTGGGATGGCTGAGTCATTCCCAGGAAGTGCCACTTTCTCCCACCACTTACAGGGAGGGTCCCCTTTCCACTTAGTGTCAGACTTGCTTCAGCCAGATGCAAGTCTGATTCCAAGGGGAATTCCTGCCTAACTGGGTCAAGGCAGCTTGGTACTGTACCTGCACCTTTGTTTAAGTGGAATATCATCTTAATTAACAAATGCAGCAAAAAGTCCCAACACATCAGACAGAACATTGACTAACAACTATGGCTGTCAAAGCCTTCTCAAACACTTCTGTCCTGCTCTTCCTCAGTTTTCTGGTTTGGTGGCTTTTTGTTCATTCAGTCAATAATAATTTTGCCCTGGTCGTCATTCTACGTTATTGTCTTGTGGTTGCAAAGGGGTAATGAATTTCTTTGTATTTATGTGAATTCAGATGTTTTCCGAGGATTATCCTGGCTTGGAACAGGGGAGTTCAAAGTTGGATTTTTTTTCTTGAATGTTGTTGTAGTTATTATTATTATTATTATTATTATTGTCTTTTTTACTTTGTACATGAGTTAGGGAAATACTTGGGGGAGGAAAGAGCATTGTAATGTGGCTGATAGAGGAAAGATTTTGCAAGCAGCAGTTTATTGCTTAGGATGCCTGTGGGGACTGCATAGTTATGCAAACTAGTGCCCTAAAGGGAAAACATCCTGTCATTCCTTCAGTATTACATGAACAGCAGATAGAGCAGAAAGCTTCCTTAACAACAACTTAGGAAGCATCTTTATATTTTTTTCATTCCCACCCTCACTTTTCTGCCAGCCAAGTTGTGGTAAAGGCTGTTTTGTTCTGATGGAACAACATAGGAAAGGCTGTATTTTGTTTCTCTTACTACCTTTGATCTTTTGTTGGTTCTTTGGGTTCACTTATATTGCATATAGTAAGGTCAGGCAGAATCTGACCTTTCTGAGTTGACTTCCTCGCTCTGCTGTGGTTGCATGGAGGTTGCCTGAGAATGCATATTTTTCTGTCTCCAACCTGGGAAGCGGCTCAGTGTGTATTATTAGGTATCTCAGGAAATTTTGTTACATTTTTCTCTTAAGTCTGCTGATTTAGTCGGTGATGATGGCATTAAAAGTACAAGTTTTACTAAATCTCAACTTAACTAGACTTGTTTTAATTTTACCAAATAAGGTAAGTTTCTAAACACTTGTGCTAAAGTGCGTACAGCTCTTTCTGGTGGATGCAATGTTTGTATTTGCTGAGCCTGAAGTATCTGCTCTCCTGCCTGCCTTAGGAACAGTGTGTTGAAGGTCCCTCTCATGCCTTGCAGGACTCTGAGGATGCTGTGCCTGTTGGACAGAGAAGGGCCTGGTGCTGGTGCATGTGCTTTGGATTGGCCTTTATGCTGGCTGGTGTGTTCCTGGGTGGTGCCTATCTGTACAAATATTTTGCATTCCAGGTAAGTCACATACTCATTAAGAGCGGGCTGTTTTTCTCTGTGGGAAGAGGAGCAACAGACTGCTCTTTTTGTATTACATTTAGAAAAGGAGGAACAGACTAAATCAAAGGAAGTAAACTATTTTTTCTGTCCAAAACTTCATGTTTTCTAAAGGCCAGAGTTTCGCCTTCTCTGAAGTTACCTATCAGCAGAAGAGGGCAGAATCGAAGCTGGCAAATAAAAGAGCAACAGTTTTGAAAACCTCACTTTGCAGAGAAAAGATTGCATCTAAATAGGACTTGGGTTTAGGAGCCCCAGTGGTGTCCCAGATTTTTATCTACTCTCTTTTCTCTTTTGCAGTGCCAAATACTGGAGGTAGATTAACCCCTTGAAAGCCTCCTTGTTTGATCCCAGGTTTCCTAACACATGAGGCACTGCTAATGTACAGGAAAGGAACTGCTTGTGAAAGCGACTCTCCTCTTCCCTAGCCTCCACATGGATAAGAAATATGGGCCCTGGAGGGAACTTGGGAAAAGCACAGTCAGTGTGGTTTAAACATGCCCTGTCAAGTCTAATCCACACTGACAAGATTAGACCTCTAACAAAATGTATTTTCAGTCTTTTAACAAATAGAACTGCTGCAAGAGGAGCTCTGTGAAGGCAGCAGTGCCAGGGAAATGGAGCATTTACCTGAAACATGGGGGATCTGAGTTAAATACTGTCTCCCTTGGGGGGAGATGTCATTGGGCAGTGCTGGATGTGCTAGGCTGTTGCCCAAGTGGTGGGAGCACACCCTCGCTGCTTCAGAAACTGCTGGGGCTGCAAGATCACAGAGTCAGAAAGGGAGAGGGTAAGCAAAACATGAATCTCTCTAGCCCACTGGTTAGAGCACCTAATTATAAGGTAAAAAATCATGTTCTTGTGCCTGATAGCAGGACTGTTGCTTTTCCCCCATTTTAGTAGCTGCTAATGTAGAAAGCCAAGTGATTAAACTTAAGAAATTTTAGCTGAACTTGCAGTTTGTAGTCTATTTGGCTATCACATTAACCAAATTTACAGGGGAGAAGTAGTGTTGCAAACGATGATGCTTAAACAGCGCATCTTATCCTGGTGGGTGGATTAAGGAGCTGAGGAGCTGAAGGCCAGCTCAGTTGCATTTCTAATGCACATTTCACCCGTGCTTAGCACTGGGTGCTCCACCTTTCACCTGCCAGTGAGATGAAACTGAAAGTGCCATTTAATTCAAACCTGTGCTGCTTGTTTAGGTGTCAGATCTGCATTAAAGGAAACATTCAGGAATTGAGCTGATATTGCACTGAAGACACGTTTCCAATGTAAAATTTTAAATTGATGGCATATGCATATGCAGAGTTTCTATATTTCTAAAATGATTTGGTGTGTAAATTTGGTACATGACTTCCTCTGAATCAGAACTGTATTTTACGCTTTACTTAGGTAGCCTCCCATGTGTACTGTGGCAAAAGGTCACAAATAAGTTATTTCAATTTCTCTTCTTACTTTTTTGTCTCTTAAAACTGTTCAAAAATTATTTTAGAAATTGACTTTCCAGAGTCTTGAAGTCCTCTAAAACTAAGCAACTTCACAGAATAATTTAGTTTGGAAGGAAAGTCTTGACATCATCTAGTCCAACCCTCTGCTGCAAGCAGGACCAAATTTAGAGTTAGACTTGCTTTTTAGAGGGGATTTGGATGTCCAGTTTTAATGGTTTTATTCATAACTTTTAATAATTTCCCAGATTTAACTGTTTAGATTTAACTAAAATTTTAATAATTTTACAGTTATATAATAATAATAATAATACACATGCATATAGATGTAGGAACTTCATTGTCTTTCTAAAATACATGGAAGACTGGATTTTAAGAACCTGCTTTATGGGATCCTGTTTTCCTCGAATTCAAGTGAAGAACTCCCTCTGGGTTGAGTGTAATTCAGGTTTTAGCCATGGTCCTGTTGTAGATAGCAACTGGCTGTTGCTTTGGTGTATGAATCAAAGGCAAAAAATTTCATTTAGTCTGACAAGTTTTTCTTCAGTGCTCTGAGAATATTACTTTTAAACTTCTACATTACTGATCTTTCTGTTGCTGGGTTGTTTACTATTTTTAGCAGGGCGGCGTGTATTTCTGTGGAATAAAGTACATTGAAGATGGCTTAAGTTTACCTGAGCCTGGGGCAGAGGCTCAGACTGCTCGCTACCACACAATTGAGCAAAATATTCAGATCCTGGAGGAGGAAGATGTTGAGTTTATCAGTGTGCCAGTCCCTGAATTTGCTGATAGCGATCCTGCTGATATCGTCCATGACTTCCACCGGGTAAGAAATATATCTGAAAAAGTTGAAAGCATTTAAAACTTGAAAAATGTTCCCCCTCAGTCATCCTGATAAATGTACTCATTATTTACTATGATGGGGGAAAGCAGAGGGGTGGAGGAGGCAGCAGAAATGTTTTGATCAGCAGCAGGCTGCAAGCAGTTATTAACTGGGCATAAAGTAAACACGATGGAGTCATCATCAGGTAGTGTGTAAACCACAAATACATTTCTGTTTTTAGAAAGGGAAAAATCTTGGATCTGTTTGCTCTCCTTAGTATGAGAAACGAAAGAGAATATTGTTCTTGCTCTGCTGAGTCCACTGAGCTAGAATTTGACCAACTGCTGTGGTGCCAAGGGAAATTTGGAAAGGGCTGAGGTAGCTTTGACATCAGCTTGGAGGGGCTGATTGCATCTGATGTCACTGGGTGTGTTCAAGCACTCCTAGAGGTGCTCTCCTAGCATGGCTCAAACCCCCAAAGCAGCAGCAGCAGAAGAAGGACCGTGGAAGACAGCTTATTTTCCAGAAGCCACAGGAAGCCAGAGTTTAATTTCTTTGTGCACCACAGGCTACTACGATTCCTAGAAGCACTGAACTAGGGTTTCAAAGCTATCTTCCCTATTTTTGGAGAAATAACTTTGATTGATAGGAATCATGGTAATAAATTTCTGTTAAGGCAGTTGACAGGCCTGCAGCTCTCAGTGTTAAGAGCAGCTGCAAAACAATTAGAAGCCTTCTTTTCTGTATCAGTATGGTTGGAGCTGTCTGATGGTGATGAAATGTTGTACAGCTGGTTTTCAGGAAGCTAAATCTCTGGGAGCATTTGAAGACTTGGCTGAACAGCTTTTTTTAAGCTAAGCTGAAAAAGAATAGGGAAGTGTCCTATTTTTTATGCAAACTTTGGAGTTTAAAGTGCTATCTATCAAATATTCATAGCCAGATTTGGAGGAAAACATTGCTTGCTCAAGCTATGTAATTCAAATAATATTTCAGAATATATTTAGGGACCTTCTGTTAAGAATTAGAATAAAGAGTCTAAAGAGGGAAAACTAGAAAAGGAAAAAAGAAAGCAGAATCTAAGAAGCATGTAGGAACAATATAATATTAAAAATTTACTTTTTGATTTAATAAGTTAAAGGCTTTGCTCTAGAGGTCAGTGCAAGGGTCATTTGCCATAGATACAGCACTTGCTCCATGTAATGAGATTAGCTGCACTGATGATTGCTGTCCTGGCATTATTTTGACTGCTGGGCTCCTGGTGCTCAGTATTTTATATACATACACAGCCTCAGAGCTTTCAGCAGCTAGAGATAACATCTTCTTTAGCAAGAACAGGTGCAGTAAAACACAGCTCAGTGAACAGAGCTACAGGATTCATCAGGGTAATTCCCTGAGCTTTTTATCAAATAATGGCAAATACTGCAGTTCAGGTACTGTGTAAAGATAATAATTCAACTATGAATAATCATTAACCTTGCAAGTCAGTCATATTTTTGAACCTAAAACTACTTTTGTTGCATTATCTGTAGCAATTTTTTTCCTTCTGTGTTTTGTTCTTACAGCAGCATTTCCTCTTCAGACTATAACAAAATATAAAAGCATGAAGATTAGAGCCAGGTTTTTGCCTTGTTGTTTCACAGTGAAGGCACTAGGCATAAATGAACGCTGTACTTGTTTCCATAACAGCTCTGTTTCTCATAACACCTTTGTGGTTTCCTTGCTTGGTGCATTTGAGCTCCTCATCACCTCCTGCCTTGCCCAAACCCCTGTCGAAAATACAAACTCTCATCAAGCCTGCCCTTTGTTTGTGCTTTTACTTGCCCTGAAATTGGAGTTTGTTGGACAGACTTTACAGTGAACAAAAGAATAATTTGAAGAACAGCACAAGGCAGTAGCAGTTCAGCAACATCTGTTTGTCAGTTTTCTGATCTTCTTGTTATTTTAATTAAAATAAATCTTTTCTCAACAGAGACTCACTGCCTATCTTGACCTTAGCCTGGATAAGTGCTATGTGATTCCTCTGAACACTTCAGTTGTTATGCCACCTAAAAATTTCCTGGAGCTGCTCATCAATATCAAGGTATGATTAAATCACAAGTAATTTGTTCTTAAGACAGGAACAAGTAGAAGTTTGGGTTTTTTTCCCTTCTGCAGATCTCTGACATTCACAAAAGGCACATGATCGCTAGAGGTCTTTGCAAAGAGAAAAGAAGTCTGTAACCTACTTAGACAATGATCTGCAATCATGAAGGAATCATTAATTCAGAGGAAGGCAAAAAATCTGATTTTCTTCAGTGCCATAAATTGGCTGACAAAACCATGTGAATGTGGTGTAGCTGGACTCTGATAGTAGTCTGTGTGGTTTTTAATTTATAATCCATTGTGACTGAAGTTTTTATAAAGCATGTGTGCACTGAACTAAGACTGGTTATCTGAGAGGCATGGAGTAGATAAGACTGGGGCATGCTTTTAACAGGGGCATTGTTTAAGGCCAGGGTTGGCCCCCACATCGATCCAGTGGCTTGAGGGTGATGCACACAAGATATGTTGGATCTGCTGTGTACTTTATATAGTGTATGCTTTCAATTGCAGATTTAAATAGTATTTACCTTGGGTTCTGGCCTTCTGGTTTCTTCACAGAAGAGCAAAACAGTCCAGTGGGGAAGACAGCTGATAAAATGTGTCTAAGATTTGGGGAGAATGTTTTAATATTTTACTGGGCTTTTGTAAATTTAGAACAGTTACATCATCTTTGGGTTTGCATCTTTCAAAAAAGGCTTTGGAATTAGGACTCCAGGAAACATTTTAGCCATTTCTGAGTGATTTGTATGTATAAATAAATTCCATGTGAAAATTTACCACAAGTAAGTCCTTTGCTGCTTTTTTGCTTCCTATTTTGAGTCTGGCTATTGAACCACATTTTCATTTCCTGTACATAAGGATGATGTGGTGTCTGTAAAACTCAGTGACCCCATTTTTTTAAACTTTGTGCTGTTTTCTTTCCATTTATAGATCACACAAATTCCACTATTAAAATCTGTTAATTTCCTAATTTGTCATTAGTACAGAATCAAATATGCTTGGTTTACAACTAAGAGGATAACCAGGCATCACACATTTAACTGAAAATCTGTGCAAAAGCAAACAGTTTTGATCATTGTCCCCAACAGTGGGTGCCCTAATTTTATGAGACATCTGTTTAATTCTCATTGTATTAACAAAAAGCTGTGGGCATTTGATGTCACAGAAAATCAGGCTAAACGTTTGTAACTGGAATTTGGAAAACTATGCTGCAGATACATAAAGTGAGTAAATACTGTTCTGCAGTCACACTGGTCGCACCAGCAAAAAAAATGTATGAAATTAATGTGTTAGTTTCATCAAAATGAGCTCTGAATACATGCAGAGGGCATTTTATGTACATGGAGGAGCTCTGGGCTGTTCTGGTGTTTAAGAAACACCATAATTTTAGCCTACAGTTCCACATTTCTATATATTGATACAGTTTGCCTCAGTGTGCAGACATGAAAAGCCTCCTTTGTTTCTTTGGGAAATAAAACTGAAACCCAGATATATTTGCTCATCCACCTCATTCCTGCTGCTGAGCCAACTGGCTAATTTTAACTCTACACAGTACACAGGATTCTCAAAAATTATATTTGTGGCTATGCTGGATCCCAGTGCTGGGTAATTGCTCCTGCAGCAACTGGGCAGAGGAGATTCTTGCACTGAGTTTCCTCTCCTCCTGTCCCACCCAGGGAGGACTGAGAAGGCTGGGTCTGGGGTGGGCTGGGAAGTCCTGTGGGTTGGAGGGCATGAGCCCAGGAGTGTCCTTGCAGGCTGCCTCCCAAGTCCTCTGCACTGCTGCCCACACTGCCCACCCTGCCAGTGCCCTGCACTGCTGCTATGCTCTGGCACTTCCTCAGGCCTCCCTCCTGAGATTCGAGAGACCAGGAGTTATGGTGCAGTAATTTATGGAGATGTAATTACAAAATAATGAGTGGGATAAGTTGGGAGAGTGATGTTTGCTAAGCTGTTACTTACAGAACAAAAAGTTGCTGTTGTTTTCCTCATAGTATATATTGAAGAAAATATTCATAGTTTATTCGTTCATGCAAAATTGAAAGTGAATTTTATGCAGTCCTTTCTTTCTTTACTGGGAAGAATAGCATTTAATCAGCTTCTCAACATGTCACTGGAGCTGAAAAGATGATCTTGTTTCACAGTGGAAATTCCAAGTTGTTTATTGTCACTAAAAAATACAGAGATCTTTCACAACAGAATCTGAATTTGTTTTCACAATAAGTGATAATTTTATTTTTACAAGAAAGGAACACCTTCTTTACATTGCTATAAATTAGAACCACTCTTAACAAGATTTCTTAGTGTTTTTAAAAATGAATGATTATTTAATAGCGGTGGTAGGAAACTGGCTGGTAGCTAAGTCTGCATCTTCAGCCATGTACAGTGAGGTGTGCACAGAGCCAGATTCCTCCATCATTTCATCTGTGGCAGAATAATACTGGAGGGTCTAGAGAGGGCTTGGAAAGCCTTTGCATGTCATCGTGGCTCTCCCCTTTTTCATTGTATTGCCTTGAAACACCTGATGTCTTTGGCTTTGTAATACCTTTCCACATAAACAACTGTGGGAGTCTCCATAATAACTTACAGGGATAGATGGGCTCTTCTTGGCTTTGGTTTGAGAGCAGTGACCCATGTTGTGAATAAGTTCAAGGCTTCTCCACCCCATGGGCTGCAGCTGGACTATACTGCAGCTGGCCTGCTTCATCAGCAGGAGTATCTCCATGTGGATCATGGTTCTGCCAACTCCTCCTTGGGAGTTGTTCCCATTGAGGTCTGGTGGGCTGTTATTAATTAAGTGAAAACCTTGGATGATAAGTTCAGAACTGGCCTGTGACAGTGGGCACCCCTAGAAAAAAAACCTGCTAAAGGCTGATGTTACTGTAGCAGGAAGGCAGTAGGTGTTAGCATCAATGGGAGTTCTGTGACTGCATGTAATTGTTACAAGTTTCTGTACTGTAGTGAAGTTTGCACATTTAACATGAAAGTCGGTGGATAGTACATATCTTGAAATAACTTGACGATATGTTGAAGAAAAACACTGCAAAGTGTGCAAAAAAGTTTCTTGTGTACTCAGACCATGGCTTTTGACAGAGCTGTTACGTTTTTGTTCAACAGGCTGGAACATACTTGCCTCAGTCCTATTTGATTCATGAGCAGATGATTGTTACTGATCGCATTGAAAATGTGGATCAGCTGGGATTCTTTATTTACCGCCTCTGCCGCGGCAAGGAAACTTACAAACTGCAGCGCAAGGAAGCCATGAAAGGTAAACGCTCCTCCCGCAGCCTGGTGTGCTGGAAAAAGCTTCAGTGACACCTGAGTGTGTTCAAAGAAGACTCTTAATTAAAGCAAGGCTTGCTTATTGCACTAACCAGCTCTGTGGGCCTCAGTGTATCTGATATTTTCTTGTGTAGGTGTGGAAATTAGTCGTGTCATGGTGCAAAAGTGCTCAAGGCTCCCATGACCTAGGTGTGCCAAAATGTGTGTGTGTGTGTGTGTGTGTGCATGGGTGTGTTTTCTGGAGCTCAGGCTTTCATTGATGCCGTTCTTCAATCTTGAACCCTAAACTACCCACCCCACCCTAAACCAAAGAAAAATCTTTGATATAGGAGAAGCCTTAGCCTCGTAGTACAAGTACAGAATTGCAGGTTCTTCTTGTCATTAAAGCCATCTGTACATTGTTACATGTCTTCCTATTTGTGTCAGTGAAATGTGAATAAGAGCTTGTCTTCACAGGAAAATTATAGTGTTTGGTGCTTTTTTATGGAAAAAATGGTTGAAAAACATTATTTGAAAGAGTCTTGAAAAGCTGTTAAATACTGCCTTAAAATTTGCATTCAGATGTTACTCGGATTTGCTTTTTGGTGGTTTGGTTTTATTGCTTTTTGGTTGTTTGATTTCTTGTTGTGTAATCTGCATGTGGTGTGCAAATGCACACCAAAGCAGTTTAATTGCTTCTGTCATATTGTGAGACCTGACTGCCTGGGAAAACAAAGAGAAGAAATACAATTTATAAAAGCAATTTAGATTGATGTTTGAAAATTAAAAGGTTTTAATAGCAAAATCCAGTTAAAAATTCAGTATGTTTATCCCGTAGTAATAAACATCCCCACAAGCATTTTTACAGATGTACAGAGAAGGAGATTGGGAACTGATCTGAGATAAAAACTAGCCAGTGGGGGGTTTTGGCAGGTTGGTTTTCACTAAACCAGTATTGGGATTTAGTTCACCCCACTTTCAGGATCATTCCCTGCTAATTGATTTTCTACATCTGAATGTGTGCCTGTGTGTGTTTTGTTGGAGAGGGGTAGTTCTGATTTCTGGTGACATCTTATCATAGCAAATATAAAACTTGTGTCTCTGTTGTACCTAGCCCTTCTCTTGACACTCTGTTGTTCTTTACTAATACCACAGGAATTCAGAAGCGTGAAGCCATCAACTGCCGAAAGATTCGACACTTTGAGAACAAGTTTGCTATGGAAACACTCATCTGTGAACAGTAATGAGGAACAGTACTGTTACAGGAGACTTAAAAAGTACCTACGACCCCACCCTTTGTATTGTGTGCAGTGATTATTTTTTAAAATCTTCTTTTACGTAAGTAGTGGACAGGGCTTTCTTGCTGAACACACCTTCCATACTTCCCATCTCATGATACATGTAAAATCAATACATTTTGGTTTTCTCCTTATTTTCAGGTGTGGTGTTCTTCTTATATTTGAATAGGAATTGTATAAAGACTTAGTTGCTAGTGCATTTCATGTGAATCTCAAATACTAGGAAGAAGAAGAAATCTTTGAAATATCCACCAGTTTTTAAATAAGTAAAATTGAAAAAAATTATTAATGTACAAATGGACTGCAAGAGCTACTTCTAACTGTAATATTACCTGCTATATAGTTTGTTACAGCATATAGACAAACCTGTATTTGACTCTCCTAACCAAGTGCAATTTGTTTTGTTCTTAAAATATTGTCATATTTACCTTTTTGAGATTGATTTCTGACTTGATGTTTTAAAATAACAAGTGTTTGCTGTAACAATCTTTTAGAAAATTAAGAAGTAACTTATGTTACTAACTTGTATATAATCCATGTATGTGCAATGGAAAATAAACCTTATAAACCTGTTTGTCTAAAAGTCTTTTGTTTTCTTCTGGATTCCAGTTTACTACTGGATTATTTTTAAGAAGAGGGGACTACAGTTAAAATTAATGCAGTTTACTTGAAGTGGTGTTTCTAAAGGTAGAATAGACAGCTGAGAAATGAAATATGAACAGAGAAGCATGCTTTTCTGTCCCTTTTCAATTAAAGGCAATACTGTGCCGCTTGCTGAAATTTTGGATGGGTATTTCCACAATACCTATGATCAGAGTGGAGACCCAAAGCTGATCTAACATGTTGTTAATGTCTGAAATCGCTGTCCTGCATATTTGTCAAATGATGGGCATTATCCAACATACGCTGTGTGTCAGGCTGACCCAGCTGAGAGCCACGAGTGTTCACTACCTGCAGGACTTTGCCATTCCCTTTGTTCTCCATCGTGGTGTTCCTGCCAGCCTGTGCCACTGAGCTTTGATAGGTAATCTGGGGCTTGCTCAAATATCACCAATACCACTCTGTCTCATGCCATTTACACTTAAAACTGCTATTCTTAAAGCAAGATTGATTTTATTTTTTTGTAATACAATTTGGATCCTTGTAATGCCAACTTTTCTAGGGGAGAGTGCAGAATAAGATGTATAAGATGAATAAGATGTACTTGCTGTTCTGAAGCTATTTGCAAGAAAAAATACAGGACAGAAAAAAAAAGGGGAGTAACATAGAAAAAACAAGGCTGGAAAAATCTCCCCCGAGATCCAATTGAGAGCTTCCATGACATGGGAACTGAATTGTCTTCTGGCCAAATTTTGAGCATTGATTCATCAGAAAAGTAGGAATGTTTATAGAATAATTGCATATGTGAAAAAAAACCCCACAAAAACTGTTTAAACCTGTTTTTAAATAATATACACCATAGGTGTCCAAATCATTTGTCTTAGGTTAATTCAGTCAAGAGACTTTGTACTAATCTTAGTTTTCATCTTTTAAAGGATCTTTTCTTAATACAGTGGGAGGATGCTTTACTGTTTTTGGAGCTATTATACAATTGTAAACATGCTATGATCCAGCTTCCTGCTATTGTGAATGTTTGGACTGAGATAAAATAATTTGTTTTAAAGGAAGTTTCCTTGATACACAATACTTTTTTTTTTCTTCATCTGCATGTGGCTTAATTTACGGATTGGTCCTAGTGTAAGTAAAATGAAAAATGAAAAGTACAACTGCTGTATTCCAAAGCTGGACTTCTTAAATCCATTTTTGATGGTGCATGGCAATCATGAACACCAAATAAGGCCTCACATGCATACAGGCTAGATGTTAATGTATAAATTATATTTACATTGCTGCTCAGTATATGTGCAAGCAAGCTGGAAAACCTTTTAGCTACAGACACTCAGGATGTTGCAATTGTGTGCTTGCAACAAAGGTCAAGTATATGTCAGCACAAGGCTGCTGGTGCGTTCTTTGGAGCCCTGTATGACGCAAGATTCACGCTGAAGTACTTTTAAGGATGTTTCCTACCTTTTAAGGAGCGTTCTGTTCCTATTTTCCCTAAGTTAAACATGAAACTTGTTAATCTGTAAGCAAGCTTCATCTGGTCTTTAACTTGTTTTCAAAATAAAACTGAGTAGCCAAACTTGGTGATCTGTGGTGTGCCCTTTAACAGAGACACCAGCAAAAAAGGCTGCTGAAGGGGTGGTGGAGCAGAGGGAGAAATAGATTTGTTCTTATGGACGGGAGGTTTCTATGATCATGCTGTATGCCCATCCCTAATAGCTTTTGAGCCTGTTGGAAGGAAATTTACTTCGATCAGTAGTGTAACAATAAGTTTGGGGAAGGAGGGAGAAACTCGTGTGCACTGAGGAAAAGCTCTGAGCATGCGCTCGTGTCTTATTAAATGCCAGGCAGTCTGTGTAGGAAGACAACCTAAAACACCCAGAGTGCAGCAAAAGCTCATGTTGGAACTTTTAGACCAAGTCAATGAAGCATGGGACACAAATCCATGGAAAGAAATAGCTCTTGGAGATGCTTGGGCTTTTTTCCTTTTTAAATAATAAAAGTATAATAAATATAGTTAAGAGTCTAATAAACAAAGATGGCTGTGCTGCACTGAAGAAACCACATTTCTAGCCCAGCGAATTCCAGAAAAGGATTAGTGTAAAAATGACCTCATTGGACAATTATCTTTGGAAATAGTTTTAAAACTCCTCATAAAAAACAAAATCAATCCTAATGCTGAGACATACTTTATTACTGGAGTAGCAAAATCAGTATCCTGTGCCACTATGTTTAGTTGGTGGAGGGGGCTGTGTTGCTCTCTCATGGGTCACAAAGAGCCTCTGATGCTCAGCTGCTCTTTGCATGAGTATGGTTCTTGTGACCAGTCAATGTGATCGATGTAATCTGGGCTTGCAAAGCACAATAAAAGCTCCAAGGCCTCTCTCCTCCAGCTAAAATGTTGCAGCTTTAGTAAAGAGGCACAGGGCAAGTTTTGGCATGAAGGAAATCCTTTAGGCCTGCAAGACTGAAAATCCAAGAGTTTGGTTACCTGATGCCTGTCAAGGTGCGTACGTGCAGTTGTTCATATGGGTTGGGTGGGAGGATGGAGATCTGACACATCAGGATGGGCAAAAATTTGTGGTTTAGAGAGATCAGCAGAGCTGCACTCTCACTGACACTGCTTGTTGCAGTGGTAGGAGGAGACTATTGCTATGGAGGAAGCAACATAGAAGAACCTATAGTGCTGTTGTCACACCAGGAGTTTTTCTGGAATGCTAGACACAAACGCTTTCACCTAATTAGGGTATTTCACTGCCATGGATTAGTAAAGAATGTCTTTCTCTTAGACCCACTCACAGCAAAAAGAAATAAACAAGATCACGGGTTGGTTTAGTTCAGGGAAATGCCTATGCTCACTCACTACAGGCTACGGTTGCTAATTTTCAATTGGTTTTCAGGTTGTTGGTTAAGATTAATTTGATTCCTAAGAACTACTTCCAGGAGAGTGCATTCTGATTCTTGTGGGCTTAGGAAATCTTGGAAGCGAAGGCATGGGAAACATTCTCGCTGGGGAGATGGCCAGCAGCAGGACAGGGTGTTGCCTGCGCCAGAGCGCACTTTCTCATGTGCTGAGAGGAAGCAGAACTTGGGACTGAGAAGGACAGGAAGGGAGGGATTGCAGCAGGATCCTTAACGTGGCTGTGTAATTGCAACAAGAGGATTGTGGTTAGCTTGCTGATCTTTATTTCATTACCTGTTGGCGGTACCAGCTGAAATGAACTGCCCTGCAGAGGGGACACAGGATGCCCTCCCTGCACCCTCCTGGGGCACAGTGTACCCAGGGTTTGAAGCACTTTGCCTGCCAAGGACACAGGGTGGTACCTGTGTGACAAAGCACCGGGTGTGATGCAGCTGTGCATGCAAGGGCATGATTTATACTGATATCCAGGAACCTTTGTAAGCAAGGAAAGCCATACCAGGAATGATCATTTTTGTCTGATGTAATTGCACTGTCACTAGGGCTTAATCTGATAAATTGCATCAGTCAGGGATTTTATTTTTTAGTACCCTGGTTCTCAGCACTAGGGAAAATTTGTTAAAGCAGACACAGCAGTGACAGCCATTCTCACAGAGAACAAGAAATGTGGAAGGTCTGTATAATATTCTTCTATAAATAGATAAATACAACTGAGTAAAAAGAGAAAAAAGTGACACTCGAGTCTAAAAGCTTGATCACTGCAAAACCTCTGATGTCCAAGAAAAATAGCTGGAAGTATCTGTGAAGGGTTGAGATTTTGCACATAGGCATCATTTACATATGGCCATTTCCCCATCCAGTAACAGTTGTGTCCTTTCAGATCCCACTGGTAGTTTGGTCAAATGCTGCATTGACAGAGATTCCTGCCTTAAACTCACCACTGCAGTCCTGAGAGTCCAGCAGTGCCCTGTGTAGTGCTCTGAGAAGAGCAAGCCATCGATGTGTATAACTGTGGAGTGAAAAATATTCTTTTTATTAATAATGTCAATGTATAGAGAGAGGCTTTGAATTGTTAGAAGTGGCAACATCTGTCAGATACCTCTCATCTTAAAGAGAAACTGGTAGATGTTTGTTATGGTCCCTATGGATTTTACATCACTGTAGAAATATTAACTTACAGAAACGGTTTTTATTCTTCACATCTCAAGCTGTTTATTTGTGTAGGAAACAATGACATAGGAGTCAGGCTCCCACCAAGAGGCACAACCAGTCAGTTTCACCCCATCACCCCAGTAAACCCTTTCCAGCTGCAAAGGCAGAGCTGATGCCAACACAATCACAGCGTTACCCGGGGAGGTGATGCTGGGGAGTGCAAAGCGCCTGTTCAAGCCATCCCTGAGTGTCCCTGAGGCTCTCCTGCAGCAAGGCTGTCACTTGGGCCTGCCTGCTGCACCAGGTGCTTCCCCAGAGAGGCTCTTCTTAAGGCCTGGGGCCTGCAGGGCAGCAGCTGGTGAAAAGTTGGCCTGCAGGTCTGTCACCTCCCTGCTCCTGTTAGCACTCTGCTGGGGCTTGGGAGGGACAGCTGGGCTCCAGGTGACACTGATGGCAGAGGGCTGGGGGCTGCTACACAGTGCAAGGATTGTGAAGGCACAGAAAAGGCTGGCCAGGAGAGCCTACATCCCCTCCCTGGTTAATTCTGCCTGTTACATGAAGGAAAAGGGGTGTGATACATGCAGACATCTTTATAATCCTTGAGTTTTACAGCCTATGGGCTTTATTCAAGCAGAAATTCGGCCAATATTTAGTATTTGGACTAATATCCAGAAGCTCTCAATTTAGTGGGTTTTTTAATGCATACATTTTGGTCATGCAACTTCAGAAAACTGATTTTACTATAATTGAAATAATGGCTTTAATTCCCACTGGCAATTACCATGAAACTACAGCAATACTTTTAAGTGAAAAAATAAGGATAATAAAATTACTTAAGGTTGTGTAGCAGCTGGAAACAATGAGTCAGGACTGCCTGACTGGACAATGTTTCACATATGTCTGTGACCTATACTCTAAAAGCATTTGTAGCAAGATGTTTAGAATGAAGGTTTTGTCAGGTCAGATGCAAAAATTATAATTTTTATCAGGTCAGATGCAAAAATTATCATTAATACTTTATTTGACATTGCAGTGTTTCCTTTGCTTCTTTTGTTTTTCCCCAGTAGGAGATGTGTGGGAACCCAGGACATCTCTCTTGTTGCTTTGGATGGGCTGAGCCCCGGGCAGGGGGCTCAGAGGGCTTGGCACAGAGCCCAAGACCCTTTTGCCTTCGATCTCGAGCCATGGAGAAAATTACCAACTTTATATGAAGATTTACAAACCAGGAAAAGTTAAGTAGAATGATTAGCTTATCACTGAGTGGAAAAATAAAATGTTAAGATTTTTATGATAAGGGTATGGGGGGTCAAGATGGAGGAATCTGGGTGTGTACTGCCCTTCTTCCTTCTTCTTCCTGGCCCCCATCTTCTTGGTGACAGTGGCACTTTTGGACTGGTTTAGAGTAGAAATTGACTGTCTAACATAGGTGATAGGTATTGGGGATTAACTGTAAATAATGTCTACATAGTTTATAGTATAAAAAGACAACACAGCCCTGGGGGAGGGCAGTGTGCCTTGAGCTGACCTGCTGAACGCATCTCAGCTGGTCAGGGAGAACATGTTATAGATAAGAGAAAATAAACAACCTTGAGAACCAAAGCCAAGGAGCTCTGACTCTTTCTTCGATCATCTGGCTGTGAAAAAGGACTCTTGGGAGCATCCTAATCAGGGGAATCCCGAGAGAGATGATTTTTTGATTTTTTTTTCTTTCCTTTGTAATTCTATTGAAAAGTGCAAAGGCTTCATTTAGAAGATGTTTTAGAATACAGGATTGAAACATTCAAGTCAGTACATCCTAAAAGGAGAAGGGGAAAAAGGTGCAGCAACTTCAATATGGTTTTACACAATGATGTGCCTTTCTTTGGAAGTACATACTCGTTAACTCTTCTTACTGCAGTTTAGATGTAGTTACTATATCCAAGGCTTTGGGATGGATTATTAAAGGTTATTGTTGCTTGATTAATCTGCTGCTCCCTTTGTCTCTCTCCAGCTGTAACTTGAAGCATTCTGAGATTATGTTTTGGTTTTACCTATTTATGGAGGGGAGCCCTAAGAGCCTTGCTTGATGAAAAAGTGCATAAAATTTGACTCGAGAAGGCGTTTGGTGCACTAACAATTAAAAAAATTAGTAGTATTTACACTGTGGCTGGTCTGTGAACTTTTTAAAAGGAGCAATGCACAGAGGGCCATGAGACAAATTCTTTGCCTGCCATCTGGACGATGCAGGGCCTGGCTGCAGCAGCATGTCAAAGCAGCTGTGAGGGAAGCGACCCAGGAGGGTGTGTTTGTTTCCTTCTGCTGACAGCTGGCATGGTCCCCACTGGCTGTGACCAAGTTTTCTGAGATGCTTTGCTCTCATTTTAAATTCTTTTGTGCTCTAAAAGTCAGTTGTGAGGAGAAGGCAATGGTTTAGGGGTTCAGCTTACTTTTCCAAGCTGGTCTGTCTACTTGTCTGTGGTTCAATGGTTGATGACAGACAGGCCTAAACCCCAAACCTTCCACAGCATCTGGTACCATCTGAATACAAAAAGTATTTAAATGTGCTTAGAAGCAGGTTAAGGTCACTGCCACAGTTTTACTAGAATCATAATCAGGAATGTCCAAATCCCACTACAGTCTACAACTCAAGCATTTAATTTGGAGTTTATGTGCTTTGATTTGTTCTGTATTCACTTTTCTGTAATTGGTTTAATTCTAATTTTAAAGCAGAAAGCCAGACACTGTTCTCCTGTTTTAAGTTAATGAATATAAAGGACAAGCCTGGACAAATTACTAGAATGTATGAATGTAAAAATACTAGGGAATTTTAATTGTATAACATATTAATACTCATGCTGATTTTTGTTTGGGTTTTTCTTAAATCCAGAGTTTTGACAGCAGTCCCACTAAAAGTAGTTGCTTTACAGGTGAATGACAGATACGTGCAGGTCGTAGGAATCCTTATATACAAATGTTTTTCCTTTTCAAAGAAGCTGTCATCATGTAAGTCTGAAAATAAATGTACTTGTTTGCAGCAGAGACTGGCCTTCTAAATGTGAGTATTCAATTGCAGACAACAAAGCGGATTTTTAAGATCTTTGAATCAGGACACTGGTGATTTGAACCTCATTGACTTAAAATCCAGGAGATGTCCACAGCCTGAACTTCTTACATTAAATGTAATTTTACCACACAGTGTTAAAAATAACATTTCAGCTAGGACTTGGATGAATGTCAGATTGAGAGGTCACTGAATCACTGAATCATTTAGGTTGGAAAAGACCTCTGAGATCATCGAGTCCAGCCTTTGACTGGTCACCCACCACCTTGTCTACTAGACCGTGGCACAAATGCCATCATGTCTAGCTGCTTCTTGAACACCCCCTGGGATGGTGACCTCATTACTGCCCACAGGGCAGCCCATTCCAATGTTTAACAACCCTTTCCATGATGAAATTCCTCTTGATGTCCAACCTAAACCTCCCCTGCTGCACTCTGAGGCCATGTCCTCTGTCACTTGTTACTTGGGAGAAGATGCCAACCCTCACCTCACTACAGCCTTTGCTCAGGCAGTTGCAGAGAGCAGTAAGGTCTCCCAAGCCTCCTTTTCTCAGGTTAAACATGCCCAGCTCCCTCAGCCACTCCTCACAGGACTTGTGCTCCACACCCTTCCCCAGCCACGCTGCCCTCCTCTGGACTTTCTTGTTGTGAGGAACTGGACACAGCTGAGATGTAACTCCACCAGTTCTGAGTACAGGGGGACAATCCCTGCCCTGCTCCTGCTGGCCACACTATTGCTGATACAGGCCAGGATGCCATTGGCCTTCTTGGCTACCTGGGCACACTCTGGCTCATGTTCAGCCACTGTGGACCAGCACCCCCAGGTCCTTTTGCCCTGGGCCACCTTCCAGCCACTCTGCCCCCAGCCTGTAGCGCTGCCTGGGGCTGTTGTGGCCAAAGGGCAGGACCCGGCACTTGGTCTGGTTGAACCAGCAGATCCTAAAGGATCTGCAATTCCTGCCCTGCTCTGCACCTGCACAGTTATTCTGTATGGTTATTCTTATACACAGGTCTGCGTTCCTTCCCATGTCACGGAAAAGAGCTATCGGCTGTACCGGCTGAGTACCTGAAGTGTCAGGCACGGCGGGGCTGCTGTCGCGGCCGCGGAGCCCGGGCGGCTCTGTGGGCCCGGGCGGCTCTGTGGGGCCGGCCCGC
>WBNO01008706.1:69927-83369 GCA_013400575.1 Peucedramus taeniatus
CGGGCTGGGGTTGGGCGGGCCGCCCCGGGGCTCTCGGCGCCCGGGGGTCCGGGCTGTGGGGCGGTGTCGCCCCGGGGCGGCTCCGGCAGCGGGTGGAGTGGGTTCCGTGGTCGCCTCGCGGTCCCCGCTGGCAATGTGCGATGCTTTTCCTAGGGTCGAGGTGGGCGAAGCGGACTTCGTCGTGCTCTGTGACGCTCTGAAGGTGTCGGAGAGCGTGAGGGAGAAAGCGTGGAAGACGTACGAGGGCTTGTCGGCAGCGGATGGAGCTCTGGTGAGTAGCCGCTGCTCGCAGCATCGCTCGGCAGCAGAGTCTGTCCTGTGCCCCAGCTCAGATGTTGAGCCGTAACTTCGCTGCAGCGGCGGCCCAGGGTCCCACAGCCAAAGCTCCCGTACTGGGACTGAGCTTTTCCCAAGTGAAGGTAGACTGAAGTGGGATGTTGCCATGTTCACGTCTGTGTAAACTAGCTTGTTTTAGATTGCCCTTTTTTGTTCATATTTTGTGATAAAGGTACGTGGTAGGAGTCCTTTTAGATTACTGACGAGTGGCAGTAGAAAACAGCACCATGCGGTCAGCTAATTGAACTGCAAGTTATTTCAAATATGTCTTAGTCAGCTTTATACAGCTAGTCTTACTGTGCGTTTCTGTGTATATTTTCCTCCTCTGCATGCTTTATGAGGCTGTAGAATGGGTATGGAAATGACTCTTGCAGAGACAGGAACTTTTTTTAAAATTGCATAATGTTAACCTGTGCTTATCATTGAGGCATTTCCGTTCAAAGTTAGTCATAGGGCATGTATAAACAGATTAATAAAGTGTTAGGGCCTTTCTTGATTTTCGCTTTTCCTTCTCAGTATTATGACTGCTGTGTCAACAAGCTGTCTCAGAGAGCAGCTATCACACAGCAAAATCATGGCAGAAGCTTTGTTATAGAGTCCAGATGCAGTTTTATAATACCTAGCTGGGGTATTATTCCTGCAAGTGTGGACTTGCATTGATGTACACGTTCTGACTTCTGCTTACCCTTCTGCAACTTGAGCTGACCTGTCACAGCTATGCTGTCACTACTAATAGTTTGTAATCTGTGTTTTTTAAACTGCAGCGTGGATATACCAGGTCTTGATGCATTCACATGACGGAGTAATAATAGCATGGAAGAGAGACTGTGCACAGCTCTTTCAGTAACAGATACAATTTCTGGTCATGGATGTTCATGGGAAGCATTTACCAAAAAGAGTAGTTGAGTTCCCCTATAAGAATGAAAACAGGAGTAGTCACTTCCCCTGACTGAAAAAAACCAAGGCACGTTGCAGTATAATCCTGCAAATTTCATTTACAGATAAAGTTTTATTTTCACTGATCATTACTTAGCAGTGGCCAGATAGATACATGGTGTTTGAAACCCTTCTGCATCTGAAGATTGCTTCCTTTATCTATTCAGAACCAGACCTTCATTATGATACATAACTAATAGCTGCTGCAATTAAAACTGGTTGTTGAGAGCCTTTCAACGTACAGGGAAAAACAAAATCTACATTATATTTCAGTCCAAGACCTTTCCCTCAGACTTAGAGATGTATCTGCAGGGTGTTGAAATGAGTAAGCTGTCAAGTCTGTGCCTCCATAGAGACCTGGAAGGCTCTGGAATTGCTACTTCTAGCTGAGAGCAAGCTTCATCTGACTCTGAAGTCAAGCAAATTAACAGCCTGGCTAATTGTTTCTTCTTTTCCCAAGTCAAGCTGCTATGGTGAGTCTGGCTTCTCCAGATGACTCTCTAGTTCAAGTTGCAAGGATTCAGGAGGAGGCTGCTCTTTTCTTCCCTCTGGTAAAGATATTATGTTAGAGGGGCTGTCCCAGGGTTTGTCCTGCAAGCACCAGCTGCATGTGTTTTAATCAGTGAGGTTCAGTTCTGAACTGGAGCAGAAGCTGTGTAGCAGCTTTCTGTTCTCAAGCAAGAAGTTAAACAGCAGGCCACCAGTTGAGACAAATACTTACCAGAGCACTTCTGTTTAGCAGTGTAGTTGGTTTGACTTGAGGAAGCTTAAATCATTAGGCTGCTGATGGAAATAGAGGTAGTATCTAAGAATCCCCCTCTCAAGCCATTTACAAAGTACAGACCTGAAACCTTGCCTTTCTTGGCTCACTGGCCTTGTTTTATTGTGGTTGATATTAGAATTGTGCCTGCCAAATCTCTGAGGATGTGAAGGGCACTTGTAGTGGTAACTAGGAAGCAGCGTGGCACCGACTTTAGGTATTGTGGTAACTGGCAGATACTCAGGGTGCAGATGGGGGTTTGGATGCAGTCTGAACATCTGCTGTATCCTTGCTCAGTGCATATTTAGTGACTTGAAATGAAAGCATCTTGTAGTACTGTCCTTTCTGAGTCACTTAGGATGTGTGTGTGGAGACTCTGCAAACCAGGTACATGTGGCTTAAAAGTATAAAGCAATTATTTTTGGCAGGCATATACACAAAAAAATTACTAGAATGTAGTGACCTACCAGCCTAAATGTGCCTGTGCTTCAGTCAGACTGGAATTAAATAAGGCAGGCATCAGCCATGAGGAAAGAAATTATCAGCAGTTACCTGCTGCTCCCTGGAACGAATGCCAGTGCCACTGGAGCCACTGCTTTTTTTCCTTCAGGATGTCACACCTTTCCACTCTGATACTCTTTCTTTTGAGCATTTGAGCTACTAGTGGTGATACTTTGAAGTTTCAACTTTCTTATCTTGCACTTTTTTTCCATGGACTGTATGTAGCTTTCCTTGTAGCACTCTCCAGTTATCTGTTTCCACAGTGTGTGAAGGTTATACAGCTGCACCCTATTGCAGCTGGGCTGTGAGTCCTTGAAACAGCTGAACCTCTTTGAGAGGTATGGAGGAGGAGAAAGGTGACAAGAGATGGTAACACAGCTTTTCTGGAAAATGTGGCTGACCTGTAGTTGTAAAAACTAGGTCTGCAGAGGGGGATTGTTCAAAAACACTACAGCTGTCTGTTTAATACAGTGGTGTTTTCCTTCATAGTGGGAGAAAATTAAAGCTTCCTTCTGTGACAGCCAAGTTTAATGACATTCTTCTACAATAAAATGGTAACTCAAAATCTCTTAGAACCCCAAATACTGAATCAGCACTCTTGGTGTGTGGGCTGAAAGAAGGTGTCTGATGTGTAATGAGAAAGATGTTTCTTTTTAAATTCTTTTGATATCTGGTGAACTCCCACACAAGCTTATTGTGAACATGGAAGTGTTTATCTAAACAAGAGCTTTTTATTGGTGTCATACAAATATTTTTGTTCTCTCTTTAATTTCTTTTATCAAACCAAGCTACCTAGATGGACAGAATTATTTTAGAGATATAGTTTTTACAGTCTTAGTTTCAAAACTTTTACACACTGATTGTTGTTGGCTTAACATTGGCTCTGATCCTTGCTTCTCTTGTACTCCTAAATTTTGTAACTCTCCTGAAATCTGTATTATGAACCAATAGTGCTTGTAAATTCTAGATGGAATGAATAGATTTAGTGGAATTACTAACTTACTTTGGTGAGCAGCATGTGATTGTTGGTGTAAGGGATATAAGAAGTAGTCCAGGAAGCCATACTAATACTGCTATGAAAAAGCTTGGGGCGTTTGTTATGTTCTGCTACTGTTTGTTTTGGTAGAGAGCAACAAAATGAGAATCTGAAGTAGAATACGGGGTGATATAAGCAGGAAGGAAAAGCGTGAGCGAATTGTTGCTGAATATATTGGAAAGAACCCATGTGAGGAACAGGTGATATGGTGACTACATTGGAACCAAACTTCTCCAAAGAAAATTGAAGTGGTTAAAGACATTGATAGAATTTTGAGCCTGCCGAGGACCTTAAGGCATAGGGTCTGGTATGCTTCGAGCTCATCGGCTTAGTTGGCTGTAATATGTGGTGTGTGGGTAGGAGCTCCATTTTTTTGTTGGCTGTTCATAGCACTGTTTGGGAAATGTGGCTCACTGTTCTCCTGCTGCATCTCAGCTGTTCAGACTCAGGAATTCCTGAGCCATTTTTATCAAGTATTTGTCTAACCCGCTATTAAAAATTTGTTGTGAAAGATCTGTAGTCTGCATAGTTAGGTTTTCCTAGTTTAGCTTTATTTGCTCATGTATTTTTCCCCCAAGTACTGTACTAATTTGTTTCTTTTATAATTCAAGTGAGTGGTGTAAAATTCTGTACCAGCCAATTCTGTACCTCATGAGAGATGTATTATTGCTGCCTTTTTTTTCCTTCAGAAGGTCTCTAGCATATGAAGACATTCTAGGCATTTTTTCTTATCTCTAGTTACTTACCTTACATTCTGAAATTCTCCCTAACTGGTGACTTACACTGGTACGCAGATGCTGCAGAGCACTTGATTTGTGCAGGGTTTGAACTGTTTTCTTAGTGAAGAAAATGTATGAGGTAGACTGTAGCTTAAGTAGTGGAATTAAATAAGACTACTTAAATATGGAACGTTGGTCTGCATAGACCAAAGAGTTCATGTTCAGCAGGCCAAGTGTCCCCAGTCCATAAAATTTCACATTTAAATTGAATAAATTCCTTTTGGTTGTGTTTCTTACTAAAAAGAGAATATTTTAATTGGTAACCCACCTCATCCTCATGTTAAAAGACAGAGAGGCCTCTTGCTTTTGCAAAAGCATGAAACATATATGAGCTAAAAAAGTATTTTATGTCTAGACTTTGTTTCAAATTTATAGAACTGCAGCTGAACTGAACCTGAATCCATTGAAGCTTCGGATGGATGAGCAAAATTACAGATATTTTAGGATCCTCTGTTATTAAAAAAAGAAGAGCTGCTGAAAGTCCCAAAACAAACAAATCATCACCATGGCCTCTTGCTGATGATATTCAGTATCTTAGCAGCAGATGCACTGCTTGTATGTGCCCTTGGACTTTAAAAACTCAGGCAACTGGTATAGAGTTTCTTTTTTTACTCATCTTCTGCCTATCCTGGGGAGAGATTGATGACCTCTCCAGTCTTGCTACATGTAAAAGTATAATGAGAACTTTGCATATCAGATGAACTATTTTTACTAGTTCAGTACTTTCCATTGACTTCATTACTTTTAGCTAGTATTATATTTGAATTTGATCTCATCTGTTGTGAACTAATAATAATCTTCCATCCCAGACAATGTTCAATAGAAAATTTAAAACTGGTATTGCTGAGAAATGAAGGATTTGTCTTTACACAGAACTTCTTATATGTAGACAGGGATTATAAGGGTCACAGATTTTTTTGTTTTCCCTGGGATATTTTTCCTGCAGATTTTTATTTTGGACCATTTTCTATTGTGGGAGCTTCTTGAGTCTACTCTCCAGTCATCTTCCACCCCCTGTAATCATAAACATGTAAAGTCAGAATGGTTTGCGTTGGAAGGAAACTTTAAAGGTCATCTCATTCCAGCCCCCCTGCTGTGGGCAGGGACAACTTCCACTAGACCCTGTTGCTCAGGGCCCCATCCAACTTGGCCTTGAGCACTTCCAGGAATGGGGCATCCACAGCTTCTCTGGTCAGCCTGTCCTGGTATCTCACCACCCTCACAGTAAAGAATTTCTTCCTAATCCCTGATGTAAACCAGCTCTCAGTTTGAAGCCCCTCCCCCTTGTCCTATCACTACAGGTCCTTGTAAAAAGTCCCTTTCCAGCACTCCTAAAGCTTGCTTTAGGTACTGGAACATACTGTAAGATCTCCCTGAAGCCTCTTCTTCTCCAGGCTGAGCAACCCCAACTCTCTCAAGCCCCCTGATCATCTCTGTAACCTCCTTTGGACTATCTCTAACAAATGTCTGTGTTCTTGTACCATCAAGCTAGTTCTCTGTATTGACTGGAATGTAACTGAAATTTTATTTTAAGAAGCCAAGTTCCCCATCTTCCTCTTCAAAAATCAGGTGCCTGATATTTACAGTGAGACATCCTATATCCAATTTGACTCAAGTATCCATCTGTGTTTGCATATTTCTCTTGTACATTTCCCTTGACCTTCTTTTACACAATATCATTTGAAGTTTCTATTCCTGGATCACTTTTGTAGGCTGTCATCAAAATTGTTATCAGTGTTGGCAGAAAAGTAAACATCTCTAACTGCATGCTGGAGCTGAGACTTCCTGTGACCATCTCCTCCTTGGGACTGGTTTAGCACTGGAGAGCCTCTGGAGGCAGAGAACAGAAGTTATTTCTGTTAGTGCCTTTAACACCTTTCAGCTACATCTGGAAAGAAGAGAGGCAAGAATCCCATTTTATAATAATTAAGTGTTGGATGAGCATTTTAAGCCAATGACTCCTCCCAGGTTGTTTTCACTAGATTTAAATAAACGAGTCATCTGGTAAAAATCAGATTGAATAAAAGTAATGGTAAGTCCAGAATGAGAAAAATTTTAAAAGATTTCTTAAGAGTTTTAGATCTTTTCCTACAGAAAACTATATTGATTCAGCAGAACTGACCTACGTTGCCCAAAGTTATAGCATAGGCTCCTTGGAATGCTGAATAAAAGATGATAAAAAGAGAAAGAAATCCATGTAGACTACTAGATGTTAAATAATCTTAGGGCTAGTGATTGGTGGGTAGGCTTTGCTTCATGATGAGTTGAATTAAGGTCACTGCAAGACATCTTACTGAAACTGAAGGACAGCCAAGGGCAGATGTTGAGCTGTTGTCCTGCCCATTTTCTGTAGTGATGCTATATCAACAAAGATCTTGAGTCAGAGTGGTGGAGAAGAAAACCCTCAGAAGTTAATTTGTGGCTATGAATTTGTCTTCATTTAATTCCCATGCATTCAAGTCCCTCTGAGATGAATCATCTGCTTTGGCTGTAAACAAAGCAGAATAGTTGGAAGAAGTGATGTTGCTGTGGTTTTTGTTCAGCAGTCAACTTTGACTCATTTGTATAGAAAATTAGAGAACCTGGGGAGGGAAGGGGTGTAAAGAAGAGAGTTCTTATGAGTGTGACTTGCCTGGAAAACATCTCCTTATCTCTTCTCCCCTACTCCTGCCCCATGATGTTTATATTTGTTCTGGTTTCAGCTGGAATAAAGCTGATTTTGTTCCCAGTAGCTGGTGTATAGTGCTGTGTTTTGGATTTAGTATGAGAATGTTGACAATGCTGGTCTTTTAGTTCTTGCTAAGTAGTACTTGCCCTAAGTCAAGGACTTCTCATGTTCCCATGCTCTGCCAGTGGGCATGCACACAAAGATCTGGAGGGAGCATGGCCAGGACAGGCATCCTGAACTGGCCAAAGGGATACTCCATATGTAGAACGTCATGCCCACTATATAAATTGCTGGAGTTTTGCTGGGAGTTGCTGATTGCTGCTCAGGGATGGGCTGAGCATTGGTCAGTGTGTGGTGAGAAATATACTGAGCATCACTTGTTTCTGTTGGGTTTTATGCCTCTCTCTTTTATTTCCACTGCAGTTATTATTACTGTTGTTGTTATTATTGCTGCATTTTATTTTGTTCCAGTTATTAAACTGTTATTTTCTCAAGCTGTGATAGTTGGTTTCTGACACTCCTCCCCACTGTGGAGATGAGAAGTGAGCAAGCAGCTTTGTGGTACTTAGTTGCAAGCTGGGGTTAAACCACGACAATATTTATGGATTAAAATCACTGGGATCTTCATGCATGGCTATGGCAGATACCTTATTTTCTGAGGAAACTGCAGTTCACCTGTATCTCTGGTTTTAACCAGTAGTAGCTGCTGGGATAGTTCCAGTCTGCTGTTCTTTCATGTTTTCCTCTCCTTCCTCTCTAAGCTATGTTATAAGGCAGGCGTGCTCAGGTGCTGCTCACCTTTTCTTTGCTACTAGGAAAAAAAACCCAACTCAATCTATTTATGTTGGGTTGTGTGTAATTTTTCTTGTTAGGCCAGCAGTCATCCAACATCTTGTGTTGAGAAGGTGTCCAAAGCATCCTGTGCCATCAGCAATGGGTGTGAGAGTAGTCCTGATACTGGAGTTTGGCTTGCTGTAGTGGTTTGAATCTCATGGATTGCTAGGCTGCCTCTGAGACTGCCTTCTTGTTTGATGGTAGAAACAAATGAGTTGTTACCCCCAGCCATACTGGCCAAGGAGTTTAAAGGTCGTTCTTGCAAAACCAGATCTCACTCCTATCAAATAAACCATTGCTGTGGCCTTCTAGCATTCATCCTGCCAGAGTTGAGCTGGGCTGCCCAGGAAAGCTAGGCTTGTTTGGATAGGCAACAAACCAGGAAAAATTTCTCCACTTGGTAGCACTCGGTCCTCCTGCTCTATGAGATGTTGTATTTACAGGACAACATCATGGCCTGAGTTTGCAGGAGCATGGAGTGAAAGGAACTTACTTATAAAACAAGGTCAGCTGACTCCAGGGGCAGGGAGGACAGGCTCAGTGTGAGTAGTCATCCTTCTCAGTAGTTCACTAGCTAGCATTAACCTTCATATTTTTTATATCCCTTTGTGTATCAACAAATTCATCTCTGTTAATAGCTTATTTCAAAATAATTTTCTCTTGTTCAAGGAGTCATGAATTGTAGAAACGCTCAAATAGGAATGCAGGAAGAAAATAGTGACTTAAATATTTGTCAGTTGTCACATTCTTGAGGGTGGCTTGTTAGGTTTGCATTGAAGTCTCTTCTATAACTATTAACAATTGCACAAGCCAGTCAAAGTTTTTGTTCTCTGGAGAAAGCCCCAGAAAGACACAGAACAACTACCACCAAAACAAAAAAAAAATGTTGGCAGTATTAGTGAAATTGTATCATTTATGGGCACAGCGGGTTACTGGTGATGGTTACACTGCTGACTAAGCAAGGACATGAGTGGATGCTGATGGTGCAGAGGATTCCGGAAGGTTTGGAAGACAGCATAAGATGGAGTGAGTAGGTTTAGTGCAGTGTTACTGCCTTTGGGGAACATTTTCTAGAGTGAACAAGCCCTTGCAACTCACATTGGTGTTGTCTAGGAGGCAGCTAGGTGGAGTGATCAGGGAAAGGAAAGAGTGGCTAAAGCTAAGCAGTGTAGAAAAGCAGGAGTGCAGTGTTTCCATTCAATTGCTCCTGCTGCTGCACTTCACCTTGGTCCTCCAAGAGATGTCATGTCCAACCTAGAGTTGCAGAGAATGCATTCAGATCCTGCTCCTTTGCTGTGGGCCTGGATGGTGTTGCAGTTTTATTTACAAGGATGATGGATGTCCGGAAAGTATTCTGCAAGTTTGCTGTTTCTGCAGTTTTGGCCTGCACCCATGCCCAATTCTGTCTTCAAGATAGCTTTGTTTCCAAAACTTGGGATATACCTGTTTTTTTTTCCATGATTCTACAAGTCATTGTTCTTCAGGAGTTTTCTGCTGAGTTGCTGTTTTGGTGGAAGGATACTGGAATCTTAAGTAATGCCTGTCTGACTTCGAGTGAGTGGCTTGTGAACCAAGCACATCCATGCTTGTTCTACTCCATGTGGATGCTGTCTGTCATTGTGGGTTGGCTTCGTTTGGTGAAGGATGATTGGTTATAACTTGCACCTTCTAAATAGCAGAAGGCAGACCTTGAATGTAGATGTATGGTAGGAAAATAGCTGGAATTGCTTGTTACTATCACACTCTATTAAGCAGAGGTGGGTTTGTAGTTCAGCAAACCACAGTGATGAGTGGTTGACACAGCTGTACTCATTTATGAGTGCTTATTGCCTGTCATTGTAAAGATTTCAATTATGTTTTTATGGCTTGACTTCTTATTCCTTAACTTTCAGTGTTTTATTATGATCAAATATGGTAAATTTAGGCAAAAAAAAAAAAAAGGAATCGTGACTTCTGCTTTGCGTAAACATTCCATGGAACCAAAGCTTATATTTCAAAGCTTTGCTGAATTGTATGGGTAAAATTGATCTTGTACTGTAGGAATAAGAGTTGAAATGCTCAGTCTTTTACCTGTATTGTAAAACCTGGAATGGCTTTCTGTTGTAAAATAATTGGCTGTCATAGTCAAATATTTGTTTGAGGATGTTTTGTTTAACCATTTCTAATCATATTTGGACAAATTATTGCCTTCCATGCATTACCGATTTCTGTTGACTAATAAAACCTCTTTCCTCCCTTTTTTCAAAAGGCTTGTAAAACAAAGAAAAAGGAAACATGGGGTGTATGTATCTTTATTGTAGCAGTTGATCTGGATGAAGTGACATTTACTTTCACTGAGCTTTTGAAAAGTATAAACATGAGGTAAGTAAGTTTCAGTGTGTGAATTTAGATTTCAACAATTAACTTGTCGACATTTTTATAAAGAGAATTATTTAAAGCATAGTGAATCTTTGTGCATATCAGACTAGTTGATTTTACAATGAAGGTTACTTAGGAAAATTATGAATATATTGGTAAATCAGAAGTCTTGCTGTCATATTTTAGTTGAGGAAGCAGTGATACTTGTTTGGTTCATGTGTGGTTGTCTTTGGTTGTATCACTAATCTCATTCTTGTTCTTGTTCTCCCTAAAGTATTCATTGGTTTAGGTTGGTGCAAATTGCCCTTAGAAGTATATATTTCTTTCTTTCTTTCCCTCTATGATGATTTTCCATAAAACCTTTTTCCCAGCATTAGGCTTAGGTTAAATCAAGAAGTGGGGAAAAGAAGCATTACTCTTCAAAGAGTTTACTAGCATGCTGCTCTTTCTCAAACATTTTAATGCCAGGCTAAACTTTGTACTTTCATACACTCTTTTTTGCTGGGGGTGTGTTACTGTTATATTGTATATTAATTAAATTCATAATACAGAAATTAAGATTATAGTATCTACTTTTAAGGCAAATTTAGATGGGAACAGCAACCTTGAGTTGCATTCATCTAAGGAGGGAATTCCAGTGCCATCTGCCTAGGAACTGTGCTGTGTGTGGAAAGCATGTGCAGGAGCAGAGCCTCTTGATGCTCTAGGGCAGAAGGCTAAGTCCTGGCAATAACCTCAGGCTTGGGCCACAATATCCTTTTCCTTGAAGTTATCTGTTATGGTTAGACTTCTCCATGCCCTCTTCTACCTTGCATCATCTCCCAGAGCAGGGCCAGGTCCAATGTTTTGATTTAATCTCTTCAGTATTGACTGCTTTGGAACTGTGTGGCTGAAAGTCAATTGCATTTGTGCAGCAGTGT
The DNA here is from genome assembly GCA_013400575.1 of Peucedramus taeniatus. Lineage (NCBI taxonomy): Eukaryota > Metazoa > Chordata > Aves > Passeriformes > Fringillidae > Peucedramus > Peucedramus taeniatus. The sequence continues at coordinate 81,056 of WBNO01008706.1, forward strand.
CCAGCGTGTTCCACCCAAGTTCCACAGACCAACTTGTAATGAAAAGTGGGAGACTTTTTACCTTAGGGTTTCCAAGAGTAAGCTGTTACTCTGCTGATTGTGATGCAATACTCAATTGCTTGTTGGCCCTGGGCTTTTTTTCACCTATAAGGTCAAACTGGCAGATTTCAGCTCGTGGTCCTCTGAGCCTTCAGTTATATTGGAAAGAGCTCTTATTTCATGATAGGGGTTCTTAAATGAGCTTCTGATTGGTTTTGTATCTTGTATCTTTAATCTGACAAAGATCAAAAAGTCTCTCAGAATATTATATTCTGATAAAGGATCAAAAATATATTTGATACGTTCCTCCTCTTTACTTTTTAGCAGGACTTGAAATTCTATATAATTCAATGCATCCATCTCAGTTTTCATTCCTAGGTCTTTCTTTAGCATGGATGGAGCCAAGGTTCACATTCTTAGAGTAGTAGGAGCGTTTCTAAAGTAGAGCAGGAGAGCTGAGAGAGGTGTGTGTTGGATATTTGTGGTATTACCAGCAGCACAAGAGCAAAGGTGTGTCTACTTAGCAAATTCTGACTTCCAGAGATAATATCTATGCTAGGCAAGAAAATTTTCCTTCTGTAGTAGAGCCTGTACCATGAGATACCTCTGAACAGTATTCCTGCTGTCTGGAAAATGTAAAGGTGGGGCTCAAGGTAAACAAGTAGCATTTCCCAGGGCAAGGGCTCAGCCACTGGTAATAGTAGTAAGAACGTGCTGGAGTCTAGTGGAGTAAGAAATGGGTTTTCATGGAGATGTGTTTTTATTTTCTCTTTTTTAGGAGTTATTTCAGAATACTTGTTTTCACAAGTGATGATAATGTGTCATTTTTTTTCTTTTTTCAGTGTATGCACATTTTTTCAGTTTCTGAAAGAGGTGGATGTTAACATGGATACTGTAAGCACTAAAGTTGATAGCACTGTATCAAGGCTGAAAAAGAAATACGATGTATTATTTGCACTATACCACAAGTTTGAAAGGTAGTGTGTGCTTTTTCATTTTGAAATTGATTTCTTTGTCTGTCAACATTTAAGTATTTGAATTTTTCAGACTGTGTTATAGGATCCCATTTAAACTGTGTGGGCTAATATTTGCAAACAGTGAAATTGAGCTGTTTACATGCATTAAATAAACACCTCTTACATTTTGCTCCATAACTATCACAATGCTGTGTTAAAGAACCCCCTTGTTGCAGTGCAAACAGTAGTAAGAGTAGCATGACAAGTGATTGCTAATCACTTTAAGCTTTTTACAGCTATAAAGAGGATTGGTTTACTATCTAAATATTTTTTTTTAACTTAACATTTTGCCTTGCAAATCACCAAAGACTTTCAAATATCTCTTAAATAACCTTTGAAAGGGATTGGAGATCAATCACCCTTTGGTTGTTTATAGTTTATAGAAGACATACACATCCTAGTTTGTTTTTGAATAAACTGGTTTTTTTTTCTTGAAATGGTATGTACCTAGAATAATTGGGAAGCAACATTACACCACAAGGTTTGCAGTGACACTGAAGATAAACTAAAGATTTTTAAATGCCCTTTAATAGCATGTTTTGTGCAGCTGCAGCATACTTTAGTGTGTTGTACAAAACACTGAGTAACAATGTATGTACAAATCTTGTCTTTCTGGGAGAAAGCAATTTTACTATACCAAGTTAAAATTGTTTTGCTGTCTAAGTTTTGACATAAATATGCAAACAACAACATTATTTCAGGCTTGGCAGGGCTGTAGTTGATCTTTTGTTAACTGTTCTTTAAGTCATATTTTTTTTAAGTTAGAAAAATGTTTTGTAAACTGGTGTATTTTTAACTACTTTGAAGTCAAAGATGTTGCATAGTTTGCTTGCAGCAGCATGGTCAAAAGTAAGAATTTATTTTGATTTTCTAGGACTTGTGGCCTTATTTATCTGGAACAACCTAGTAGTGAGTAAGTTTCATTTTCCTAAATTGTGTTTGTCAAGATAAGATGTAAAACATGATGACATGTTATCTTTTAACCCTTCAGGACTGACCTAAGTTGTAGAATGCTGTGTGTTTAGTTTAGATTTGGTGTGGACTATCAATTTAAATGAGATGATGGGAGATGCTGAAATTATATATATGTTACATATATATATATATCTATATATGTGATCTATACATGTTATGTATATTATATAAGTATATTCTTATAAAAATAGCTAGTGTGTATATATGTGTATGTATATATAAGTAGATATGTATCATATTGTATTTATGTATATTTTTAGATATCTATCCCTCATCCATGAAGT
>WBNO01008707.1:0-17268 GCA_013400575.1 Peucedramus taeniatus
CTCGTTTTCTCAAACCAGAACAGCAACAAAGGTGGAGTTTTGCAGCAGAGATTTTCTCAGAAGTATTCTGTGCTTTAAACAGGTAGGCCCGATCCAAAGAATTTTAAAACACTAAAATGTCATGGAATGCAAATGGAGCATACATATTTTAAGGCAGGCCTCTGTCTCAGGGTTAGCTGATGAGTAATTGCTAGTTTCTGATGGTACTGCTATTATATTTCATGATAGATCGCAGATAATTTTTAAACCCACAGTAAAATAAGAGAATATGTTCAGCTGGAAGGGACCAAAATGGATCGTTGAGTCTAGCTCCTGGTCCTGCACAGCACTATACCCAAGAGTCATACCACAGGCCTGAAGCATTGTCCAAACATTTCTTGAATTGTGTCAGAATTGGTTTTGTGAGTACTTCCCCAGGGAGCCTCTTCCAGTGCCCAGCCACACTCTGGGTGAAAATGTTTTCCTGATATCTAACCTAAATGTCCCCTGACACAACTTCATACCATTTACTTTGAGTTCTGTCACTGGGCACCACAGAAAGGAGATCAGTGTCTGCCCCTTCTCTTTCCCTCACAAGGAAATTGTAGACTGCTATGGGGTTTCCCTCAGTCTCCTCTTTTCCAGGCTGGATAGACCAAGTGACCTCAGCCACTCTTCTTATGACTACCGCTCCAGACCCTTCATCATCTTCATGGCACTCCTTTGGACACTCTCTAATAGCTGAATAACTTTCTTATATTTGATGGTGCCCAAAACTGGCCCCCTACTCAAAGTGCAACTGCCCCACTGGAGAGCAGAATGGGACAATCCCCTTCCTCACCCAACTGGTGATGATGTGTCTAATGCCCCCCGGGACATGGTTGGCCCTCCTGGCGGCTGACTCATATTCAACCAGGACCCCTGGTCCCTTTCCATAACTCTGCTTTTCAGCATCCCATTTCCCAGTCTGTCCATGCTTCCACGGTTCCTTCACCCCCAGTGAAGAATCTGGCACTCGTTTTCATTAAACTTCATACAGTTTGTGGTTGCCCAGCCCTCAGATTTGTTGATGCAACTCTGCAAGGCCTCTCTGCTCTTAAGGTATCATTGAAAAACTTAGTGTGCCTTTGAGTCTTGTATCCAAGCCATTTTATGACAATGTTGAAGAACACTGCTCTTGGAATGGAGCCCTGTGGAACCCCACTAATTACAGGTCACCAGTCTGATGTCATCCCATTCACTGATGTCATCCCATTCACTGTCACCCATGGGTCATGTGCCTGACCCATGAGCCAGTAGCTCATCCATGAGATGATGTGTTTATTCACCTGTGTGCTGGACAATTTGTCCAGGACCCTGTGAGAGACAATATCAGAAGCTTTACTGAAATTCAGAAAGATGATTACATCAACTGTTTTCCCTTGATCAACAAGATCAGGAACCTTGTCATGAAAGAAAATCAAATTTGTACAACAGGACTTTCCCCTTGTGAACTGGTGCTGGCTGTGACTGATGACTATGTAATATAACTTCTTTCAAAGCTCTTAAGATTTATTCAGTGTGAGTGAGATCAAGAGTAAGATTTTAGTGAATTCCCAAAGGACTCCCTTGCCAAAATTATTTTCCGATAATTCTCATGTTTTTATTCTATATTTTCTTGAAGCCTCTGGCAAAATCTAAACCAATGTCACTTCTTGTATATCATAAGCACAGCCACAATACATATCATATGTAGACTTAAAAGTTAAAGATCATCAAAACAAAATAATGTAAGAGTCTGCCAGGTTCTTAGGCTTACTAGAAAGCCTCCAATATCTTTACTGCTTAGTATTACTGCTCAGCCATTCAAATTTTGATGACAAAAGCGACTTAGATACTGACAACTCTACTTTGATCATTCTCAAAGGTATTAAGTGTCTAAGATCTTTCCCCCATCAAAAATTGTTGGAGTATCACAGCCCTTATGTTCTTTCTATCCTGATATGCAATGAAATTTCTGCTCCATGGGATATGCTATCTGATAATTGCTATGTTCTGGTTTCACTGCATAGCAAGGGAACATATTGGTACTTCAGTATAAAACACATATATATGAGAAGGCAGAATACATTTTGCCTACTAATGCAGAGGAGACTTGTCCAAGAAATAACAGACTTCAATAACTGGCCTGATAAGAGTGAGATTCCTCTACTTCCTAGTGATCCATGTGGAAGTTACAATCCAAAAATCACATTTGGAGTTGATTACAGACTACCATATGGGCCTATGAACTAACTTGCAAGAGCAAACATTATTATGAATCCTATGGTAAAGGCAGCCAGGAAACTTCTGGTCCCTCCTTCCACAACTCTTTTGTTCTACACTAGGAAGCCTTTGCTTTAAAAAGCAGAAATAATAATTAAACTAGAAGGCAAAACAAATTAGATTTTCTTTAGGATAGCTTCACAACATTGGTAGAAATGCAAGTGTCTGCCTCAATTTTCTGTGGCATGTTTTTCTTCCATCTTCATTTGTCTCCTACATGAATTTTTGACAGTAGGTTTTCAGTAACACTCACATCATTACAACAAGGACAAAATATCTATAAAAATAAAAGTAATTCTGTGCTATTTTAGTTGCAAACGCTACATTTCATCCCTGTATAATCAGTAGTTTTACAAATAACATTGCAAGCAAGACTGTCATTCTGAATTACAAAATATTTTGAGGGTTTAAAGTAGAATGGAACAAGAATAAAATTGGGTGTATTTGTGTTTGTAAAGAGCACTGATCAGGGTCCCCACGAAGTCCTAAGAACTACATTATCTTCTTTTCTATTTTTACAGTGTGTGTGATTTTCATTTTTCTAATTCAAAGAATATCCTAATAAAACTCCCTGTGCCTGAGCTTGATATTTAGAACTTTCCTGGTCTGCTTCAAAAGTGAAATCACTTGACAAAAGTGAAATCACATTTGACAAAAATGTCAAATACAAAATTCAATCAAATACGCTGGCATCCAAGACAACCCACTTTGTGTCTACAAATTTTAGGTTCTTGGCTACTCTGACAGCAGTGAAAACTGTAATATTTAGAACGTTTTTCTCCACTATGGTTAGAATAAGTCATAAAACAATTTATCCAAGGAGTACTTCTAATCTTCATGGTTTTTCCTAGATGCAAATAGTATAAATGTGATCTAGATTGGTTTAATCATCTTTGGTTATTGCTATGCTGTATCACTGGAGTCAGAAAGACACAGCTTTAAAACCAGAGGACCAACAGCAAAGCGAGGTTTATTTGAAAAGGCCCTTAAAAAGAATATGACTACTTAGGCTCATTAAATATATTTTTTTACTGTCTTTCTCTTAGATGAAAGCTTTTAAGACCCATTTACCTGGAAAATGAATTTTAATGTAATTGAAATAACCACCAGAACTACCAGGAATTAATCCTTTATGTTATCGTCTTCATTTTGATTTCTTTAGCTCGAATGGAACAGATTGTCAAAGTCAAAGGACACATGTGCTAACTTTTTAATTTAAATTAATTATTCTTATGATGAATAGAACTGTCTGCAAGGCCCATTTTTTTGTGCATTAAGAAATGCAAACAGCAACAACAATGATGTCTCTTCATAAAAACTATAACTGAAATAGTAAGATTAAGCATTTTGCTTGTGTTCAAACTGTCATTGTTTCCAAAATGATACTTCTCCTTCTGTTTAGAATCCTCTGCTCACTTTCACTTTTGTGGTAGTATAATATAAAAAACCCAAATACAAGAATGCAGAAATCAGAATGAATTAACAAACAACCTGGTTCTGTTTCTGAGAAATGTCTTTTAGTTTCTTCCAGAGTTTCACTGTGCAAGAAGCATTTTCTATTTTGATACCAGAAGTGCCAGCTATACTTTCAGTCATTCACAGTTCTTGGTTTTTCTCTGAGCTGAAAAATTCATTTCCTATATATACATATATTACTGTAGATAGATAGGTATAGATACATATCAATGTATGTGGACTTCTCAACTCCTTTCTTTCCTGATTTTTGATATTCTACCTGCTCTGTCAGCCACGAAAAGGGAGGAAAGAGGGAGGCAGGCTTAGTGAGAAGTAAGAGATTGCAGACTTCATTCTAGGAGAATGTGGCTTCCAGCCTGGTGTTATCTTTGTCTGACATACAGTGCCATGAAATCTTCCCAATTCTATAATTCTGTTGTCAAGACAAGGTTGGTCAGCAATGCCTACTCTGGAATGCTGAGGTAGGAATGGAGCCTGAGGGAGCCTACAAGTATAGATAAGTGGTACACTTTTCTCCAGCTGAGGACATATACCTTGAAACCTGCAACATCTTTGATGCTCAGCTCCCTTCCTAGAGAGTGGATCTGTAAGACTCAGCACACTAGGGCCACATAGACCTACAAGCCCCCAGAGAAGATACCTGGCAACAGCATTGTCTTCTTCGTGAGCAGATCTGTCTCAGGAGGTGAAACAGATGTTTTCAAATGCCTTTCAAGGAGAGGACAATGTGGTTCCTTCCAGCTGTACCTTTAATTGTCAGAATGTTAAATTATGTGACAAAACCTCACCTGCACAAACAGGGGAGCATGGAGAAACAAAGCAGGTGTGGAAGCCCAAGAACACACTGCCTTGCCATTTCTAGGCCCCTTACAGGATCATTAGCACATCATCTTCCTGAGTCCAGAGGAGTCCAGGGGTACAAATACAAATGAGAACCCAAGGACATAGAAAGGTCTCCATGTTTTGGTCTTTTCCAGAGCTGTCTCAGGAGACACCCAGGTGCTTTGTCCAAGCATTAAATTCTTTATTGTCCAGGCATGAAACCCTTCAAGGTGAATCAATTCCAGAGCACCTTTCAGACTGCATGATCACTGCCAAAGGGAAACAGGACATATTACAGAGTGCAAAGCAGCATTTTGGGAAAAGTTTACCTGTGGGATATATAGTGCAGGAACCACAGGAAAGGGAATGCATTTTAATGATTTAGGAGAAACAAGAGAGGAAAAATAGAGGGATAAGTTTATGGAAAAGGGTCAGTTAAGTGTAAACACTTTGCTGGGAAAAGTGTACTAGGAAACCTACTGTATCACAAACATTTACATGCTGTTAAGTCAAAGGTTCAAAAAAAGGTTCAAAATAAGATAAAAGCATTTACAATATACAACAAGTCTATATAGAGGATAAGCTGAATGTACATTTTCCTCTAAAATGGGGGAGAGAGGACTGTGTTGGTCTTGTGAGTTACTGTGTCTTGGCAAATGTTGTTTCTGTAATCCACTTCTTCATTCACCACCTTGTGTAAATAGGCATCTTTTCTTCGCAGAGTTAACTGAGATGGTTAACTGCTTGCCCCTCTCAGCCACTTACCTTTTGACAAACTCAATTTTATGGCTTGAACTCCATATTTTGCAAGGATAATGCAAAACCAGAGCAACAATTTCTAGTGCCTTCACTAAATTCCCTCTGTGTTTCCAGAAGATGCAGAAGTTCTATACAGCCTGCATGCAAGAGATCAGAAAAGCTGACTCTGCAGCATAAGAAACCAAGAAATATATCCTAAAGATATAACAAGAGCAAATTACAATACTTGGGCTCATGTTACAGATTGCTGTTTTATAAATGTGTTATTTGTTTAATCATGCAGTGTAGTTTTATCCCTAGTGTAATATGTATGCAGCAGCAATTAAACTCATTAAATGTCCTCAATCAAATCAAGGTATACAAATTTAAATCAGAATTGCAAGTAAGGGTGAATGGCATTTCTTATAATTCATAGGTTGGCTTTTTAAAATTTTGTTCTAATACTTAAAAGTGACTGGCCCTGTAAGATTCGGTAGAGTTTTTAGGCATAAGAAAGATTGATACTTTAAAAAATTTTAAGATGCTACTCCATTTCCTTTCATGAAGAAAATGTCTTACTGTCCCTTTATGGGTTGCAGACCAAGCTCTGAAGTACATTTCAGGAGAGGAGTTTTTATCATTTTGTTCAATTTGTTCATTATTAAACCCATTAAGATAAATTCAAAAGCAAGAACAAAATGTTCATAGCACTTATTATTACAGACTATTGCTATTAATTTTAGATGGGATAAAACTGTTCATATTAGGAATGTTTATTGTGGATTTTGCAAGCCCTGTAGGGCCCTCCATCCCTCCCTGCCCACTCCAACAACAAAACAAAACAAAACAAAACAAAACAAAACAAAACAAAACAAAGAAACAAAAAAACAAAAACAAAACAAACAAACAAACAAAAAAAAAGAATTAAAGACTTTTCATAAAGAGTTTTATGGTAATATAACTACTATTCAAGAACATAAATTTATATTCTTGGGGATATTCTATATCTAGTGCTTCTTCCCTCGTTATTCCTATTATATTGACCTCAATATAATGTCATGAAGACATTACTTATGCAGTTCCAACCACACATCTGGTAAACTTCTAAGTATATTAAATCATACTGATTTGGAGAGTACCACAAATATATGTAATACTATAGACTAATCACTTTCCTTATACAACTGTCCTTCTGTCATTTCTTACACTCATGACAAGAATGGCTTAGTTGCAGATGACTACAATGGTCTAGTTAAAGAATTTCAAGCTGGTATAAGGTCCTCTGAAAGGACCAGACTGCCAAATAGGAAACACTATACTGAGTGATTCAAAAGGAATTTAAGCTACACATAACTTTTTAAACACAGACTTAAGCTTTGAGATCCTTCAAGTTTCAACTCAGAAACCTTCATTTAGATAATGAAGACATTAAAAATAAACAACATTTTTTATTTATCTAAATTTATTATCCTGGATCTTAAACTTGTTTTATTGACAACAGCATACACTTAACCCACATTTACTGGAAGTTCACATTTTTCTCAGGAGATTCATTTATGCCTTCTAGAGTCTAAACATTTCTGTGTCTTGAATGGCTATGAATGAGTATGTTTAAGAGAAAAACAAAAAAGTTTAGTTTCAGAACTAAAGACTGAGTTTAATTCCTCTGTTACCTGAACTGTCAAGAGTACATACAGAACATGATAGATAACTTTCAAGCCTTCAACTTTTCATAAGCTTTTAGCTGACAAATTAATCTGGAAGCTATTTAAAATATATAAAAACACAAAGCACACTTTGAAAGTAACTTGTGCAATCAAGGTGCAAATTAAAAAGAGAAAGGGAATGTACTATTGGAGTATTGCAGTAAATTGAGAAGAACAACAATGTACATTTGGAATTCAGATCAATGTTCCAATGTACATTTGGAATCCAGGTCTTAGAAATGAAAATATCACCAAATAGTTGTAAATCTTTGTTACAGCCCTTGTTACATATAATAATAAAGATAGATATGTATTTTTGTTGCTGTTCTACAGAAAATTGAGTATATATTTCTGTGCATACTGCTTGCAATTCTAGTGAATTAACCAATATAAATAAAATGAAAAAATGCTGTCTTTAAATCTTAAAATCAAATCAATATATCAATATATGAATAACAAATAGGAATGAGTCAACTCATTCAAATCCTGGAAAATTACAGGTTATGATGTTATCTGAGTTAGTGTGACCCCTCTGAAACAGAAGGACAGAGCTTGACATCAACATGAGGCTGCAAATGCATGATTTTAGGCTACTGTTTTCCAAGCAACAGGTACAACTAACTCTTATGCTGCCTAAATATTCCTTTTTGACATGGAATGTCTTGCAATCACTGTTACTTGATGTGGTAAACTAGTTTCACACTGAGCAAGCACAGATAATGGCTGCATTAGTCTTTGCCAGAGTTAGCATGATGTTCAAAGCAGAACAAAAAAACCCCATGATTCTGAAATGCTCTACCCCAAAGCAAAAAGGAAGGATCAACAGCTCCCTGCCACTGCAATTAGGAGGGATCACAAGCTGTTATTTTGCATACCACATAGCACCACTTTTAGTTAGAATTTTCAGATGTGGTTTTCCTTTGGTTTTGGGCTTGGTACAAGGAAAATTTCTCACTTTTTTCTCCTTTTTAGATTGTCAGGACAGTAAAGGCTTCCATTACAACATAGATGCTGGAGGAAGACATATTTTTGGTATTTATGAATATCTAATTTAACAGGTTGCAATTTCCCCCCCTTGGATACTTCCAGAGAATTCTTCAAAACAAAATATACATTAAATTGTTTGCTATGGATCTTAAATCATATATTCATAGCCCAATGATCACTTATTTCTACTGTTTATTCTGATTATCTCTTGTTTCTATCAGTGAAAGTTATTTCAGTGATACTATGAGCAACATCTGGAACGGAGATGTCATCACAGGCACAGCATTAAAGTCATTATCCCATTCCTCTTTGTGATCCTGAACCTGCCTGATTTTGTCTCTTTGTTTTTATTTTTTCACTGAAGAAACAATGAATACTTTCTCCACGCACACACACACAATTAACTTCCTTTACAGTTTCTTTACATTTCCATTACCCAAACAAATTTAAAAGCAATCATAGCCTTTCTTGGTTATTTTGAGGAGGCAGAAGTGAAATAGAGATTTTTGGAGTTCACTTGAATTAGCAGTATGAATTAAGCATTTAAAGTTTAGCCTGTAGAACTGTGTGTTGAATTTTAACCTTTTTGCTTAAGAAACCTCTTCATGGTACAAAGGGCATAGGAAAATACAAATTTATGAAGTTTCTTGCATAAAAAACAATACCAGAGAAGACCAAGAGATATGAAAAGCCCAGATAAGGAAACTCCTTTGTCTCCAAGCCGACAGACTACTCAGATAATCACCAAGGGACCAAAAGTGCATGCGCAAAGGAGAAAAGTTGAAAAGTTCAGTCATGAGGAAGACCACAATCATCAGCCTCAGAGACCACCAGAGACCCTCGTGCGACCACCACAGCAAACAACGAATGCCCAGAAGGGCGTGGACCTGATTACCATACGAGGTGAGGACAGGCGGGGCCAGGGGTTGAATATGCATGGAAAAGTTGTGCAATGTATTGCATATGGAATACCTTTGTGAAGAAAGATGTGGGACAGCCCGAGGCTCGGCGCACAAGTTTTCACAAGAGCTATCTCACTTATGCCGGGCGCTGACATACATAACCACTTTGTAACTATATCTGGTTGTGGAGTTTATTTATTCTACGTATCACTTCAGAAGTAATTTTCTTTATTTGAGCAAATAAAACTAATTCTTGGGGATATATGTCTTACTTGTGAATTTATATTCCTTATGTATCTGTTAAGTAATAAATTAAGAAACAGTTTGCTGATTTAATTTTACCGAGAGGAAGTCCTACTGGTGTATGTCAGCACTGTTATTGTAACACAACTTGCAAAGTTATATTCAAATATCCATTTCTTAGGAATAGTTAGATTTTATTTTGCAAAACAGAGTACGTAAAAATAAAAAAGGGATATTTTTAGAACTAGTTGCTATAGTCTTCTATGCAATTTTTTGTACAAATAACAGTTTAATTTCAGTTTTAATCAATATTTTTGAGTGCAAAACTCATTCTACCTCTGCTAAGACTTCTAGACTAGAGCATAAACTGTAGGAATTTTTCTTCATTCTGATTAGTCAGCACAAAATAAGACAGAGTTTCTGTGCTGAACCTTCTGCTACTGATCTGATTAACATTTAGTCTTCTTTTCAAAGTAACGTCATCCATGCTTCATTTTCCCCTTTCAGATATGCTGAAGAATTCTCAATTAGCCCAATTTGTTTAATCAGCTTTAAATTTAGATTTAAAAATCAATCTTATGGAGCAGGCAAATTTTTGCGCACCTTTGCAAGTGCTGTTATGAGCCCTACAGAAATTATGCTTCTGCTGCTACAGCTCAGCACATTTTTAAAGTTTTTGCAAGTTAAATAAGAACAACTTCCATAAACTCAAGCCAAAAAGAAGTAATCTCACCCTCCAATGTGTTTTCAATATCAAATGGAACTTCCAAATGCAAACTCTTGCATCATACGAAATCTCTCTTCCTTCACACTGGTGTTTCCACATCATTCAGATAAACACTGGTGCAGGAAGTGAAAGAAGGAGTAAGACTTTCATTTCTCCTATAGATCATGTGGACCTTCTTTAGCAGTCTGATCTGAAACGGTTGACTTCTCCCTTTCATTGTGTTTTTTTTTCTCTTAGAGGAGAATGAAACAGCCTAGGAGCAAAATGAGGTGAAGTCTGTCTGTGGGAAAGTACATATGGAGATTTCAACTCACTTGGAGCAAATTAGCCCTTTTTACAGGAAATCTCACAGCATTCTGGTAATCTACCCAGGCTAAAAGGCTGCTTTGTTTTGAAAAAAGAGTAGAGAGAAGTAGGCACTTAGCTAACAAGGGGCACGCCTGCTAAAGTTAAGATAACTGCCTTAGTAATGATTAATGGTGCTGTAGACAATACACCCCTAATGAAGTATCTGCTAACAGACAGTATCATAAAAGACTTCATTTTTCATCTCAGTCTATGCATAAGGGGATTCTGTTCCCTTGATGATAAAAGGAAGATAAAGCTTAGAGGAAAAAAAATATGATTAATTATCTGAGAACATATCAACATGTGAGACAAAATAAAAAATGTCACTGATTTATAAGTAACTAAAAAATCCTGTGAGGAATATATATGCATTTCACTAAGTTTTATATATAAATATTCAATATATACACATTTATCTTCAAAAGACTTGTGTTATATATGTGTTTCTATATATCTGAGTATGTGTATGTTCCAAACTTATGAAACACACTATGTGCAACTGCACATTCACAGTGAGTAAAGCAAGAAATTTGCCGTGTCAGTTGGGAATTAGACCCTCTGGGGTAAAAATAGAAAAATATTGAAAAAATGCTCTGTGTTGTAGAGAATTTGATCTGAAATAGACTAGCATCAGCAGGAATTCAACAGTTTCCTAGTATGTCATAATCCTGAGGTTAAAGAACATAAAAAATCTTCTTTGCTGTCCTGCATGTGCTGTCAGGGAATCCCGTGAGTTCCTTGTAGATGGGCAGGAAAAAAAGCAGACCTCAGGTATGTAGTCAAGTGTCACAGATAAATTAAAAGAGTAGGCCATCAAAGCACACAGACTCCACTTAGTCCCATCATTATTTGCCATTGCAAACATCAAGAAATAAAAGTTTATACTTACAGAGAATCGTCATCTTACAGTTCCCCAGAACTCCCCCTTTTTCCTTGGGATAGCAATGCTCCAGAGACCTGTCAAGTAAGGTTTTATCCTAGTCCAGCTTAACTCTTTTGGGAGTTATCCATTCCCTCCATAACCAAAGCTAAGCTCTGAGGTGAGAGGGGGGATTGTAGAATATCATCATTTCAGTCTAGAAAGCCATTTCTCCTTAAAACATTCCATCTTTTAAATGGTTTTATTTCTAGGTTTTGAGTGCCTTTAAATTTGGAGAAATGGAACAGTCTTACTTTAAAAGTTAACATTTTTGGTTCAAGTCCCTGTGCAAGTATTTGTTACAGTCCTAAATTCAGGTATGTACAACCAAAAGCTGAGCTGACAAAGCATGACTATAATATCTGGTCACTGAAAACAGAAGGATTTTTGGAGTGAAAAGTAAATGCTACTGTGATTAAGTTTTCATTTTACTATCTGTTTTTTGAACATATCTGCTGCCTATCCATATGTGAATAAAATACAAGAATTTGTGAAGAAGTAAGGGTTATATGTAATTTGGTAAAGGTTATGCAATTTTTTTCATTTTTCTTTTGACACAAAGTGAGGCCAAGGTGATAATGACCTTTCTGTTTTGCTGCAGATGGATGAAAAGGCTTTGGAGGCTTCAGAGATAGTGTTTAGAAAGGTTTTTGGCCCTGTGAGAATGAATGAATTTTCATTCTCACATGCACAGTTTGCAATGCTGTCATCCATTTGAAGAAAGTCCTTTTCCCTTCCATCTGTTTTGGTTATGCATACACGAAATCCACACTAAGTCTGAAGGGAAGTTAAGAGATTCATTCTGCTGTCATTGTGTGTCATGACCCCTGCTGTGTTTGTTACAATCCTTGGCCTCCTAGAAACTCAATTCCTTCTGACATTATAATCAAACATGTTCAGTCTTAGACAGCAGCACACATTTTTCACTGATGCCAAACAGCCACTTTTCGTTTGGATTGCCTAGCAGTGAGATGTAGGAACTCTTTTCTTCCCAAATAGCTTGTTCCCTTTAATCATACTTCATCTTGTTTCTTGGATCCTATTTTTCATTAGAATTCCTCAGCAGAAGTTAAATGATCTCAAGACAAATCTGTGAAAATCAGCTAAAGTGAAGAGGCAGGAATAAACATCAAGATTACCTGATGCTCCAACAGAGCAACTTCATCTTAGTACTCAGCTGAGAAAGCAATATACTTGGTTGCAAAGCTAAACTAGTTATAAACAAGCATAAGAGAATTATAATTTCTTTATATTTCAGACACAACAGCTATTTTAAAATATCATAATCTGCTAGAAATTACTGTTCAAGACTTATGTTACTATTACTTCTTTATTGCTGTCAGCTGTTAAAATTGGATTGAAAAATGATTTAAAATTTTTATATACTCTAAAGTAAAGAAAAAACCCTGAACACTCTCATTCACTCCTCTAAACCACAGCTCCTTGCCAGTAAGTTTTATTTAAAGTAAAAACAGACATACAAAAATTAAAATAGGTTAACACAGAAAGAAAAATTAAGCTAAGGAGATAGATTTTTGAGGGAAATAATCACAAGAATTTTACACAAACCAGTATGAAATAAAAAAAAATAGATACACAATCACAGACTTGCATGACATCACCTACATATCTAACTAAACAAGAATCAGTTATAACTTCTTTAAACAGATCATCAGTTAAACAAAAGGCTTATCAACAAGAAAATAATTTTCTCTAAATATTGGCAGAATATTTTTTTCCATTCAAGGCATTATCTGGATAAGAATTGTAGCCAGACAAAGACATGTCATTTTTAAAAGAATATGGAGTTTTACTTCGTTTCTTGTAGCGCATACTATTATCTAAATACAGTCTTGTTTACAGTTATTCCACAGAAGCAGAGTTATTTGTTCTGACAAAAAGGGAATCTAAATCAAAACTGCTTATTTTGTAAATACTATTTTCCTTAAACTTAGGATAAAAAAACAACTTAACTAGGTGAATTTTCAATTTCTTTACTTTTGGGTGAACTAGAGAGAAAAGGAAGTGGCTCTGGGGGTGCAAAGAGAGGCAGAGTGTGAAGTGGCTGGATATAGAGAGTATGAGAGAGAGTGAGAAAGGCAGCACTACATGAGAAAAGAGTGAAAGAAAGAGGGAGAGATGGAGACATAAAAGGAAGAATGGGGGTATGTAGAGACAAAATGTGCATGAGGAAGACAGGAGAACAAGAAGTAATAATTTTTGATTCATTAGTAAAACTAAGGAGGATTTATGACATCTAATGGAACATAAACTTCTGAAGGAAATGAAACATTTTCCTGCCATACATTTTCTTATTTTTGACTTGGATTTCATCTTCATTCTTTCAACCTCCCTCAAACCCAAAACTTTTCCCCCTTTTGACATCACTTTCAATATACTGTTTTCCCAAATTTATATTAGCTCCAAAGTGTTATCAAGAGACCTGGTCAGAGAATAATGGATTTGTACTTATAGTACAGCAAAGCTATGATATCAGATTAGTTCCAAAAATGCATTTCTACCAGCAAGCAGATCAGTGGATCTCACTGTGACAGATACAGAGCTTAATCTCCCTTCCACACCCTCTGCTATGAAACTGCATAAATATTTGTGTATTGCTACTTCAGGCACTGTGATCTAAGCATGAAAGCAGTATTTTTATAAAATACATGTACATGAGAATCACACAGTATTATGCTATGACAAGAAAAATCAGAAATGTTATTGTAATTTGGAATACAGAAGCAGGGGAGAAGCAGGAAAAGCCCTCAAATCCCCACAGACAAACTTCCAGACCAATTTCCATATGTCATTTTCCAAAATTCAGTCTGCAAGAGGTGGTTCATTATATGCACTGTGTTAACTAAACAAAATAATCTCTTGTGATTAAAATGAAAATTGTGTTTTAACAAGCTGACCTCTGTAGCAGGACTTCAGCTGGGTTACAGCTGCTGTCTTTGAAAGACTTCATTTTGGCTTTTTACAGATGTTTTTCTAGTTAACTGCAGACTCCAAGCAGAAAAAAATCATTCCTGATGGTGTCTTGCTGCCAACAATGTGGAACAATATGAACGGAGGCCTGAAAATTGTGGCCAACATGGAATTCAAAGCTTTTGTCAGAACAACTGGACATCCTGCAAGTAAGCAACAGAGATGTCAAGAGTTATTGAGCACTTTCTGGTGAACTATCACTAGCTCTGATCAAATAACCCTAAATACTCATTCAATAATTTTCATTCATGGTGCTTTGCATACACTTTTCTAAAGGATTTTTCTGATCTCATCTTAAAACATTTGCTAAGCTGCAAGCAAAAAGACATGCAAAATATCCTGAAAATTATAAAGAGATCATATTCTGTTTTAATCCAATCCTATGTTCAAACATGGTTAGTAAAAAATGAACATGAGACAATTTCTCTGTCAATGCTCATGTTCACCCTCTTGCCCATATTTTGAGCTAAATAGAAGGAGTCTGCAGAAAATCAAAATACGTTTTGTGAGAAATGATGCTCACTTTTAAAAAATTTCAAAGGTTTATTAAAAATCTTAACAAAATACAACGAAGACTGAATAAGGAGAAAGGACAGCATGCACTGAGAGTTGGTGATGTGGCAGCCATGGGCTTGTTTACAAAATGGCTACTCCGCCTTTTATACACTTGGGGGTTGCATTAGGCAACCCTGGTCCCTCCTAAAGTCTGTCAGTCAACTCTTCTTTGGTGGAGGCTACTTTCTTGCAACCTGATTGGAGGTCAGGTGTTGTCATGCTGCGCCTCCTAGTAACAAGCCTTCCCTCCTCCCAAATGCCCCATGCAAGGGGCACAAGTACATGCCCTCCTTCTACCTGACTACCAAGGTGGTCTCTTCGCAACCATATTGGGGTGTGGGGAAAGGGGACTATGGGAAGAACAGATGTACAAACAACAAATCACAATAACATGGCCAAATAACAAATCACAATCACATAAATAAAACTTCTTTTAACATACACATAATATTAATCTCTTAATTGTGAGAGCCACACCATCCCATTACTCATCTACAACATGTTTGGTTCTGTTAGCATATCAATACTAAGTTAATGAATTCTTCTAAGAGGTAGAAGATATTGGTGTAGCAATGGATTTAAGCTGCAATAAAAGATGCAATAAAATATATTTAGGCTCAAATTTGGCTTGGATTCTGGGTACACAGATAGTGGCCTGCAGTTATATCATTCCTCATGTGTCCTATATTTCCAGCCTGTGTATTAGGGCAGTAGATTCTCGCTGTGAACCTTTTCCATATTACAAATTTAATCTTCTTGGTGCTGGAAGCTTTTTAGCACTGTAGAAGATCTTATAAAATGTCAGTGCAGGGTACATTGTAGAAGTGAGACCTACCCATTATCATTATTTCATGGTATACAGGATCTGCCTAGAAAACACCTAGGAGAGTAAGACTGATTTTCTATCACATTTATTTCCTATCAGACTGCCACAGAAATACAAATTTTCCTCAAGAATAACAGCTTCTTTTCAGCTCAAAGCTCTTGTCTGTATTCTGGTAATATAAATAGCTTCGGCATATCATCTCCTCTTTTTCAAGTCAGTGGACAAAGTCTGTGGGTGTTCCCACACAGATTCTGCCTGTGCTGGCAAGGGTGGGAACAGTGCTGAAGGCTTACCTGGTTCTTTTGCAAACAATAATCTCCCAAAGTTAATTCTACCTTCATAACACCTTTTTCTCCAGACTCAGCTATTTAGGTCATCCCTTAATCAGCTCACATGTTCATACAACACTCCAAGCAGAAATTTTTAGGTCTTTAAACTAAGGAAGTAGTGGACTCACAGTGTAAAACAAAAAGTATGAAAAAGTTGTAATAGATAGTGTAGATTAATTCATGCTCCCGTGAAATATAAAAATAATGGTGAAATAACTTATGTTCATAAATTAATGGTGCATGTATGAAAAATCTCTAAAAGTTTAAATCCCACAAGCAGAGGAGGATTGCTTCACAGAGTTGCGAAACCACGAGCATCAGCGATGGAGAGCTTGATTAATAAACCAAAAGACGTGGCTCCAATGGAGATGAATTTCTTCCTGGGACTGACTGGGGAGCACCCGGGCGATGACTGACCAACAAGTGCCCACGATCGAGATAGCCAGGGTTATTAGACCTTCGCATCTGAATATCAGGTTCCCATAACCCGGCATCTGATATCATCACTTCTTGGAAATGTCTTTGTCCAAGTCCAGCACAGAGAAAGGAGACCTCATGAATATGTGAAGTAACAAAGGAATAGGAGAACTTCTGCCTCAGGCAGGAAAAAACTGCATAAAAACCGACCCGATGGAAGCGGCATTCGTGAACAGAGGGAGTCCTGATGCGATAGAGGTCGGACCATAGTTCACCCAGTGCCGATCACGGGCTCGGTGCTGTCCTTTTGATTGTGGCTATCCAAATTATATTTTGATCGTGAAATAAAACCTTGATTTTTTTATTACTAAATTGGCTGAATCACTAATTTACCTATAACAAAGTTAAGGGAAAGGCTTTCGGGCTTTTAGACCAAAAGCCTTTGTTTTTTCTTTCTACTATATTCAGGAGGGTGCTTCTTCCAGAAAGGTTTTGTTTTCCCACCTACCACAATTATTAATTTCTAGTGTAGGTCAGACTACTTAACCAGCCTCACAGCTAAAATGGTATCACTCCTTTCCTGGTGACATTTGTCAGTCTTCAGTTCTGGCCACTGGTTCCTTTCAAAAACTTCTTTGGCACCTTTTACTCCTGTTATTTTCCCATGCACATATAAGATGTTACCACCTCTTGATTATTTCTGCATCCTCCTGGCTTTTCTTACTAGTAGTAATCACAAGTGATTCCATGGTTTTTTGCTATTTAACCTACACAGCACCAGAATGCAATCTAACTATCAGCTGTCTCAAAATCCTAATTTCTGGCTTGCTGCAGGAAAGCCTTTAAAGCAAGAGGAGAGTCTGATTAGTCTGATTAGCAATTTGCAGTGACCCAGAGGTGTCTGCTCAAGAACTCACTTAGTTTTAATTCCAGAGGTTGATTAAGCCTAAATGGTATATTATACTTAAAAAAAAAAAAAAAAAAAAAAAAAAAAAAAAA
>WBNO01008708.1:0-29696 GCA_013400575.1 Peucedramus taeniatus
TGTCTTTCAAACCAAGACACCATAGAAGACCAGACCTTTGATGTATCCACATTGCATTTTCCTAATTTGTTATAGGTACTAGGCCTTTTCTCCCAGAAGCAGGAAAAGCTCTGTGAGAAGGAAATCTTCACAAATGGACGGATACATGTAGGGTTTTGTATTCTCTTTTATAAGGCCAAGGTAGGAATATGGGATGCATGAAGGGAAAACAGATATTGATGGACAGACAGTGAAACGCATCAAGAATTCCTGTGTTTCGCAAGATGGGATGAAATCCTGGTAGGAGGATAAGGCTTTCTGGGCAATGCCTTTATTGTGTCTTTTACCATAGTATTCACCTTACTCATACTCAAATTTAATGTATATTCCAGAATAATGAATGTCTAAATTTGGTACTGATAAATATTTAAATATAAATATATAAATGAATATATAAATAGTATAAATAAATTATCTATAAATCAATGTATAAAGATATAAATATTTATATATAAATTTGGTATTTATAAATTGTATCTATTACCTGTAAATAGTGGCAACTATAGTGGACAGATACCTGAACAACTGTACTGGCCATCTTTGCAATTTGGTGTTCATCAGAACTCAACTTTCTCTGCCTAGCTGTTGTATGCCTATTTTTCTCCCCCCGCCCCCATTTAGGCAAATGTATTAACTGCCTGTAATTCTTTTCAGAATAAAAGTAAAAATTACTGCATCTTTAAATTGACAATTACGAGGCAAGAATGAGAAACATAGAAATTCAGTTTTTCTAACCTCTGACAGCTAAAACAGGACTGCTTACCCCAAATTTATCATGCATCACAGAGATGTGTAAAAGCCAAGTCTTTGTCTCAAGGAACATGTGTGGAAGCATTATACAGACCACCCTTAATTTCCGGTGTCCCAGTTAACAATTGAGTAATTTGCTGAAGTGCTAATCCAGTGTATTACATGTTTACTGTTAACTTGTATTCAACAGCCAAGTAAAGACTGTTGAAGATGTCCTGGCTCTCTTGTTTGGAATGCTAGGACACTAATTTTATCTGCTGTCACTAAATGGCCAAAGGAGGAACAAGTGCAGCATTTGAAGGTCTTTGCTTGACAGCAGGATGACCAAAATACAAAATATTGACTGGCATGTGCCAACTGACACCGTGCACAGGTAATGAGCAGTCTGCAATACAGAGGAAAACAAATGTAACAATTAGTAAAATTAATATTTGTGACTTTCAGTTACTGAACAGACTCCTGCTGAAATTTAATCAATGCAAACTGTCCTGTTTAGCATTGCTAACACTAAGTGACATCTTTGGCTAAGCCATTTACTCCCCTGGTTTCTTTGTTTAAGATTATGCTATTCTGTAATGAACAGGAGAACTAGAGATCATTTGTTGTCATTGTTATTTTGCATTTTTGATGCTTAGACTGGCCCTGAGCT
Source organism: Peucedramus taeniatus (assembly GCA_013400575.1). NCBI lineage: Eukaryota > Metazoa > Chordata > Aves > Passeriformes > Fringillidae > Peucedramus > Peucedramus taeniatus. Next base: position 1,439 of record WBNO01008708.1, read on the forward strand.
ATTGCAGAAATAACTAGTATTTTCAGGAGCTGACTTTTCCTCAGGCCTGGGGACAGGTCTTGCTCATTGCTTCAGAAGGAGTGCAGATGATCGTCACTACTCTGGGTGATGTCTAACACATTTTGTTATTTAAACTTAGTCACAAGTTCGGGTTTTTAATGTTACATGAGAGGTGTATCAGGTCACTATAGACACCTGAATATCTGCCCATAATTGTTGGTGCAGACATTAATCATTTCAGTGGCTTTTTGATACAATTAAGTCTAAGGGCAGAAGTCTGATCCCTCCATAGGTCACAGTTTGATGTTGTCAGATTATGACTAAATGCTGGCAGGGATATGGCAAATGTGACAAGCCTTTCTGTCTTTACCCAGCACCTTCCAGTGACTCAGTGGCCAGCAGACCTATCCCCTCACTTGCCAGGACAGCTGGCTGATTCTGCTGTTACCCAGAGAAGGCAGAGAGCAAAGAAGAACCTTGTGATTGCTGAGTAGGCAGAGCTGCACAGCTCTGGGTCTGAGCTAAACTTGAACTAACCCCACCTGCTTTTTGGGGGTTCCCTCTGGATGTGCTCATACCTTAGCTGGGAGCAGGAATTCTAGATTGCAAGGCCATTTTTTCAGAAAGCTACCAAGGTGCAAGAGAGGCAAAAGATTCCCACCAAGGACCCAATAACCAGACTTCTGAGGGCAGCTTTAAGAGAGAGTAAGATTTAGTGGGTTTATTCTGCACAGGAATCCTCTCACTTTGTTTTTGCTTGATTTTCTTTTTCTTTAAGGGAAAATAGTGTTTTTGTAGAGTTTGATGGCTTTTACTTTCATTGAAAATATTTTTCTGTCTTTCAGTTTGAATTTATTTTGGACCTCAAAGCTTTCCCCTACAGAATGAGAAAGAAGCACCTCATGAGGTAGGAATGCATTATTTCTCTTTTGAAGATGGGTAAACTCCTGCACAGTGACAAGTTGAAGCATCAAATGCCTTGGCTTAAGTCTCAGAGTAGATCTGGCAACATCCAAAATACAAGTTAAAGGATGTTATGTTTAAAACTCAAGACCTTGTTTCTAATACCATGTCACCCTTCTCGTTCTTTTCTGGTTCTTTGACATGGATAATGAAAATGTGATCCTTGAAGATGGGGGTTGTTGGAATGGGCTTGCTAGAACTAATTAATAGTGTGTGTATATATATATATATATATATGGGAGTTCATATCTCTCAAAAGTCACCCAAGATTTTGCCTTTCTTTACAAACATACTTATTTAATAAAACCATCATGCTAAAAGCAGTTGTTGGTGTCCAAATGCTGTTTAGAGTGTTCAAAACTTGCTTTTTGTTAGTTCCTATTGAAAAATAATTGATCAGATTTAGGTTAGTGTATTTAGTTTCTCTCTTATCAAATAACAGGTATTGGTGGTAAGTTACAGCAGCTTAGAATCTGATATTCTCAGCATGGCTAAAGAGGCATTATCTTTTAGGGTTAGTACTCAACAGCAAATTGAATTCTTATTTAAATGCATCCAAGGTGAAGGTGTGCTGACCAGCAAGAGACTGAGAGCCAGAAAAGAATCTTTAGAATGTAATGGGCAAAATAGTACTGAAGTAATGTTAGTGTGCAGGGTTTGTGCGTTTCATCTGTCCCATGAGCACTGGGTGACGCTTTCCCCACCACAGACACCTTTCCTGTGAAGGCAGTTCCTCAGAGCCAGCAGGTGGGCTCTGCTGGTGCCAGGGCAGTGTCTGGGGGCACCTGCTGCAGGCTGGGCTGGACTCAGAAACGTGGTCTTCCTCTTAGAGGCCTAAAGGAAGACCTCTATTCCTAATTTTCCTGGAGCACAAGCTTTTCTGCCCAAGTTATTCTCCTGGGGGAAAATAATGGAAAGCAGCACTGGGATAGGTTTGGTTTAGTGTGTGGGGGCAGGGGAGAGGCAGGAGCATCTTAAAGCATGCATAGGGTCTGTGACAGCCCAGGGAGAAATATCAGGGAGCTTCAGCCCCTGGCACTAGTAATTGCTGGGCAAGAACATGCCTTAAAGTTGTGTTTGTTGTCCTGATGACATATCTCACTTCATGGCAAGGATTTTGCGTTCAGCACTGATCCACAGCATCAGAGCATCACCACAAAGGGGTCTGGTGGCAGAGCAAAGGCAGAGGGCAGAAATATTTCTCAACATTCGACACCTAGGAGATATTCAGTCCACTGAATACTTTCAGGTGACCTATGCCCTGTCCATCTGCTTCACACTTCCTCTCCTCCTCTCCTGAGCTCACATGGTCTGTAATTGGAGCTGCAGTCATGAGTGTTCTGGGACTGTGTTGACCCTGGCAGTGGGTGGGAGCTGCATCTGTGGTTGTGCAGGAGCTCTGCTGCCCAGCTTTCTGATGTCACCCTTGCCCAGAGAGAGGGAAGTGAGCCCGGATCCCCTGGCTGGGAAGGGGGCTGGCTATCCCTGCAATGGCAGGCATGCCTGCTCCTTGGTGTCCTGTTCCACATCAGCAAATGCTCTCTGTGCTCCCAGGCACAGCACAGCTTGGGATGCTCCAAATGCCCCTGTGATCCTTTCTCTGTGAGCCACCATGAAACAATAAACCCACGGGGCAGGAGGGATGTGTCTGTGCTGCACATGCTGCTCTCCTTGCTGGGCTGATCCCGGGGCAACATTCCACTGGAATAACCTGCTGAGTGCTGCCCTTCCCTGTGCTGGTAGGAAAAGTGTGTCGTGGGCTGCACTCCTGCTGCCTCTGGACCATCTGCCGTGTCTTTCTTGAATGTGGAACATCAAAGGAGCGGTAAAATATTATCTGCCAGCATCTCTGTCTGCCTCCTGGAGAACTTAGTGGGTTGGGCTGAAGGACACTGAGACAGCCTTAGATCAGGTGCTGCTTTGTACTCTTTCTGGCTCAGGCCCTGAATTCCTCAAATTTTATGTTGCGGTTGTTTTCCCTTGTAGGGTGAGACTTTGTAAATAATGAAAGTGAGAGAAACCCGATCTGGTAAGGTAATAATTGAACCCTTTAGGTAATATAACATGAAAGCAGCAGTACAGGACAAGATTCCTTGCACAGCATTAGGTGATTGTCTAGGGCAAATTGTGCACACACAAATGTGTTTCAAATTTGGGGCTTGCTGTCAAATGTGTCATAACAGACTATTTCACTGGTCTGGGCCACAATTTGACATGTGCTCATGTCATGCATCACATGAGCACAGTGCTCATGTGCTCAGTGGCACTGACTAAATTGTTTATTGCAAATAAATTGTATTGCAAAATATTTTATCCTCTGACAAATCTTTAAATCCATCATATGGGCAATGAGGGAATGTGACTTCACTAACACTTAGTCTAGGGAGGTGGAGTGTCTCTGCCAGTGTTGTGTGTGTGGAAGAAAAGGTCTCTGTGCCACAGGAAGTGGGGCCATTGTAAAGAAAGAGAATATGACGGAGGAACAGCTGTGGTCCAACACCTTCAGCAGTGCCAGCACAGGCTCTCTGCAAAGGGAGATGAAAGATGTGGTTTGGTTGAAAAGGCTTGCTCTTACTCCTGCAATGTAGAGGTGCAGTGCTGTGGACAGGATGGGAGTGGGAATGTAATTCCATATAAATGTAGGGCTTGAGTACCTGCCTATGTGCACTTATATCTGCATTCAGGGAAAGAGTGGAATGTAAATAAAAGACATGAGGAACTAAAATGAGTGCTAGCCTTTATTTCTATTTCTGATAAGTTACTGAAGGCTGTGTTACACAGAGTATTCATTTCAAGAAATGCTTGTAGTTCATGGCAGTTGTAGACAGAAGAGTTGTAGATATGCAATGCTGTTATTCTATGATTTATAAGTTTGATAGAATAGATTACAATATTTCATTTGGAAAAGACCAAAAATGCTTCTCTAGTGCAACTAGATGTTCCAGTGCTCCAGTCTATCTGGATCTCTCTGGAAGGGATCCGTGTGATATCTCTTCATGAGAAACTGCTCTTATTACCTAGCATGGGAACATTTTTTTCCTCAGCTATGGGGGAGTGTGGCTACACATTGGCTGCCTTTGTGGAAATATGAATGACTCCTGTTTGTCAGGAGCCTTCCTCTGGCTTTCTCTCTAACGTGCCTGATGGAGCCTGGAGCACCAGGCAAGAGCTGTGTTTTTCCTGCCGGCTGGTAGGCAGACCCTGGCACACTCTGCAGCTTGTTTGCAGGGATCCTCACTCTGCACACCTGTGGTGTCAGCATCCTCTCCAGCTCAGGCATTTCCACAAGCCCACACACTTTATTCTTTTGCCACCTTGCCTGCAAGTACAGGCTCCACCACTCCAATCTTATAGCCAAAGACTTTCCAAAATACTCTCAGACTGGGGCAATAATGAGTAGGAGAAGTGATTTAGTGCAGACAGTGAACCACCCTCTCTTTTGCATACTTTTGTTATTATTGTTGCTGTTCTTTCTCTTATCTCATTGCTGTTTCCAGTAAATTGTTCTTATCTCAGCCCATGGTCCCTGCCTTCTGTGCCTCCCACTTTTACTGATCTTTTTGCTAGGAGTACTAAGTTGGGAAATGCCATTCCTGAACCATGACACTGCTTTACCTGAGCCTGGGGAGGATGCAATAACACATCCATGAATACTATGCACATCCATTCAAAGATCATACCACGTGTTTTTAACAGGTGCTTCATTTTTCTGCTCAGTAACTTGAGCAAATTACTTGGCACAGCATCTTGCACCTCTCTCCTTTCAAATTTAATTTACCCTAACTAGATTAAGTAAAGCTTCATCACAATATCATCATCACAGCATTGCTCAAGTTCCAGTTTGGCACAGCAGAAGAGACAAGCTCAACAAGAGCTCCATCCTAGGAGAAATTACACTCTGAGGGAAATGTGTTTCCAGGGGAAATAATTTTCAGCCTTAAGCCCTGAATCTTAACTAACTCTGTAATCCCAGAGTTCAAACATCTCAGAAATACGAAGAATGTTTAAAACCTAAATGTGAGTTAAGAACTTAAAGATGAGCCTGAGTGCTCAGTCTTCAGAACTTAATAAATTCAGCTTCTGTTCTTTGTAGCTTTGTTGTATGGTTTGGTTTTTTTTAGTGCACACTCCAAGTAGTGGAGTCTACTTTATAAGCTTCAGAGTATCAAAAAAGGATAAGGTGTAAAAGATTATTTTCAATATAAGGTTATTTTCATCTCCTGGAAAGATAAGTAAATTTAAGAACAGAAGACTTTGCTGCAATTAAATATTTCAATGCTTTGATGCCCACCAGTTTTGGTCTCGTCACAAAAACATGTGTTTCTTTATCAATATAAAAGATTTTTTGATTTTTTTTTTTTTTCTATTAATGATTGGGGAAAAAACCCTGATGAAAAAGAATCACATGCAACAACAGACTTCAAGCTTTAGAGGATAAGCACTAACTATGCATTTAGATAATAATTTAACATCAAAATCTCATTATGGATTTGTACCCACTATTATGATTTTTAAAGTACTATATTTATGCATTTTGGAAAATTAGGATTTGTTGAACAGAAACAACAGCTGTGCAGAGTTTGCCTCTGTTTCAGGTGCATGCCTTTCTTGGGGAGACCCAGCACATTCTGCCAGGCCTTGCACTCTGAATGGATGGGTATTTCTGGACAGAAAACAAATGGCATAAAACTAATAGCTTCCATAAAACTAATAACTACCTCTCCTTAATGAGCACCAAGAACTTTGTGCTTTTATGTCACCGCAGGGGTATCAGGGGCAGACAAAGGTGACACAGAGACTCCATCATCAGAAGGCGTGAAAAGCGCTTTACTATTAGAAATCCACAGTTCTTATAGAAACAATGCTGGACCTAAGACCTGATTGGCCTTTAGGAATTCTCTCTCACCTGTTGGCCAAGAAGGGACAACTCCTTCTTGTGAACATCTGTGACAAACAGAGATTACCTACCAGGTGCAGAGATTGAGATAGGAATTGTTTTAATTCTTTCTCTTAGCTTTCTTACAGCTTCCCAGGAAAATTCTGGGACAACTCTGTCTCTCTCTGTTCAGAGGAGATGTGATTACCACACTCTTACAGTCTGCAAGGATTAGAAAATGTTTACAGACATTGCTGCAGAAAGCTACTTGTGCTCACTCTGGGTTGGGGTGATGGTAAAAGGTTTAATGTACTCCGCACTGGTCTCCAGTAAAATATGGAACATTGCTCATTATCACATTGCTGCATCACTTTGTGTTCTGAAATTCCACAGTTACCTAATGGTTAACTATTTTTTTTACATGTGTTTTTCTGTGGTGGTAGTGCTTGGGAGCTTTAACATGGAACAAAACCCAAAACCAGTGTAATATACAACAGAGAGAAAACCCCTGCCTGAAAATACCTGAAAGGTGAGATGGCACAAGACAGGACAGCCTTAGAGTCCTACCAGCCTCAATAGTTCTGTGATTTTATACACCAGGAAAGCAGGTAGTGCTGGCCAGCATGGCAGGCTGGAATTGGACACATCAGGAGCCCACGTTCTGGGTTTGTAGGCATCAGGATAGAGCGTGTACCTGCTGGTGAATGGCAGCAGATATTCTTCAGTGAATGAAGCTGAGATGTAAAACCGAGTGTCCTTAGCAGCTGGGATGAGTGGTTTGGGTTTGATGCTCTGGAGGTAAGAGGAGTGTCCAGCACAAATGAGGAAAAGGAGAAGCAGCATGGGCAGATGAGTGGAAAAACTCTTGTGGTGGAACACTCAGGGTGGAGATCATTGGGGCAAGGCTGCATTTGTCAAGGTAGGAGGTTGCAGTATTTGAGAAAAAAAAGAGTTTGGAGTTTGAATAAAAGCTCAGTCTGCTTGAATAAACTCCAGTTTCAGGGGCCTTGTGCAGAAAAAAATTAGAGATGTTATGACATAAAATGGACATCAAAGAATGAATCTTCCTTTCTTTTGTCAGGAGAGACCATTAACCTCTATTTTAAAATATTTTGGAGTTAGTGTATGTTGTTTTCTAGCCTCAGGCTGAAAAAGCACAATTACACTGTATTATCATATTGATTTGGGTTAAACATGTTGGTTTGACAGGAGTCAAAACTTCAAATTTTTATGGCAAAATCCAGAATACTGCTGTCTAAAGTTTCAAATGAGGTGCCAGAAACAAGGAACTTCATACAAATATTAGCTATAATTTTTTTAGAAGTTGTGGCAGGATTTTACTAAAAGCTGGAAAACACTGCTAAATTAGAAGTGAATAAGTGGGCACTTATTCCTTAATGAAACTCTTGAATTATGAAACTCTTGAATTTTCAAGTGACTTCTGTGGCTTCTTTTGTCACCTATGTAGAGATTTCTGAGTGCTTGAGGCTAGCATTGTTTCTCATTGTACATTTCTCTATATAGCCCTGTTATTTGCTAACGTGTTGTTGCAATGCCAGTTTTATTTTTGCACAGGTGTGGTGGTTTTGGTTTGTTAGTTTGAAATGTTATTAATTTTGAGATTTTTTGGTAATTATATTAATGAGTGTGATGAGTTTAGTGTTGGCTAGTTATTAGTGTATTTTTTTTTTTGTTGTGAGATAGGATTAGGGAACTAGGTCAGGATATGAACATCAGTGCTTTCCAGCCAAGCATGCCTGTATTACTTTATACTGTTTTTTGTAGATACAAACTCCTGAAAGAATGTTTGGCAGTTTCATACTGTGCTGTATAGCTACAGATGGTACCACAGAATCTCAGAATATGCTGAGTTGGAAGAGACCCATCAGGATCATTGACTCTGAATCCTGGCCCTTCATAGGACATCCCAGAAATCTCATCATGTGCCCGAGAGCATTGTCCAAATGCTTCCTGAGCTCTGCCAGGCTTGATGCTGTGACCACTTAACTGAGGAGCCTGTTCCAGTGCCCAGCCACCCTCTGGGGGAAGAACCTTTTCTTGATATTCAACTTAAACCTCTCCTAACTCTGTTCCAGGCCATTCCCCTGAGTCCTGTCCCTGTCACACAGAGCAGAGATCAGTCCCTGACCCTCCTCTCCCCTGGTGAGGATGTTGAAGACCTCAATGAGGTCTCCCCTCAGTCTCCAGGCTGAACAGACCCAGTGCCCTCAGCCACTCCTCGCACACCTTCCCCCAAAGCCCTTCACAGCACGAACACCTCCTGTCTCTGTACTTAGCAAATGTAGGATGTGGGAAATAATGGGTTTGTAAGGGATCGTCAAAACCTGACAGAAAGCTCACACAGCCTTGTACATCTGTGTGCAAACTCTGAGGTGAGGTGTGCTGGCTTAGGAAGGCCATGGAATGGAGATGGCATTGTTGAGAAAGATTGAACCAGAAACAGGTTTCAAATGATGGCCTTGCAAAAAGACTAGATATTTTGCAGAATTAGTACTGTGAAATATGCATTATAGCAAGACCATGTGGGGTAAAATAATAGGTGATTATAGGTGATTAAATAATAGGTGGTTTGTGTTAGAAGTATCAGCAGCATTGTGTGGCAACACCTAATAGGCTGAGAAACATTTGTAAGGTGCTGTAACCAGGAGATAGGGTGGCTTCTGATAGAATGGCATTGAGTTTTACACCTCTTATGTCTTACCCTTCTACCAGACTGATATTGGAATAAACTCTTTTAAAACACCTCTTAGCTGCCCCATCTCTGTAGAGCTGGGATTTTCTTTCCTTGGGTCTGTCCCTGGGCACCAGAGAGCAGAGATCGGTGCCTGCTCCTCCTCTTCCCCTCCTGAGGAAGCTGCAGACTGCACTGAGGTCTCCTCTCAGCCTCCTCTCGTCCAGGCTGAGCAGAGTCCGTGCCCTCAGGCACTCCTCACACCCTGGCCCCCAAGCCCTTCACAGCAGGAACACCTTCTGGCTCTGTACTCAGCAAGTGTAGGATGTTTCCCCATGTATTTTTGCTACTTTACCCCTGAAGAAATGGCTTTACTAGATATGGGGAACCTTAATCTCTAATGAACCATCAAGCTGTAATTTACTTGATGATCTCATTAATCTGTTTATTAATTCCACACTGAGCTGACAGCAAAACCAAAAGTAAAGACCAGGTTTTTCCAAAGCTAGGCTTATACAAAACTCACATATTTGTGTGGGCACTCACATCTGGTTAAGAATGTATGGTTTAATCTCCAGATTTTAGAAATGAGACTGATTAATACTTATCTAGATCTCTGCAAAAGCCACCTCTTCATCTTCCCCGTGGACTCTGTCTTCACTTTGTGAGAAGTAATGGGTTTTAACATCAGATAGACAACGTACGGACAATGAAGCATGGTGAAATTTTTGTGTGATTTACCAGGCTGAGTCAAAAGCTCACATCCCAAGAAACTTTGCTTCTGCCCAGTGATTCACAGGGATATTTTAGACTGCCTTGACTTTGCCAGGATATTTACTCAACTGACTCCAGTTAAGAGCTCACCTTTGCTGGGCAGTGGAGACATGGCTTGGGTTATGTAAACTCACTTCTTGACCTCTGTAAGCTGCTTGTGATTGCATGCCATCAAAGGTTATGGTTTTACTTTAATGAACATCATTTTTTTTTGTACATTTCACATGTCTTGCTCTAACCTCTTTCTAAAAAATTTCAATATAATCTTAATCAGTACCATTTCCATCTGACTGGGTTCAGAGTGCTCCCTAACCTCTCATGGCACAGGCTGAAATTGCAGTCCATTGGTAAATCTCTTGAGCTGCATTGTTGACCATAACCACTGGACTCATGGTGTTTGACACTGCACTCCAGAGTGTCAGGAGCTGCCTGGGCTCTCCTGCTGCACTCCTTTAACTCTGTTACCTGCCAAAAGGCTTTTGAAGACAATCTTCAGCAAACCATTGCCTTGAGAAAGGTCCTTTAGGAACTATTTTCCTTGGCTCATTTAGCAAAAGAAGGTGGCAGCAGAGGTGCAGGAATTTTCTCACTTTGCAAGGGGACTGGATAGGAACAATGTAGGTTTCCTCTCTTTTATGTTGGACTTACTTCAGTTTTCATCAGCCATGCTCATATTCAATTATTTGTGCTCCTGGAATTCAAAATAAAGAAAGAATTGTAGATTCATAGAAAGGGTTGGGTTCAAAGAGACCTTAAAGATCATCCAGTTTTAGCCTCAGGTAAAGGTATCCTTGGGCAGGGATACCCTGGTATCCCTGGTCTCTAGACTAGTTTGAAACCAAATGACTAAAGCAAAGCCTATGGAGGAGAGCTAGATTTAGCTGTTCAGATGGTTCTCACATGTAAACGATGGTGATTGATGTCTTGAAGTTATGTGAACTAATTTAGCATTTCAACCTGACATCAGCAGAGATTACCTGTGAGCTGAGCCTCATTTGGTAGGTCAGAAATGAAGCTGTTGTTCTTGTCCAGTACTGCTTGGCAGTAGAGATGACAGCTTTTACAACCACTAAAATGAGAGGTAATCAATTTCTTACTCATAAAGCAGAAACAAACTTGATTATCTCACCCTAGTAGCAACCTACTATTACAGTGGGAGGGAGCAAAAGGCAATGTAGAAAGGACAAAAGGATCTTAAAGGTGAAGAAAACCAGTCATTTAATATTTTATCTTTATGTTTTAAATTGTTGCCTTTGAATTTCCTTAATCATAATTTCAGAAATCTCTTCAGCATTATTTTGGCTGTAAATTATTTATATGTTTCCTCATATTTTTTGGTACTCTGTTTCTGGGCTTCCTGCGAGATCTCATCACCTTCTAGCAACATGCTGAGGCACTGCTGTCAGGAAGGGAGATAGGGCTAACAGAGTGATGCTCTGGGATTTGTATTAGAATGAATTGTCAAAGATTAATAACTAATGATGTGTTTTCTCTCTTCTAAAAAGCTGCAGAAAATCCCTAAATTTTGTTAGAATAATTCATTAACCAGAATTTTTGCCCTTTGTTGTTAAATCTTACATATCACTTTTTTTTTCATCAAACTTAGTGAAGAATTCTTACATTTGTACATCTTCCTGCTTGAAGAAATGTATTTCCCAGAGCATCTTTGTTAGTATTTTGTTCCATTTTTAAAAAATAGAAATATAAACCTTATATTTATAAGATTTAAAATATCTCAAATAAAAGAGATCCTATGTCTTTCAGAGCTGATGATACAGAACATCTCACTGTTAGGTATATTTTCTTGTGTTAGGTATATTCACTGTTAGGTATATTTTCTCTGTGAAATTAGGCAAAGTAGTCCTCTCTTCTTTGCATCCCATTCCAGATAGGGCTGTTTACACCTTAATTCTTCTCCATCCACTGTATTTCTCCTTTTGGACACTCAGACAAGAGAGGCTGTTATTTGGCATCTGTGATTTTGCCATCAGCCCTCCATGTTTCTCTTAGGTTTGGTTCAGGTTTTCAGATTTCAAATTTCCCCCCAGCCTTCTGAGAAAAATGTCAGTATTTAGCTGGTTTGGACTCATTCATAGTAATAAATCCTCTTTAGGCTGTGCTTCAGGCTCTGAACATCTTCACTTTTAAATTAAGAGAACTAAGGCAGAAGAGCACTTTGTGTTTTATGACCAAGAGAAAATAAAAAGTCACTGATGGAGCTGGAAAGCCTTCTGCAGCTCCCAGGACAGTTGGGATTTAGTGCCTTTAGTGCAAGGTATATATATCCAGAGCCACATGTCTGTGAGGAACCTTATGGAAGTGCTTGGGAGTGTCTATACCTATTGAATGTAAACTGTTCTTCTCATGGATTTCTCTAGTCCCACAGCTGCTTCCTCACTGCTGTGGGAGATCCCAACCTGAGCATCACATTTTCTGTGGTTGCTTTTTAATCAGATTTATCAATTCTGGTAGGCTGACTTTCAGAAAGTGCAGTAGAAAAATCAGTAACTGTGGGAAGAAAAGGGAATTTTTTTCATTACTGGAAGCTTCCTTGCTTCAACCCTTTGACCTCTTCCCAAGATCAATAAATGCCTCAGAGGAACTGGAGTGGTTACAAATCAACTTTGTCATTGTCCATTGGGTGGATGGAGAACATTTCATAAAAATTAAAATAGGTTTCCAGGGAGACCTTCTCAGTACGTGACTTGTCCATGAATTGAAGACCAGACCTTTTCACAGGGCAATTTACTGGTTTGCTCAAGTGCTCTCACTCAGACTTGGTGCCCCCAGATGTTTCTATTGTGGCACAGTGGTGTCAAACCAACCATGAAAATGTCCAGCTGGAGTGCTTCCCCTTCCACGTCTCCCATCCTCTGGTCCAGAAGAAAATCTGTTTGAGTACTTGTTCACCCTGTGCTGGAGAAATAAGTCATCATCATCATTCCCTTTGACTGTGCCTGGTAGGAGAAGGAAAAAGCCACAGAAATGAACACTAAATGAAGATGATCCTGTTGAATGCCAGAACTATCTTTGAAGAGTTCTAAACAATCAGGAACTTGGGTTTGTTTTCAGCATATGCTCCCAGAGGAAGGTCATCTGATTCATATCCGTCAAATGTTGGAAGGATGAGTCAGAGTCAAACAAATCACACTTTTCTGACTGTCTTTACACATACAGGAAGGAATAATCTCTCTTCATTTAAAACGACTTCTTCTTTTTCTTAGGAGACAACACTCAATAACTTAGCCCCATGTTATCTGTTTTCCTTGAATTAAGAATATTTAGTCCTCTCTAAATCCATAAATAATACATAATCTACAGTTGCCTCATTTTTCTATTATAACCTTTATACACATCCTGTACTTTAAATCAAATCCTCTCTTAGTTGCAAAAAATCTCTAATTCCTGCTTGAAACTTAATTCAACATCCACCAAAAAAAAAGTCTCATCTTCAAATAATAGCTAGTACCAGATCTTAGGTTCTTGGCTGCCAGTCAACCAACACTGGCCATGAGAAGAAATATATTACCACAGAAGTCATCAGCTTCTGCCACAGCACTTAGGATGTGATAAAATGTGTAAGTTTCTGTGCCTGTGATCCCAATCCCATGGCTGCAATATTAATGTGTGAAAAGTGCCCTCTGCACTCACAGCTCCCATGAAGCTGACTGGACACCATGTCCTGCAGATGCAGGAGGCTCTGATTGCCCTTCTACTTTTCCACAGGGTCCTTCTTCATAGAATCACAGAATGGGTTAGAAGGGATCTTAAAGCCCATCTAGTTCCAAACCCCCTGCCATTGGTGGGGGCACCTTTCACCACACCAGTTAGGGCCAAACCCCATCCAACCTGGCCTTGGACACTCCCAGGGATGGGGCAACCACAGCTTCTCTGGGCACCCTGTGCCAGGACCTCACCACCCTCTGAGCAAAGAACTTCTTCCTACATCAAATCTAAACCTCTCCTCTTTTGGTTTAAAACTGTTGCCCCTTGCCCTGTCATTGCCTGCCCGTGAGAAAATCCTTCTCCCTCTTTTCCATCAGCCTCCTTCAGTTACTTCTCCTTGCATGCCCCTTGCCCCAGGCTGCACAGCCCCTAGGTAAGGTCTTAATTTAGCATTTATATCTGCCAGTGGTCAGATATGTTTCACAAATGGGATATGTTTAACAAGTGGAATATGTTTCACAAATGGAATATGTCTCACAAGTGGCATAGCTAGGGCTGTGTGTTTTGTGGCAGTATTGTGTATTCCAACAGTGCTCGTTCCTGGTTCATCCCCCCTCCCAAAGTGTATGGGCATGTGGGCACAAGAGGTGGAGTTCCCAGTGGGTGGGGAAGCTGTGTGGAATGGAAGCCAGCAGACATCACACCTGTGTTCAGAGCAGTCCCCTCCTGGCTGAGCTGAGGGCGCAGCCCCTGCCCACTGCTCTCCTGTGGGGTGTGTGTGACAGGAGGAGGTCCAAGGATGCTGCTGGGGGGAATGGCTTGAGCAGATGGAAAGCTGTTAAAGAAAATCTCTCAGAAAAGTGAGCCCTGAGCCATGACCTGAATGTAAGAGATATGTGTTTGCAAGGCATGCTCAGGAAATTCACATTTGTCTGCAGGGAACTGAAAACTTTTTCTCTCCAAATGTATGCTGAAGTACCTAAAGAGTAAATCTGAATGAGACAACTATTTTAACAGCAATAATTTCACGCCATTTTAAAAATGCATTCTTTAGGTTTATGACTGTGCATCACAAATAATGCCCAGGGAATGTGCAAAGGTATTCCATCAGCTTCTCCTCACCAACAATTTGAGCTGCTGTCCAAAACCTGAACTATTTGGAGTTAGGTAATTATTCCCATTTTAGAGAAAAAGAACCTTGACGTGCAGAGAATGCATTCAGAGCAATTAATCACAGGATGTATCTGGGGCCAGAGCCGGATCTTCTGACTCACAGTGCTTCCTTTTTTGTTGGGAAAAAACCCATACTCATTTTTTATAATTATGTCCTAAAATAAGTGTTTAAAAAAGAGTTTTAAAAAATGATACAGACTTTAAGGTAATCCTGTTTATTAATTCCATTATGACAAGCATGATTTTAAAAAGTATTAAGTTTAATATCACCTATTTATATACTGGACAAATGCGTATCTTCAGTCTTTGGTTTGGACATCCATATGAAATATTTCTAAATTATGTTCAAAAATTCCTTGAAACTTATCCTGTGGGAGACACTGTTATTTCATATTTTATTCTGAATTCTGAGTGTTTGTATTTCTAGAAGATTGGACCTACGTGTGAAGGAAGGCCAGTCTCCTTCCAGCTCCTCTGATTTCAAATGGCCATTTGCCAACACCAAAAGTAGTTGAAAGAATTCCACTGAAGTGTAATTCATAATAATATAAAATATCAAGAGGAAAAAGGAACCTCCTCAAAGCTGGATTTAACAACGAAGCTAATTTATCAGATATGCAAAAGATTTTTGGCCCTTTAATGCAAATTGGCTATGTCTTTCTATGCTAATTACAGAGAAGTTTTTATGACTACTTTCACTTAGAGTCTTTGCTCAATTCATGTGAAACAAATGATGTGATTTAGACACATCATGACTTTGAAATATCATTTTATCTAGGGAAAAAAAATTGATGTTTCATAACTCGTCCTGTCCTATCTTATGTCCTGCCCCATTTTCACACCTTCAACTTCAATCTTAGAATTTGTATTATTTCCTACCTAAAAATAAATAGCTAAACATAACTCTGCTGCTGCCCCAAGCTCATCTAGTTCCCAATTGTCAGGTTCAGATGTATTTCTTTCTGGGTATTATGCTCTCCAGTATTCAACGTGCCAAATAGATACGAACAACACAGTACGAAGGACCAAGGTTTCAAAACCTGTCTGAAAAAGGAGAAAGAGTAAAAAAATAGAGTAATCTGTGCACCCAAATGAACAATTGAGCTCTTTTGAGAATTTAGCCCCAACTGTACATGCTGTGCTTTTGACAATATAGCTATTTGTTATATAAAATATTACAGTATCATAAAGTCTTATTTGGCTGTGATATACCACATGAATGTAAATTTCCCTGAAGTAGTTCTGTTTAAATTCTAGAAAAACTTAAGCAAGTGTTCACCCAAAAAGGTAGTAAAATCCATCCCAGTGTCCCTGTAAAAGATAGCAGAGTGTGATGTGGGAGCATGCAGACAATTTGGGGATGTAATTCCTGCAGGCCAAGCTGCTGGAATGATGTCTATTGAGAGAAAAGGGTCTTGTACCCACTCGGCTGTCTGATTATAAAAGAGGTCTTGGTGCAGTGAATGAATATCTCCTTACGTGAAAAATAGCACTGAGATAAATTCTGGAAACCAGAGAAATTGGTATTAGAAATAACTTTTTTCTTTTTTTTATGTTTCTGTTGAGTTCCATGTTGAAAGAACACGAGGTGATGTAACAAGCAGAGTGAATGGGATTTCACATTGCTTTAAAACAGTGATGTCTTGCCTTATGTCTCAATACTGCTGTATCTGTAAGGAGCATGTCCAGAGCCCCACTCGAGAGCTGCTTTTATTTCAAGTTAATTCACATTGATGTCTATTTCTTATTAGTCACCACTTTCAAAAGGAATGATAGTGACTGAATACTTAAAAAGAAATACCACTGCTGATGATCTGCATTGTGAAAAATGCCAGTATCAGATCTATTTTGGTGTCCTCGAAAATGTGAGCTTTGAGAAAAGGACAGGTGGAGTTCGGCCCTGTGGCTGGGCACGGGGAGGGTCTACTTGAGGGTCCGTCACCATAGACACTTTCTAAACACTTGGGTTTTGGAAAGAAAGCCAGGAACTGCTCCCTCCATGCCTGGTGAAGGCTGAGCTAGAACAGAGGCTGGACAGAGCTAAAGAATAAAGCAGGGATTTATTAAAAGCATCTCCTCTAGGGATCTACCTTGGGCAGCATAAGAGCCCAGCCAGGGCTGCACCCAAGATGAACCAAAATGGTCCCAAAATGCACGACCAGGCACGGGGTCTCTCACTTTGATCAGTTCTGCTCCATTTGCAGATTGGAGTTCATTGTCCCATTACAGCTTTAGCCCATGCAGTCCCATCCTTCTTGTTTTTCTCTCTTCAGCCCACCTTGTTTGTGCTCTTGAGCCTGAGATTTGGATCATTTGTCCTTGGTCCCCAGCTGGAGAAGGAATTGTTTTGTCTCCCTGCTCTGTGCAGAGAGCTCACCATCCCCTAATATGAAGCTCAGAAGTGCACACTAAAGCAGCACAGAATCTGAAAAATATAAAAGCTAAAACCTGAGGCATCACCCTGTGATGGGGCTGGAGTTATGGGGGTTTGCTCCACGCTGCTCCTGTACCTTTTGTTTCCCAGGTCTTCATTATTTAAGAGAAAACTTCAGCAAAAGGACTGGAGGGGTGGGTGTCTGTGTCAGGAGAGACTGCAAGCTAATGTCTCAAGGGTGGAACTCATGGGTTGGATCTCTTACACACCTCACCACATCCAATGATTGCTCTGGCAGTTGGGATGTTCCACCCATCTCCTCCTCACCGGTGCTGCTCCTGGCCAGAGAAAAGGTCTAGAGAAAGGCAGAAATGGCTCACAAATGAGTTGAAAGGATGAAATCTTCTTAGGGTAAGGACTGACAGAATAAAATTAAACTTTTAAGTATTGTCATCTTAGGTTTGCCCAGTACAACAATGCTTAAGCAGAACTAAGATGTACAAGTCACAAACTTTTTCTTCTCATTTTATTTTATTCATTATCACCCCTTGGCATTATTTCTGAACTTACTCTGTGTATGGCTTAAGCATAGGGCAATGAATGATCATGGTAATTATTTTTCCTTGGATACCAAAAGTCACTGAAGAGCATAGATTACCAGTTTTTCTAATGCATATGCACATGTCAGATATTTCAAAATATAGCAAACACCTATCAATGCCTTATTATAAATGTTAAAATATTGATTTCTTTTATCCTCTGCTTATCCTTTCAGCAAAGGTTTCTCCTTAAATTTATGGCTAATATGAAGAAGTTTATTGAATTAATCTGTATAAGAATTCTTATATAGTGGTTTGTAGGCACAGTTTGTGGTGTTTGGGAGTGGGGCTGTGCCCAGCCTCATCCCCAATGGGTGCAGATGTACAGGACAGGTGATTGGTGTTGAAGGTAACGAGCCATGGAGTGCCCAGGTGTGCTGAGCAATCCCCACAGGAACAGAGGGCACACAGGTGCAGTGCATCAACATGAGGGGATAAAAGATTGGACTGAAGGACAAGGGGAACAGAGCTTGCAGCTTTCTGAAGATTGAGATGTTACTGTGTATGGACAGATGTTTGAAGCCTTCTGAAGCGGTAAGGTGTTATTTTTATGGGTTGAAGCTTTCTGAAATTGTTTGGTGTTACTCTGTGTGGGTTGAAGCTTTCTGATATTTTATGGTGATACCCAGTGTATTGTGACTGTCTCAACTGTGATGTGCTGTGACAGTAGTTGACTGTCTTTTGCAGTGGAATGAGGTGGGAAGATGATTTACTGCCCATCCATGGGAGTGCCATTTGATTAGGAGGTTTAACACTTCACAAGAGAAATTGAATGGAGTGATGTCGAGCGATGCAGGGGTTAATTAGGGAAGGTGCCCTGAAACTGGATGGAAGAAAGGAGTTTACAGTATGGAGTTTAAGTAGCTAAAATTTAGAACACTATCTTTGTAGATTCAACAATTTGCTAAATTTAAAACAGAGTTTAAACTCCTATTCATTGCATGACTCCATCAAAACCTGAGAAGATCAACAAGACAAGAAAATATCTTTCAGGAGGTCAGTGGTCTTTCATGGAATATGGGACATTAAATGGTTCTGTTGATTTCAAACATATTTTAAAATATATTACAGAAGTCATCCTGTATGAGGGGATTGGTTGCTAATATGGGAGGGTTAAGTGAAGGAATAAGGTTTACAGAGGAAGATTGTAATCATTTTGGAAACAAAAATCTATCCCATCATCCTCCAAAAAAAAAATCTATCCTCCATCATCCTGTCTTTCTTCTCTCTCATCAAGCCAGCCCCTTTAAGATCATGTGACACTTGCCAAAATCTGGCTTCAATATTCAAAATTAATTTTGAATAGGCAAATGAAAATATTTTAGAGTCAAATTTTTTTGTTGGTGCTCAGATGTGCAAAGAGCATCACAGTGTTTTAAGGATGGCACTTCAAGTAAAAATCTTGAGTCAGGTCTTGCAAGATGCTGAGTGCTGCTGAGGAGGTCATGAGCAAATTCCTTCCTTTCCCTTCCTCCTTTCCCTTCCTCCCCATACCACGTTGTGTCTGTGCAGTGCCATATGCACTGTGGATGTGATACTCTATGAGCCACTGTGACATCAACAACAAAGAGAACAGACTAATTAATTCTCTTCTGGCTTTCACACTGATAACGAGATGTAGTTGCTACTTTGTCACCATTGTACTCTCTGTAACACTTTCTTCGAGAACTCCCTGAGAAAATTTCCCCCTGGAAAAAAAAAGTGTATTGTTCCTGCCCTCTGTGCATCAGCTGTTAGAGCCAAGGATGCCTGCCAATGCCACTCAGCCTTTTGTAGTCTGAAATTCATTTCCAAACAACGCTTTCCAATTTCTAGCTAATCTGTTGTATGTTATTCAAACCTCTAATGTATGTAATTTCTCAAGGATCAACATAGTCAAGCACACAGAAGCCTTGAGCTGGCACGACAAACAAAAGGTTCTCTCTTGGAAATGAGCACAGTTTCATAGTGATTGAATAATTGGTGTTTTGAGTGTTTGCTTCTGAGGTTTTGCAATGTATTCCAAAGTCTAATTTTATAAATGCATCCTAAAGCTTCCTGATTGTGGCTATAGAACAGCTGTTTTGTGTAAATTAACAGCATGTGCAGAAGCCTAGCCCTGCGGCTGCATAAATCTCTTGTGCTATTCCAGTTTGAGAAGTTCATTCCATCTGTTCTAGTAACAAATCAGGTTTTAAACTTGCAATGAGGTCAGTGGCTATGGAGGGGCTCTTGACATTTTCTTCTCTGCTAAATCTGGACTGAGGTCACACAGATATTACGTGTTCTGCCAACTTTTTGCAACCTCAGTGAAATCCAGCAGTCTTTCAAGAACCTCTGCAACAAAAGTTCTCATGACAGAGTTGGCTGTGGAGACAGTGGCCTTCCTCTCTTGCAGTAGCTGGTGAGTCAAAACAAGATCAGATAAATCAGAGTGTTACTCATTACTTGGTCCTGGAGTTTAAATTCCCAATTCCTGATTTGTCACCTGGACATTTTGTTTCAGGAGGCTCAGCTTTCCCAGGCTGGCCATCCAGCCCTCCTTTTCACTAAAATTCAGGCTACATCTCTCTTATTTGGGGACTGGCAGGCCTGAGAGAAGCAGGGAGGTACAAGGCTCCTTAAACTGGCTTTAATTACCAGTATTTTATACTCTTAACATTTCAGCCACTACTCTGCAAAATCACAATTCCCTCATCAACGTAAGCTGGTATGTGGAGAGCCCAAGTTTGTCTCACTTTGGGCAGTGGGGCTTCTCAAATGATGGAGGAAAGCAGGATTTGGCATTGAACCTGTGATCGGAACAATTGGACTGTCCACCTTGGGCTAGTCAGATGAAAATTCATAAGCTGGATATAGAAGCTCCTACCAAGGAATTCTTTTCTTTTACCTCTTTAAAGTAATAAATATCACATTAATGTATATACTGAAAAATGTGGTGGTGTTAAAAGCAAAGTTCTTCCCATCAGTAAAAGACAAATTTCTAGGGAAACAAGTGCAATGGCTTGTGCAGTAATAACACTACTCCTAGAGCACCTGAAAGAAACTTTGCCTTCCTTCAGCAGTATGACACTTGTACAAGTACTTGCTAAATATTACAATACCTGCAATCAAGTTCCAAAGCTTTGAAACTTGCATATGACTTCAAAGTTGATAATGTTGAGCCTTTCATTTCATCAGGAGAG
Source organism: Peucedramus taeniatus (assembly GCA_013400575.1). NCBI lineage: Eukaryota > Metazoa > Chordata > Aves > Passeriformes > Fringillidae > Peucedramus > Peucedramus taeniatus. Next base: position 21,720 of record WBNO01008708.1, read on the forward strand.
AGAACTGAGCATCAGCTGAGGTGACCTTGTTGTGGTCTCTCAGTACCTCCAAAAAATCTGGAGAGGAACTGCTTCCAAGGACAAGAGGGAATGACTTTGAAATGACAGAGGGTTGCTTTAGAATAGATATTAAGAATAAATTATTTTCTGTGAGGAGGTGAGACACTGGCACAGGCTGTCCAGAGAGGCTGTGGGTGCCCCATCCCTGAATGTCCAAGGCCGGGCTGGACATCCCCTGCAAGGAGGTCTGTGAGACAGGGTCCCCAATTCTCTGATTTATCCTCAGGGTGACAGCACATGGGCCATAACTCAAAATCTTGTGCTGTTGCAGTGGCCTCTCCTTTGATTATTTGATTATTGTCCCAAATTATTTGTGTCACAGCTGGAGAAGCCAGGCACAGAGGAGCTCCCTCAGCCAGTTCTGAACACACTATGGCTCTACTACAATGGAGCACAGTCTCTTGAACATGAAAATCATTTTTAAATTAAGCAGTTAGAATGCTGCATTATTTGAGGACCATTTAGCAGCATCTTCAAATGCTTATTTGATTTAGCTTTGTTTCACTTGTTGATATCTTTCTCTGTGAATCTGCTTAGAAATCCATTTAGTCAGGGTAATTGCTCCTTCACAAGGCCCTTCTCTGTAATGTTCAGCACAATGATCTCATGTCAGAGGATGATGTTCAAATAAAGTGACTGTCATGATAAAATCTTGTTTAAAAAAAAAAAAAGGGGAGGATAAAAATCTATTTGTCCCTGTTGATGGTTTTCCTCCATTACTGATAATGAAATAACGGGAATAAAAGTTGTAAGTATCATACCAAAGGGAGCTCAGACTTATCAATAATTTCGGAAATTACAAACATAACCTTGTTTAGTTGCACGTATTGCTGTAGTTGGAATTCAGTTGTCTGATTGCAAAAAGAAAAAAAGGAAGCAGCAATATTGCTGCTTAAGTCTTAAAGTATTTCTAAATTAACAACATTGATGATGTACCTGAATATAAAATAATCCCTTTGCAGTGAAGAAAAGGAATTTGAAGGTGCTGCTTCAGACTTTTTTGTATCTAAATATCTTTTACCTTGTCAAAAAATAAAAATAATAGTAACTAGATGGATGGTTTCACAGGTTCTCACTTGCAGAAGAGAGAGCCTGGCTTTCTAGACTCCCGTGGCAGTGGCCAGCAGAAGCAGGGGCATGTCCTGCAGGATGATTTCACTGGTGGTAAATGAAAGTGCAGCTCTTGTGTTTTTGTCAACACATTAAATTCTCATTTTACAGGGGAGCCACTGGTCTTGGACAAACATGTCTGAAAAAGGGGCACAGTCTGTTCTATATTATTTGTTTTGAGTGGCATTTGAGTCATCCTATATTTCTGCACAGATATGTAGAAGTTTACATTGGGGAAAAAAAATTAAAGCCATTACTCATATGCTTTTCAAGATTTTGTTGACTAGCAGTTTATTTAAATTCCATTTTAACAAAACTTCTTCATCCGTACTTACAAAAAATAACTTCTTTAAGCTCGTCCATGGAACCAGGTTTCTATGAGTGAGACAGGAAGGGCTCACTCTGAAGAGAAGCATTATTTTAAAGGGATCTGGTTACTCTGAGATTAGCATACTAATTTATTATATCATTTGCTGTATGAATGCACTTTGGAGAGGTTTGTGACTTCTTTGCAGTAAAGGAGACAATGCAAAATGTGATGGGAAACCCCCAGGGGTGACAGGGAGGATGAATAACAGGGGTGTGTGTCTGCAAACCTCGTGTCTCACCAGCTTCAGCTCTCTCTAGCTGCATCTGCGACACCATTCCTTTGTTTTTAAACACCTGTTAGCAGTCACTGTGCAGCAATAAAGGGTTTTTGGGTTGGCCTCAGACATCTGACAGGCTGGATTTACAGATCAGAAGGAAAATAATGGCTCATCCCCCAGCTGACCACCTAGAAAACTCCTTGTTGCTGCACTCAAGACATGGATCAGCTCTGGTACACGAGGGGGAAATAAAACCAGCATTCCTGGTTCCCAAAAATATTACATTAGATAGTCTGGCACATGCTTTTTGATCTGTGCTTGTGACAGTCTAACAGGGTGTGGGGAGGATAGATTTTTCTCCATTTCTCCTTTTGGAATTCATTTTCTACTTTGTTTGGTTTGGGGTTTGCCTTTTTTTTTTTGCTGTGGCATTACTAATGCCTCATTCTGGGGTAGCCAGCTACCCTTAAATAAGAGAGATTTGTTAATCAGCCATCTCCTGGTGCTAACAAGCCTAACCTGTTTCTCATTAGTGCTGCCAGCTAGGTGGAATTATGGTGGAGATGGTCTGATTCAGAGCTCATCTGAGTTTCTTTGGTCATTATCGGCTGAGTTTCAGGACATTTTGGACACAGATCCAAGGCAGGTATTGATACCTGTGGCCCAGGACCTGCCTGTGGCAGACAAAGTGCTACATGGTTCTTTCATAGGAAGCTTGATGCTGCCGTTTCTGAGAGGCTGCTGACTCACCCATGGCATCTAATGGATGCACTTCCCTACATTAATTCCTGCTTCCAGTTTCATAAATATGGCTAAAGTAAATGATACCTCTCAGGAAACATCCTGTCTTCCTTTTAATGTACTTATTCCAATGGTTAATTACCCCTACTGTTAAACATTTGCATCTTATTTCTGGCTGGAAGTTGTCTAGTGTTAGATTCCAGTTATAGTTGATTATCTTGGTGTTGTTTTTTCAGCAAGCTGAAGGTTTTGTAATTAAACATGTTTGGTTTTTTTTGTTTTTTTCAGTGAGATTTTAGTGATAACCTCACCAATCTTTTCACCAGAGCACTTTTTTTTTTTCCATTCAGAATGCTCCTTTTTACAATAAAGAAGCATTTTTTAATAGTTTAAGCATTTTAAAATATTGTAATTTTTTAAAAGAGTAGTAATGATTTGGCTTTGATAATCCAAAGGTATAAGAGACATAAGTATCATAGGGTATATTCATGTTTTATTAGACCAGCTGCTACAGACTGGGGAGGAAGGGGGTGGAGATATGGAATGAAAATTTGAACACACAAGCCTTCCCCGAGATGCCAAGAGGTTTTTGTGACCAACTGTTAAGTACTCAGTTTAATAAGAAATTACATCTTACGTGTCTTCCTTTTTTTGCAACATTTTGCAAAACAAGGGCAGAAAATTCTATATAAAGAATATTTGAGTATCTTCTAGCAAAAAGAAAGTTTGTTTGATAAAAATAATCTGTGAGAGAAGTTGTTAACAGTTTTGTTCAGCTCAGAAATAAATAAAAATAAATTAATATAAAAGATGTTACGTTTTCTGTAAGGCTAAAAGTGTTGAGCTAGAGAAAATTCTGTTATAGTTTTCTCTCTTGTCTTTCATCACCACGAGGCTTATTAAGGAGAAATAAATATCACTAAATGTATTCAGTAATAAAGTGTTATAAAAAGGCGTCTAAAAATTCAGTGATGGGAGAAGAAAATTAGTAGCTAATCATTATAGTGACATTATAGACAATGTCAGAGGAGGCAGAAAATTGGGCTGGGTGATCAAAAAACATAATTATTTTTAAAAAACCCAGAAAACCAAAACCCCAACTGTTTTTGTTTGAAATAAGGCAAAGAGGTGTTGAGGTTTTCTCTTTCACAACATTTACTACATATTTGACATTTGAGCTGCTGTGACTGGGAAGAGATTACTCCATCCTGAGGGGAAGGATGTTATTTCTGCAGCTAATTGGCTGCCTGGTACTCTAATTCATAAATCCCCATGCCTGCTCTCATTTACTGTGACTGAAGATCCCAACCATTTATAACTGCAGTGAGGACAAGAATACTTACATTTCCTGCTTTCTTTGAAGTTCATTCTTAAAAATCATTGAGATGTGAAATTCCTTTCCAACAGGCTTTTTTTTTTTAAACCCAAGAACCATTTAAAATGTGTATAATGTCAAACATTCCCTAAGAAATCTGCCACAATGACTGAGAACGCCTTCAATTAAATCCTCTTATTGAGTGAAGAAGTAATTTACATCCAAATTTCACTAGATGAGGTTAATGCAATTATACCAGGGATGTTCCAAAAACTGGCTGCTCCCCATAGCCTGATGATGACTTGCAAATCAGAGAAGGAAGCACTGATGGTTCCCATTTCTCCCATGTGTGCTGCATACAGAAATCTACATTTCCAGAGGAGGCTACACCTCCTGAATGGGTTTTTTCCTTGAAATTTCTTTCGTGGCAGTAGCCACCCTTTATTTTTATTTTTTCAATTTTATTTTTTCAGGTTGACCCTATTGTTAATGTTCAACATTAAGACTTGAAAAGGTTTATAAATAAAAAAAATCCTAAATGATGAGCACTGAGCTGTAGATTAAAAAATAAGCAGATAATTACAAAACAATAGATGCTTACATTATTTATGCAGTGTAAGTTTTATCTCAGAGCACATACCATCTAGATAAAAAACCCTATAATTTAATTAGGATTGTTCCCTCCACATCTCTTACAGTAACTTTACATTTCAAACTTATACAAACATTTTCTTAAGCCTACATATAAGAAGCCAAATGAAACTTTAAAACATCTGTTGGCTTATGATTATTGAAGAAGCCTCTGTCTAATGGAAAAAAAAAAAGGTTGATATGAGTTATTCAGTTTTGCTGTCTAAGTGACAAAACTCTTGTACCCTTTAGTGGTTGGAGCACATCTATGCTTGGTCCATTTAAAAATTCCCTTTCAAATTCTGCACAATGCAGTCTGTAAAAACTTCTGGGGCGTGTGCACTGGCAGTGCTCAGACAATTGTGTATAAAACAGGAGAGTGTGCAACTGGCCAAATGTTGCTTTCATTCCATCTTCTGACAATGGTCCATTGGCATTTTTAATATTACATACTGCACGTGTGAAAGTAGAAGAGGGAGAAAAAATGTAAGAGTGTTTTGAATTCTTCAGGTATCAATGGTGAAATAAGTATATTTCTATATTTACGTGTTATATTCAAAGTCACTTACTTCTGATCTGTGGGTTACTGGCTATATATTTCCTTCATAAGGAAGAATCTAGGCTGAAATGAGGTCTTTGAGGTACTGATTTCCTCCTTGTTCTCCCTGATGCACCACAGCAGGAATTTTCTTAGTGATATTTTATACATTTCCCCTCTTCTAATTGTCTTTGATTTTTCTTTCTCTATCCTTCTTTCCATGCTCTACCACAGAAAATGACTTTATGGTGAGCAGAGGGGAATTCCTTCCACATATTTCAGGGAGCATGTAATTCAGTCTGGGATTTTGCTGCAAAGGCTAGAGATAAAAAGTGCTAACTAACAAAATCTGCTTGAGGGGAGAATGCTTTCTCACTTTGGTCATGAAATATTAATAGCATGAGACTTTCCCCCTCGTGCTATGACAATTGTATGTGGATTTCAGATGGAACTTTTGTTTTCCTTGGAACTTTTGTCTTGAAAGGGGACCCTGGCACTTTTCCTCCTGTCAGGATCTTTCATCTCAGCCCTGGATGTAAAAAGTTCTCACCCAGCCACATGGCTGCACACTCGTGCAAAACAAACTAATCAAAAATCAATCTCACCTTTTAATGCCATTACACCACTACAGAAAGCTTAAAAAGGACTTTAAGTCATGGGTTTGGGATCTTTTCTGTAAAGCCTGATTTTTTCTGTTGTGTACATTAATCACTTTAATAACTTCATAGAATCATTATGTGGAGTTTATGGGTGTCCTGCACAGCATGTCTTCAGGGGCTGCAGCCCAGCAGAACAGCAGGTAAGCCTGCTGCGCTGGAATTCCTACCTTAATCTTCTTTTCTTCAAATGCAAGATACTGAAACAAAAGTACAGGGTTGGAATGCAGGCTTATTAGCAAAAATATACAAGTTATATTCTCAATAATAGGAGGAAAAAAAAAAAAAAACAGAAAAAAATTTGAAAAATAACAGAACTCATAAAAATGTTTCTTTTTATATAATAATGTATTTTATTCTATTCTAACTATAAGCACAGAAAATTATTTATTAGTCTTGTGTGGTATTAGCCTAAGAGGTTTATTGGATTGTTGCACACTATTCAATGTGTGACACACTTATTTCAGGCAAGCAACCAATGGTCAGAATTTCTAAGCTTTCCCTAAGGGGCAACATTAATATATTCATTAGCAAGCATCAAAAACCCAATAAATATATTCATCATGAAAAATAGTTCTTTCAATTTACTGACTACATTTTGTATATTTTTGTTTATATGTGTGAAATGAATGAAGGTGAACACAATGTTTTCCATTACTAGGTGGTGTAATGGAGTCCTGTGTTTCTGAGTGAAAAATTATTCTACATGGATAATCCCAGGTTCTGATCAAAATGGGAATATATATATATATATATATATAGCACTAAATGTTTGGTCCGATCCATGGTTCACTGAATTCCACTTAAAAATGAAAACAAAATGTCCCACACTGCGCTTTGAGACTCTTCCTTCCTTACCTCCAGGAGGTAAGTCTAGTAATTTTTTGTGGTTTCATTTCTGAAAGTGAGTGAAATTCCCCCTCTGCTGAGATCAGTGACACAGCCCCTGTGCTCTCAGATGGGTGTAATTCCACTTCCATGTGCCGTGTGACTGATGGTCTGTGTCACACACAGCTCCAGGAAATGTCATTTATATCTATTTGTGCAGTGCCCTGCTCAATAAAACTTTGGTGTGGTTGAAGTGACCTAATGAGCTGGTAATGTAGTATAAATAATAAATTATACCTGCTAAACAGCTTTGTATAGAGGGGTGTGATTTTATGGAAAGGAGATCTATGCAGCATGAAAAACTAGTATTTGATGACTTCCCTTTTAGTTATTCTTTAGCCTACTTGCAGATTAAATCCACAGTTCAACATAGAACATGACTAATTCTCTTGATTGCTCAAGTACCTCACAAGAGCTAGGCATAAGTTATTTTGGTTTGGATACTATTAACTTAACAGACAAAAAAAAAAGCTTAAGTATTCAAAAATATTAAAATTTTCAGAATGATTTTATCCTGAAAATGCAGTTATGGCTTCTGTAGATGTGTCACTGTTCATCTGTCCTAGAAGTGGCAGGTGAAATTAACTGCCTTTAGAAAACATAAATGATCTCATGAAAGGAAGGGGTGACATGTCTCAGTCTTATCTCCCAACTTCTGCTCCATCAATGGAGGAGAACCCCCAAAGTGGTGGTGGTAACTAAAGGAAATATTTTTATTTCTGTTGCTCCAGAACAGCAGGAAAGAGGCCCCTCTCCTCAGCTTTGCTCTTTGAATTAAACTGCCAAACCCAAACCAAAAATCCTATAGCTATTGCTTTTTCCAACCCAATGAGTCTCTGTTTAAGGGGAAAAGTCCAATTCTATTCTAGATCATTTTCCGTTTTTTTTTTTTTTTTTCCCCTTAAATTTAAATATATACATTTAAACACGTAGTGGTAAGTCAAATGGAGGGGAGGATGACAAGGAAAGAGCCCCACACTGCAAAGTAGGTAAAATCATCATTTAGAATTTGAGCAGGCAAAATGGAAGGAAGCATTGCAGGAAATGTCTTTGTGCTGATCAGTGATAAAGTGAAGTATCATCTGGGCATACTTTCTTTGATTTATTGGAAAATTAATTCACCTGCAGGAGTTTACCCCTATAATGTTTATTTTTATTATCTAGCTGGGACACTGTTGTGTAAACTTGCAGAAACAGGCTGGCTCAGAGATTGTCTATGCCTTGTAAAGAAATTAAATGCTTGTTACTGTTTATTGCTTTTGACTAATATAGGGAAAATTATCCTCTGAGCAGGCTTGGCTCCTTAATGCTATGACTAAATGGAGGTGAAGATACATTTTGTTATTGCCTTGCTGCTGTAACTACCTGCACGCTCTGAGTGCCTTTGTCACATAGGATAGAAACTTCTCTTGGCACAATAATTTCACTTGGTGATAAGAATCTTGGCTTTTT
>WBNO01008708.1:29711-48448 GCA_013400575.1 Peucedramus taeniatus
TTTTTTTTTTTTTTTTTTTTTAGACACAAGAGCCTGCATATGCCAAACCCACATAATAATGGTGAGTCTGGTGAATGCTGTTTTAAAAATCCTGGTTTGAGAGCTCTTGCCTTCACGCTTTCTTTTGCCTTGGGATTTGTACAAATTTTTCTGAAAAGATGTAAAACTCTCCTAGGTATTATAAGCTAGATGTATATGTGGATATTTGGTTATTTGGTGCTACAGGTAACGGTAATTAACATTATTGATCTTATAAATTAACATTATTATTATTTTATTTTTATATTATTGTTATAAATATTATCTATATTTATTATTATAACCATAAATTATATTGCATATTATAATTATAAATGATAAATTATTGGTATAAATATAATTATAAATTAAATTATATAAGTTATAAATATACTATTATATGTTTATTTATATTTTTATGTATATTATTTTATTATAACATTCATGCTTCAGTGTTACTACCCAAACACATTGCATTTCCCTCAAATTTAGAGCCTTTCTCCTCTGCAGACAGAAAATCTGACACTGACATTTGCAAAAGGATGCTAAGGCCTGAGAAGCATGACTTGGAAATTAGATGAGAGCATCAGGAGCTGGGAGGAGAACTGCAGACACTTGGAAAGAAAAGTTCCTAGCAGTATATGAATGTCCTTCCTCCAGGTATGCTGTTGTTTTACCAAGCACACCTAGTAGCTATTTACAGCCTCCTCTTGCCACCTGTTGCAGCTCTAACCTTGTTCTATAAATGATCCTGGGCTGAAATCAAGCTGCCTGCTAATGTGGATAAAAACCTGCCCTGCATGGTTTCCAGCCCATTTCCTTACCTTTAAAGATTTGTCAGTTACAACAACATCTCAGAATGATAGCATTTTGCTCTTGAAATTTAATATTGCAAGCGTGTGGAGAGCCATTATTGTCTGACTTGTGGCATCCTTCATCTCTTATTCCCCTCAGAACTCTGTTTTCCATCTGTGCTTTCTCTGTGTCTGCCTGGGAATATTACCATTCCTGGAGCAGCAGATTGCTGTTGCTGTTTGCCCCCAGTCAGGAGCAACTTCCAGACTGCTCTAAGCAGACAATAATGAAGAATAAGTGTCTAATGTCCCAATCTGGTAAAGCAGATCAAACAATTGAGCATATCCAAGGAAATTAAATGTAGCCCAATAACTTTTAATGGCTTGGAAAATTATAGATGGGGGGAAACTTCAGATCCTAGAGTAAGTTATTGACATACTCATTCAGAAATGAGTACTGCATTGACCTGCTGACCTTAAGAGAAAAATTTGAGAAATAAGAAAGCCAGAATCAGACTGACAGCATGTCATGTACCCCTCTGTTTTAGTGTGTGCTTTCTGGGTTGGCACTGGTCACCTACAGCTGCACATCCCAACTCCACACTGTCACTCAGTGCTCACACCCAAACAACACAGAGGGAAAAAGGAAACCTGGGTACAGGACACCAACAGAGGTCCACCACCAATTTTTGTGTCAACTTTGTACTCAAGCCTCATAAATTAAGAATGAATTCCAAAACCCTGCTCTGGACTCAGATCACCCCTTGGCATCCTGAGCTTTGGTGGCAAGGAGAAGGGTGTGCACTGGTTGAGTGCTCGTGCCTGAGTGTGATGCCTGGTGAAGGCTGAGCTAGAGCAGAGGCTGGACGGAGCTAAAGAATAAAGCAGGGATTTATTAAAGGCATCTCCTCCATGGATCTACCTTGGGCAGCACAAGAGTCCAGCCAGGGCTGCACCCAAGATGTACCAAAATGGTCCCAAAATGCACGAGCGGTCACGCGGTCTCTCACTTTGATCAGTTCTGCTCCATTTGCAGATTGGAGTTCATTGCCCCATTCCAGCTTTAGCCCATGCAGTCCCATCCTTCTTGTTTTTCTCTCTTCAGCCCACATTGTTTGTGCTCTTGGGCCTGAGATTTGGATCATGTGTCCTTGGTGCCCAGCTAGAGAAGGAATTGTTTTGTCTCCCTGCTCTGTGCAGAGAGCTCACCCTCCCCTGATATGAAGATCAGACCCACACACTAAAGCAGCACAGAATCTGAAAAATATAAAAGCTAAAATCTGAGGCATCAGGCATAGGCTGGCTATGCTCTACCCCAAAATCATTAAACCTCTCTGTGCTTGGGCTTACAAGAAGGTTTTTGGAGCTGACAAGTGCTCCTCATCTTCCTTCTTCCCATGCTCACTTTTGGATGGTGCATGCATGTCTCTCATCCCCTCAGCTCCTAAGGGGTTATTTAGTCCTAACTGCCTGACATTTATTTGGCTTTAGTTCTTTGAATGAACATGAAGCCACAGAGGGAAAAAAACTTCTGGCATTATTTCATTCTAGATGTGATGATGCTAGGAATTATCCTATTTATTTTCTTTTTTGTGAGTAACAGAGCAGCAAGAGTTTAGAAAAACAGTCCTGGGGAGAACATTTTCTTTCTATTTTTTTTTTTTAATTAAAACAGAACAAAAAAGAAACAGAGCGAAGAGCCCCAAATAAATAAAACACAAAATCCACCATCATAGAACCCCAGCTTTATAAGCAGAGTGAAATTTGCTTTTCCTTTACCATTTGTCATGTTTCTTGGGTTGGCTTTTAAGCCATTAGGTAAGTTTTCATGGTTTTGGTTTGTTAATCTGAGATTTTTTGGTTAATGTATTAATTAGTTTGGTAGGTTTAGTGTTGGTTAGTTATTAGTGTACTTATTAGAATATACTTATTTATTTTGTGTTGTGAGGTAGGATTAGGAGAAAGGTAAAGTAGGTTTAAAATTTTAAAAAGATATAAAGAAAAATGTATTAATGGTAATTAAAAGAAAGAATAATAAGAATTAGAATAAAATTTTTTAACGATTTCTTTTCTTTTTATAACTTTTTATTGATAATTTAAAGAGATAAAACTTAAAATTTTAGTTAGCTTACTACTTATAGAATAGGGGTTTTTTAGTTTACTTAGAGAAGGGTTTTTTTTTGTTAATGTTATCGAGATTTTTTTATAAGAAAATATGAGTTTTGTGGTTTTTAATTTTTTACGAATAGTAGTTTGAGGAAATTTGTAGTTTTCAAAAATTTGTGTAGTTGTGAAATTTTTAATTGTGTTTATGGGCTATGTTAATTTATGGGGCATTGTTTTAAAGATGAGTTGTTGTTTCTATGAAACAGAAAAACTCCCCTATTAGAAATGGAAGCAGGTAGAAAAACCAGGGGTTTCTTCAGCTGTCTTAAGTATGAAAACAAATATTTAAATTCTGTAACATTCCATTTTTTTTGTTCCCTCTCAGGGTGCCATTGCAGCTGATCAATGAGATTTGTAAGAATTCACTCCACTGAGGCAGTAAGGGCACTCCTGGAGCTGCTGAGGTAGAGGAGGCTGCAGCAGAGGCAGAGGGGCTGAGCTGTGCCCATGGTGAGTGGCTGTGCCCATCACTGGTGTGTAATCTGAGCTCTCCTGGGGAGCATCTCCTTGGCCCAATGTGCCTTAAAGTTGTTCAGACTGGCTCTGAGTGCATGTGCAGTCTGGTTCATATCCTGGGCACTGAGTGCTGTGCTCACAGCAGTTCTCATTACAGTCATTCTTTATGGCTCTGGGCTGTGATTTCCAACAGCTGATGCAGACACATGGGCCATTTCTGCTCAGAAATACAAAGTGCTGGAAATTTCAGAACAGTCTCCCTTTTTTTTTTTTTTTTTTTTTTTTTTTCTCCTTTTTTTTTTTCCTTCAGGAAAAAAAAGAAAATGCTGCCTATATTTGTGGGTATAAATATTTTCATTTATTTTTATGACTGATGGTAATGTCACTGATGGTTTGGATGTTAAATCCTATTAGCCCGATCTCTTTTTTTGTCCATTTGACTGTGATGAGAACAGATAGGAGATGTGAGAAGAACTTTAATAAATACATTTTAGTGCTAAAAATGTTGCATTAGCAATTTTACCTGCAACTAGATATCCTAGACCTCTCTCATCAGTACATCTGGCTCTGTTTCTTTTGTGCAAATTTAATAGCTACCACTAATGAAATGAAGACCTTGGTCATGGTAATTACTTTTTTGGAAGCAAATAAACTATAAATACTTATGGACCTAAGTTTCATTAACTACATATTCCTCCTTTTTAAAAATTTTTCTCTAGGTTGGTGTGAGAAGGTAGAAAACTGTGGAGCCACTCTACTTGCTATCCCAGTACACCCAATCGTTCAGAGGTATTTATGGCTTATTATATAAACACTGACAAGGATCAAATAATTTGCACTGTGGGCTTTCACACGCTCCAGGGAAATGGCTGGGATTATTTAAAAATACAGGAAATCCTAGCAAGTAATCTTCCACCTTCACAAGTATTATCCTCTTTGCATCTAATTCCATGCAGATGTGGGACAGATGGATTTGCATTTCCACTTAAAGGTGATTTTAATTTTTTTTATTTTTTAATATTCTGCCACCTATTGGTAACTGTAGGTGCTTGAGTTAATGTACATGGCGCAGTGATATATACACAACAGCCAACATAATCCATGTCCCTGTCCCTCTTAATTAACACCATCATTTACTCTTCTTCCCATGCAATTTACTCTGCAAAACTTCCCATGGATCAAATTATGTCAGGGGAATTACCAAAGCATTAAAACAATTCTACTGGTTCCTGGCTGGCCTGAAAACAAATCAAATTTTCAGATTCTAGACTGTCATTCAACCTAGAAATATATCTGAAATACCAGGGCCTCTCTTACACAGTCTAATATGAACACTTCCTGTAAATCTTACGTGGTAAAAACATTTAGGAGACCAACAGCACTTTTGTCTATATGTAAGTAGAGATGTTAATTTACGTTGTTTATGATGAACATTGAATAGAATTGGCTATCCATTATGCCTGGAACATATTTTGAGAACTCCCTAATCCTTTGGAAATCATATATATTCAAATCAGTCTTCATTAGCTCTCTCTTTTCAGAAGAAGAGAAATTTTTACTTCACTTAGATGAGCTTAGTATTTGCTTCTGGTTTTTGAAGATAATTGAGACAACTTCAGTGCTTTTGATTTTTGTGTAATATGTCACATAACTTTATTATTTGTTCAGAAATCCACTCAATCAAGCCATGCACAATGTTATCTTTGTCTCAGTTGTAACTCCAAAGCTGTAATATAAATGTTAGCATCATTTTAAAGATTTCATTACTGTGGAGGGGGGAGGCCTCAAAGGCTGGGACTGGTCCATTCCTCAGAGTTTGTTATCAGGTGTTAATCCCCCTTTAAAGGTTTTTATCTGTGGGTGTGAAACTTGGCTGTCTAAAACAGCAGGTGTGGAAGTGTTTGAGCTACACAGTGTATGTTGGATGTTGAGTATCTTCAGAGAACACGAGGGGAGTAACCAGTGTAAGAGTATTGAGGCAGGCAAGAATAGGTCAATGTTTTTATTTTTGGGTGTGAGCCAGGAATTCCAGTCTAAAAATAAGCTGCCAACATCAGAAAGCAAGCCACAAAGAATGGGAAAGATGAACAGAAATCAGAGAAGATGGGAGAGTAAAGCAGAGCTGTCAACACAAATGTTTAGCCACTAATTGGCCCTCAAATGTATTTGGGCACATAAAAAAACAAACAAAACCAAACAAACCAAAACTTCCTCGTGGTTAAAAAACAAAAGTACTTTAGGCAGACTGTGAAGCCAATAAGGAGCCCAAATTCTTAGTGATATGAGGACAAATTTGGGAAATAGGAGGTCAAAGTGTGAAAACAAACAGGGAGCTCTTTGGAAGAGAAAAGTAAAGATTGTGAAAAGTAGGTTACCAGAAAAGAAAGGTGAGAGGTAATTAAAGAATATTGCTGAGGACCTCACAGATGTGCTTCTGTCAGTGTTCTCTGGGGAGGCTCTGAAGAGACACCAATTTTCCTCAGGCAACAGAGATGACACATTCTGGGGCTGAGGTGCTGCTTTAATACATTTTGAAACGGAGTAATCAGCTGTAGATAACAAAAGACCAAAGTTAGTCAAGGAAATACCTGAGGAGTTGGGCTTGGACTCCAGAGAAGCCTGGGTGTAAAGCCTTAAAACATTAAGGTACCAATAGGTACTGGATGCACATTGTATGTATGTTGTACTATATGTATTGATCAGATTATGCATAATTTAAATGAAATTAAAGCAGTGTTTTTCAGTGTCCTGTAAAAGGAATGACAACCCCAATGAAAGTACAAGTTGGTGTTTGTTACTTCTAGGCAAAGCTGTAAAACCAATCATGTGGATGTTCAAAAGGTTCAGCAGGGAACATGAACTGAAAGGAAAACCAGCCTCTTCCTGAAGGGAAGATGTACCTCCTTAATATCTTGAGTTTTTACATTCACAAATGACTGTTCAGGAAGTAGAGAAAGCATGAAATGAGAGGTCAAATGCTGTTAAGTTGAAAGAGGTTAGTGGCTAAAAATTAGAACCTGCTCTAAATCTAAACATAAATCTAAACCTGGCAAGCTGTGCCCAAAAGGGATGAGAAAAACAGGCAATATAAATCATGTGGGGGAAAAGTAGAAATACATTATTTTATTTCAGAAACCAATCAGTTCCTTTTTTTTTTTGAAAGTGCCATTTTTATTTTTTGTCACCACACCAAATGTGAAAACAGAGACAGCTGAAGTAGAAGTGATTTAGATATGAAAGAGGAAAATGATGGACTTTCAGACAACCACATCAATCTAGAACTGGCATCTTTCAGTACCTGACAGTGCATATAGAATGGCAACTGGGCTGCCTTGGTGGTATGCCACTCTGAAGTTGGAAGAGAAGAAGAGATAGCTAACAAAAACAAATATTAAAACAAGTGTAAGGAAATTCTTACCAACTTCCCATTAATTAGAAGATGAAAATCTAGAGGAAAAAAATGAAGGGAAATGTGCCCTTCTAGGACATAGGCATTGACAGATAAATGGAACACAGACAAACAGAGCTGACTCCATTTGCACTATCTGGGAAAAACCATTGTATGGGTTTTAGGTATTAATCCCAGTGAACCCATAGGGTTTATACATTTATAACAGCACTCTGCCATCTGAGAATGGCAATTTTTTGATCAGTTGCCAATGTGCTGTGCAGTCATTTTGTTACATCCCTTCAGCAGCTACTAGACAAATTCCAGTGAAAGATGCTATCCTGTGAACAAGCCATGTGTGGTAGGAAATCACTGAACACCTGCCCTGGGTTTGGGACGCACATGACAATTTCAGCATCCACAAAACTCCCAATTCTCTGGGTTTAGGCAACTGAGAACACAACTGCAGTTACAATTCTGATGCTGGTATTCAGACTGCTGGGACAGAAGTTTACTTAATGGTTAATTAAGTAACTGATTCAGTAATTAAGAAATTAATTAAGTAAAGGTTAATAAACCAACTTAATGGTTGGTTTTGGTGCTGTAAGGGCACGGGTTTGTGAATTCACTTCAAAACGTAGAGTCACATGCAGTAAATGTAAACTTATACCCTGT
Organism: Peucedramus taeniatus; assembly: GCA_013400575.1. Classification (NCBI taxonomy): domain Eukaryota; kingdom Metazoa; phylum Chordata; class Aves; order Passeriformes; family Fringillidae; genus Peucedramus; species Peucedramus taeniatus. Next base: position 37,209 of record WBNO01008708.1, read on the forward strand.
TTTATCCAGGGCAGAGAGTGCCTCTGCTGACCCATCTGTTGAGCAGACCACACAGAAACTGATTTATTTTGCAGGGGAGGAAGAAAGAGATGATGGCAACTGAAGACAGCAGCATATGTTATCCTTCCTTCTGCTTTGCTGTTACCCATTTTCTCCTGGGGTCCAAGAGAGTTTGTGGTGGGAGCGAGGGACAGAGCCTGTGGCACCGGTTAACCGGGTCAGTGCAGCTCTCTCCAGTGCTGGTGGGAGGGCTGATGCTGAGGTCACATACTACTGTTTTGGTGGAGAAACTGCAAGTAACACCATGGAAAACCTGCCCTCTAGAAGAAATTTCATGAAAATGACTGCATTTACTGGGGAGGGAGCAAACCTTTGAGCAAGTTCAGCTGGGCTAGTCAGTTTGTAAGTGACCAGCCAAGAGCTGTGACAAAGCCCAGGCTGGCTGCTGGGCCAGTCACTCTTATTCCCAGCAGGGCAGAGCTGGAGAGTTGAGAGAATGAAACGTGTGCGGGGGCAAAGCTCTGGGGATGGTGCTCAGGAGACAGAAAACAGCTTCCAAACACCTCTGACTGTAGGAGGGGCCAAGCAAGCTGGGGAAAAGGACTTGGTAAACCTTTCCTCAGACCCTTTCTAATGCTCCCATGGAAGAAGGCACAGAGAAAGAAGAGAATACCATAGCCTTTCTATTGAATTTCAGTCTGCCTGTGAAGGTGCAGTGCACAGAGAGTGCCCATGAGAAAACTGTTCTGAGCTAAGTGGATGCACTTTGAAAGCCCAAGACACAGTCCCTGTCTGAACCAGCTGGCTCCCCTGCAGTTTGTGCCACACACAGCCTTCTGCTGGCCCCAACCCTGCCAGCAAAGCCATGGTACTGGCACAGCAGTGAGCCCTGGCACTCAGAAACCCTCCTTCCAGCAGTCCTTTTTGTGCCATCCCCAGATGTGCCAGGATGTGATGGGAGGGACAGCAAGGGCTGGACTCTGAATGGCTTTGTCCAAATTACCTGAAATGATGCTTGGCACTTCACCTGCTTTGGTGAGCTGTATGAACAGCCTGCCTGCAAAGAAGGCACCTCCTTCCAGTTTGACAGCACAGGCATGCTAGCCTCTTATAAATACCTGTACCGCTGTAGACTGTAAGAATTGTGTTTTAAATTGTCTTCATTCCAGAGAAGTTGGCTCATAAGAAGGAGCACGTGTGTGTTAAGAAAAAAAGTAAAGAAAGGTATGATTATAGCAAACATCATTCACCCCACACATTACTTTTAGAGCTAAAGCTCTTTGCAATCCTCTCATTTCTCCTGCTAGTTGTCTCTCTTACACTGTTTAACCGTACGACTTATTTTTGGCTCATCTTGGAGCCCCTCGATGAAAGTTGCCTGACATGGCCCAGTAAGGACCATCTTTATCTGTTTTCTAACTTTAGTAGAGTTTAGTTACTGGGAATGATATTTTCTCTGCCGAAGATCATGTAAAGATGATTTGTGTATGTGTGAGAAAGAAATGAGACTAACTTTTGGAGTAAAGATAGCGAGAAATATTTTGGTTTAGTACTTTATTTTTGTTCTAGGAAAACTTGTTTCATTTATGGTGCCTTCCTGCTTGAGAACAGGAATTCAAAAATTGGCAAAGTGTTATTTGGTAAGTAAGCAGGTGTGTCAGCCTCATGTTGATGATGATCTTTTAGCCAGCCTCATGAAAATCTGCTGAAACTTGGCCAACTTGTAAATCCCAGGGAAAAAACTCTGTTTGCTTGTGCTCAGCAGCATATGTGAGCAGTGGTGAAATTCTCTGCAGCAGTGGTGAAATTCTCTGCAGCACCTGTAGCGCTGGGCAGACAGGGCTGTAGTGGGCTGTCCTCCAGTATTCCCCCATGAAGTTGTCTTTCTGCTGATTCTCCAGAATTAGTAGTAATAGTAGCAGTAGTTATGCTTTGGCGGTATGGCATTAAAATATGGTCAAGAGACCATAATGCCAGCATAGCCCAGGGCTGAATGTGTGGCACAAGTCCTTGTCTGACCACTTTGACTTGCTAGCCAACAAGATGATTTTGGATTTTAAGCTCTCTTCCTTTAATTGTCCATAGGAAAATGTTCTAAGGTTTTGTTTCATTCTGGCTGCTTGCCATGCAAGTGATTTTCTCAAGGTAGCTGAATGCCAGTGGGGGTTTTTCACAAAGAAGAGCAGTTTAAGATTTATTGTCTTTACCATAAGTTTTGAAAGGGATTATTTTTTTTTAATAAACCTGAAGATTTAAAGTCAAGTCATCACCAATAAAAAAATATTGCACTAATATATTAGATATACTAATTGTCAATGCGAAAGGACAACAACAGTTCAAATGCATAAGATGTCAAACTCACTATAAAAAAAAAAAAGTCTGAAACCACTGAAGAGGAGATATCTCATTATTCTGTTTTCCATCACAAGCAGCCAGTGTGATTTACAGGAGTTTCTGGTTGCAGGGAACTGGCAGGTGTGTGCAGTTTGCAAGACAGCTGAATATTACAGGGCTTCTAATTGATTTGAAAAGTGTCACCACAAATGTTCTCTCCTCTATATTTTAAGTATGAGCAGTGTAGATCAACTCATCACTTCAGGAGAGGAAAGTTTGAGAGTAAGGAGCAGAATAATAGCACTTATCCTGTAATACAATGCAAAAATCCAGATAGTATTTGATATAAATATAGCCATGTATAAAATATAAATAAACTCTGACTAGATTTTTCACCTGCATAGCAAGAGGTGGAGAGCCAAGACCGAACCCTGGGTTTCAGATCAGTAAACTTGAGATAATCATAAACCACAGTTACCAGTTATTTTGTGAAGAACACGAAGTGCTTTGGAGAGGCTCAGGGAGTTAATCATGAGTTACAGGGGGCAGGCTGCTTTTTGAGGGGAAAAACAGATTTTTACAGTTTTGGCTATGACATTGTTTAGACACAGAGGCAGAAGTTTCAGTTTTCTGCCATGTCCCTTGAGCTACCCGTGACAGCTCCTGGTGCTCAGTTGGGTATAATCTCCCCATGCCACAATTATCTGCAGCACAACAGGGATGAGAGCAATCCTTGCCTGCTGTCACCTCCACGTCCCAGTCTGTGCTGGCCCTCCCTGTAGGATTCCAAGCCTGGCTGAGCCCCTAAGCAGTTGGGTAACACAAATAAAGATAGCTTTAGCCATTATTTACTAAAGACAACAGGGGCACAACCACCTCATAGACGTTTTAAATCCTCTTAATATTTGCATTTATTTGTTTTTAATCCTCAGTGCCATAGAGTTCATGTAATGGATGTGGGACATAAGAGATGGGAAGTTTTGGCCCTTTCATCTGAATGGGAAAAATCCTGAAAACCAAGATTTCTGCTCAGATTCCCAGCACTTCCCTATTGCTGCATAATTTCAAGGAACATGCATGCTCCCTTAAAGTAAGGCTACAGTTTGTTTGCTGAGAGGTGTTCAATAACATGTCAATATGGAGAAATCTAGGAGGGGGCCTCCTGCAGCTCATATGTCTTCTTTCCACCTTTGGAATTTGAGAAATTGAAGTAAGGGAGCTGATGGTTGAATCACAGGGATAAAATGGAATTTTGCAGTTTGGTCCTTTCCTTATTGAATGGCCACTGCTGTCAGCATTGGAAGTTTTCTGCTTGTTTCAGCTAATCCTGGAAGCTTCAAGGTCCTTTTTGAGTAATTTACTTTGAGGCATCTCTGCTGAAAAGCATCAGTTTCTTATTTTCAGTTTCTCCATTCTTTATAGGGAGCCTTTGTTGAAAGGAGAGCTTACTTTTTTTTTTTCACTTTTTTTTTCTTTTTTTTTTTAATGAGTTAAAATGAAATATGAAACAAAATATGTTAATATGAAACAAAACCAATCTGGTATCTTGAATGAATGGGTAACTCTGCAGGATCTGAAAGTGTGAAGATTCTCAACCCCTAAGGAATTATTGCTGTTGCGCTATTTCTTATATAGGACTACATCCTGCCTTCCTCATTAATTGGACACAACTGCTAAAACATCCTTTACAATAAGCACTTCTTCATACCAGACATATTTCCTGGATCCATAAAACAGCTTTTAGAAAGGGGGAACTGTATTTAAGACATTAATATAGTTCCACAAAATGGTGCTTGCCGATATATGGAGCACTTTTTGAATAATTCACTTTGAAATTAACACTATAATACCATTTACCTTTAAAGTCCTATTTACTGGAGCTGGAAAGAATTGTTCTCTGGAGATGAGGATATCGGCAAGCACCAGACTTCCAGGGCTCCTTTGCTCCGAGGAAAACGGTCAGATGACTTCCTGCAAAGGAATCAGTGAGCAGGGAGAGAGGTGGAAATGAGAGGGGATGGGTGCCAGCCTCTGCTGCACCACCAGGCCCTGCATGGGCAGGTTTTTGGGTCTGGCAGCAGAGGGGACTGCAGGGCTCTGCCCCAGATGCAGGCTCCTGAGCATCTCATGCTCCCCCCGTGCTGCAGCCACAGGGCCTGGGGGGCACTGAGCCCAAACCACTCATTGCAGCCATCTGGGTTAGGTTTAATCCCTTGAAAAACAAGGATTATTTCCAGGGTGGATCAGTTTCCCACTGGGATTTGCAGGGCCATCCTGCAGGCAGGCAGCCAAGCCCTGCTGCAGCTCAAAGGTGGCCACCAGGCTACCTGAACCTGGCATGGCCCAGCTGGCACCCACCACCCCTTCCCCCAAAACTGCAGGGAGGATGCTGCCTTGTGAAGGCTGAGCTAGAACAGAGGCTGGACAGAGCTAAAGAATAAAGCAGGGTTTTATTAAGAGGCTTTAATGGATGCACCTTGGGCAGCACAAGATGTACCAAAATGGTCCCAAAATGCACGAGCGGTCACGGGGGTTACTCACTTTGATCAGTTCTGCTCCATTTGCAGATTGGAGTTCATTGTCCAATTCCAGCTTTAGCCCATGCAGTCCCATCCTTCTTGTTTTTCTCTCTTCAGCCCACGTTGTTTGTGCTCTTGGGCCTGAGATTTGGATCATTTGTCCTTGGTGCCCAGCTAGAGAAGGAATTGTTTTGTCTCCCTGCTCTGTGCAGAGAGCTCACCCTCCCCTGATATGAAGATCAGACCCACACACTAAAGCAGCACAGAATCTGAAAAATATAAAAGCTAAAATCTGAGGCATCAAGGAGCCACCCAACCCCCTCCATCAGCTCCAAGCAAACATACTTGGTTAAAGTTTGTGGTTATCTTTTTTTTCTGTTTCCCTTCCTCCTTTCTGCCACACGTGGAGCTGATTATGATACAATTTAGGCAGAAAGAGACTAATGGAACTTCTGCCCCTTAAAAGGAGTCCCAAATTTTGCATTCAAGCGTTCACCACCATGTGTGGTCATAACATCATAGCTGCAACCTGATTTTTATGCAGTTAATTAATTACTTGCTCTTTAGCCAATTTTAGGTATAAATAATGAGGGGGGGAATGGGATCTTGGTGGAGCCCTTTTCTATTGATTTCAAAATTACCTTTAATATGAGTTTCTTTGACAACAAGTCCTATGAATGTTGACTTTTGAGGTAGAGTGCTAAATGTTTTATTTGTTGAACACCCTTTTAGCACTACTGACAAAAATTTTTTTGGTAAAGTCATATGATGTTATTTGACTGAGCTAACTCTGTCAATAAGGATAGTCCAAGTGGCAGCTGACTACTTTTTTTTCTGATACAAGAGTACAGAGCACAAATTTATACACATTTCCCATTACAGTTCATGTGGACAAGTTTTTATTTCCCATTTTGATTAACTTCACTATTGCCAACCCCAAATATTTAAAAAATTGAGTCAGTTTATAAGAACAGTGGGATTAATTCAACTTTATACACCTGTGGATTTCTTTTTTTTTAGTAAGCCTCAAGATATAAAAGTATTAGGTGTAAAAGTAAAGAAGCATGTAGGCTGAGCTCTTTGCTCAGTCAGAATATTGCGGAAATTACCACTCACTGCCACTGTCATCCAAGACTGCTGATAATCTGGGAAAACTGGTACTGCTGTCACACTCAGCCTGGAATAACCTATACAGAGTGTCTCATAATTTCATTTAGCTGGAATGTAAACCCATTTGTCTGTGCTCCCTTTCAGATATATCAGTCACAGCGTACCTTGGCCAGGGTAAGAAATTGTCTGTTTCAGACACTAATGGGCTTTAAAAAAAAAAAAAAAAAAACAAAAAAACAAAAAAACACAACCTTCTGTCTTCAGTGGGAATCACAATTTCCGCATCCCAGTGTGAATGGAGAAATGAATAATAAAATCTAGATTTGTCTGAATTCCATATATCCCAGAGGGATCAAGTTTGATTCCCTCCCTTATTTACAATGATACAAGGAAAACATTTCAATTCTCCAAATGCTCCCTCATGTGGCTTCTTAGTACTAATACTAAAACATTTATGTGTTCTCGGAGATTACAGCTCTCTGCCAGGAAGCAGGCTGAGACAACATAAGAGTTATTTCATGTGAACTCTGACATTGGAAAATTATGCTTCCAGATCCTATATGTAAAATGTTTGGCTTTTTTGTTTGTAAACGAGATGGAAGCTGTTATATTTGCTTCTGCCCCTGTGTTGGGGGAAGGGAAAAACCTGAACTTTGATCAGGTTTGCACACTGGATTATCTAATCAGATGTCATGGCAATAGGTAAGGGATACAAATCTGAGAATCACAGAATCAACTAGGTTGGGATAGACCTTTGTGATCATCAAGTCCACCCTATGACCTAGCACCACCTTGTCAACTAAACCACGGCACTGAGTGCAACGTCCAGCCTTTCTTAAACACCTCCAGCATAGTGACTCCATCACCTTCCGGGGCAGCCCGTTCCAATGCCCAATCTCCCTTTCTGTGAAGAAATTCTTCCTGATGTCCAACCTGAACCTTCCTGGTGCATCTTTAGTCTGTGTCCTATCGCTGGTTGTCTGGGGGCAGAGCCCGACCCTCACTGGGCTATAACTTCTTTTCAGGGAGCTGTAGAGAGTGACAAGGTCATCCCTGAGCCTCCTTTTCTCCAGGCTAAACAGCTGAGCTGCTTTTCAGAGTACTTGTGTTCCAAGCCCTTTGCCAGCCTTGCTGCCCTTCTCTGGAAATGCTCTAGCAGCTCCATGTCCTTCCTAAAGTGAGGGGCCAGAACTGGACACAGCCCTCAAGGTGCAGCCTCACCAGTGCTGAACACAGGGGAACAATGACCTCCCTGGTCCTGCTGGACATAAAAAGTGATTACTTTGGTATAATATCTGAAAATATGTGTCTGTGCACACAACCAAGGGAATTTGCGTAATGCACAATCTTGCTTCCACTGCATTTGTGAGTAAATATAGAAGTTGAATAGAGAAAAGGAGACGGAAGAAGGTAAATGTGTTGTTGCTTTGAAACTGCGGCACTGTCTTCTCTTTTACCACAGTTTGGGAGATGTTTCTTGGAGCTCTGACACTTCCACTTTGGTACAACATGGGAAGCCCCTGCTGCAGCTTGGTGAGCAGGTGGTGTAAGCAGTACACTTATTTCCAATCATCTTCAATGGCCTTGGGTCAGCATGCTTCTTTGTTCTTCTTTAATGACAGCTCTGTGTCAACACTGTTCCTGACTCTGCTTTTTCCTGTGCTTCTGCTGATCCTGTGTGATGAGCAGGGACTCCCACCTGTGGACAGTTTGAATTTGTGAGGTAGGAACAGGCGCCACCTGTGCTGAGAACTTCTCATTTCCACAGTGAACTGTCATGCTAAAGAGCAAGGAGTGGCTAAGGCTGGACAACCTTTTATCATATAAAAATCTCAGTAATAAGAAGCTAATTCCTCCCCCTATTCTTGAATGTTTGAGGAGGATGGAAATGTATCTGATAAATTGAATCAGAACACAGATTGCTCAAGAGGACCCCAGGTCCAGCAGCACCTCCCCTCTCTGAGGGGACCAGAGAGGTGCAGGTGAGGCAGGAAGACAAATTGCACCAAAGAGAAGGGCTTAGGGAAAATACTTTGTTGTCCCTGTGGAGAGCCCTCACCTCACCCCAAAGCAATTGCATGGTATGCAAAGGCACATATGCAGGTGTTTTGGTGTGTATTTTTGCCTGAGGTAAAGGAAAATAATACTGCTGCTAGTTCACTTCAACAGTCAGGGAACACTTGATTTGCTTCTCTGCCCCTCAAGTCCTTTTGGAAAGGGCTAGTTTTACCTTCAGGAGGTTGATTCTAGAGTTGCTGGCTCACTCACAAGAAAAAAAAATTAAAAATCAAAGGACTGCAAAGTTAATAATTAATGTGTTTCATACTGGACAAAATATTTCTCTCAACAAGAAAATGTTCATTTTTATTTTGAGCTTTCTAAAGCCTGGGCTAATAAAATTCTCTGCCCCTGGAATAGTTTCTTTAGAACGTGGATGAAAAATCTGACAGAAGTGAGAGTCATCTGCAAGCCTTGTGGGAACTCTGCTCTGCAGTTTTTACCAACAGAAGTACCAGGAATTACCCGGGAATGTCACCCAGCATCTACCAGCAGGGTGAGGAAGCTGGTGGTATGGTCTATATCCAGATGCTTGGAATTGTGGCAGAAACATGCAGTGTTGAAACCTCCCCAGAAAAACCTTTTGCAAGATGATGATGTAGACACCTGGAAAAATATGTTCAACATGTACCCACATTGTTTGGTATTGTTTCTAGCTCCTTGGCAAAGAAAGCCAATGCCAGAAGAAATGTGAGTGTTTGGTGGCAGAAAAAAGTATTGCATATTGGAGATTTTAGCAACGTATTTTTCCCCCCATGTTATTTAAAATAGCACCCCTCAAAATACTTTTGATTTGATCAAAACAAGAAAGTATCGCAGGATTTTTTTTTCTCCAGGAAATCTCAATGTTTTTGCTTCCATCCAGTATTCTGAATTGTTTTTTCGGTAACTGAAGTTTTGTACTCATTGTGGAGGCATATGTGCAGCATATTTGGGGGAATCTATAAAGCAGGGAAGACAATTTCTTTTCACTGGAATATGTTAGATTTCAGGAGTTGTTGAACATAGAAAATGAAGCTTTTTCTGAAAAAAAAAAAAATATGATGTCACATCTTTGTATGTAGGTATGTCCTGCTCATTGTGACGAAACTTTTGTCCTATCTTGAAGCCAAGTAAAAGCTCTGAGCCTGCCCCATCTCCTGGGGAACTGCAAAGACCCAGAAGAGTACCTACTCCTAAAACTACAAGGTAAAACATTTCAGTGCTCACCTCCCTTCTCAGGACACCTCTCAGTTTTCCAAGGTAAAATATAAACTAGGACTGGCCTTTCCCAGAGTTGTACCAGGTGGATTTACTATGGCAACTACAGGGCTTCTGTGGGTGGACACAAATAATGAGTGATGCAGGGCAAAAGCAAGTTAGTCCGATAGACATTTCAAGTATCTGCCAAGCAAAATGTGAGCGCAATGGAATTTAAATACAAAATATCAGTGAAACACTTAGTTTGGGTTAGTTAACAATGATATTTAATTTGAATTTAGTATTATGTCCAGCTGGATGTGCAATTGCAGTAAATACAAAGCTCTTGCTCCTCCTCCTTTCTTGCCTATCCAAACATCCTACTTACAGTAATATTGTGAGATTTTCGATTTATGTCGGTTTTAAATATAGAAATTTAAAAATTAAGATATTAAATTAGTTTTTAAAATTCATTTTATTACTTAAATTAATGAAATATTAATATTAAAATATTAAAATATTAAAATAGTAAATATGGCATCCAGTGTAGTTACCACCAAGCCAGGAACATCAAGGTTGTTCCTTGGGGCATTGATCAGTCAGAGAAGGAGGAGCCAAACCACAGGGCAGCCTTTCTCTAGGATTGCAAGGACAGTGGGATGCACTGGCAGTGGGATGCATGGACAGTTTGATGCAGGGGCAGTAGGATGAACAGGCACTGGGGATGCACGGGCAGTGGGATGCACAGACAGTGGGATGCAGGGGCAGTGAGATGCACGGGCAGTTTGATGCACAGGTGTTGTGTTTTATATGTTTTTTTTATAATTGTTCTGTACCTTGGTTTATCCCAGTTCTCCCCTATGTCAGTGGTTTGGCCCATCCTGCCTCCTCCCTCAACCCCTCCCTGGTGTCCTGTCCGTCACTCAGCAGCCCATCCCTTTCCCCTAGAAACTTCTGTTAAGGGCGTCGAGTGATTGGTTCAGGAACCAGGGTTCCTCCCACAGGTTGCCCCCATTGGTCTCCCCAGAAGCCCATATTCTCAATGTCCATACCCCCATGTTTCCCTATTGGCTCCCTATCTTTGTTCCCTCCTCCCTTTATAAGATGCTTTTGGACCCGGGGCTTTTGTCTTCGGAGTGAGGTCATGCTGGGCTCAGGCTCCCTACCTGAATAAACCTGGACTGATGCCTCCCTCTGGGTCCACTCCTTTCTTTCACCACAGTTGTATTCCTACCTCACCCGCAAAGGTGAGAGCCTTAGCCACCCTCCTGACTCCCTGGAGCATCGGGAGAGTGTCCCCCGCTGTTGGATGTGCCACAGCTAGCTGGGACCCCCCGAAGGGACCCTTGTCAGGGCATTTCCAACAAACTGGCGCCCAACGTGGGGCATTTACAGCAGCTTGTTGCCCAGTGCGTGGCCCGTGGTCAACACCGGACCCGCGGGTGAGGTTTTTGGAAGTCTTCTGGACTTAGTTTCGTGGACTTTCCTCACAAGCCTTTTTGACCAGCAAGCTACCTCCAGCTGCAGCAGGTCACGTTTTAGTGACACGCTCCTGGGGGACAGGAACGGTAGCTCCTACAGGCACCAGTAGGGGTCATTTTCCAGGTGGAGGCCGCTGTCCCTGGACCTTTTTTTATCTCGCCGCCAGATCGGGTAAGAAAACCCCTTTTTCTCCCCTCTGTAGGGTATTTTTTTTTTCTTTCTTTCCTGTTCTTCCTGCCACCTTTTCCCTTCCTTTTGTGGGGTAATAGCCCCGTGAGTCAGAAGCGATAGTGCGTTAGGTATAGCCCCCATACGGCGCGGCTCTGCTGCTTTTGGCACTCGCACGCTGGCTCAGATTCCGTGCTGCTGCCGACGGCAGTTTTAAAAGCGGCATAGGCTGCTGCGCTGTGCACTAGAACCTGGGTGTCTTCGCTTCTGAACCGCGGTTGTAAGCTCCTGTTTTTCTGTAGGGATCTTTGTGTCCTCGATCGGGACCTCTCTTTTTGCCGCGCAGCTTTTCTCTTTCTCGGCGGGACCGATGGTGGGATTTTTTTTTTT
>WBNO01008708.1:48567-85009 GCA_013400575.1 Peucedramus taeniatus
GGGGGGTGGTGTTTGTTATAATAAAAAAGCATGTAAAACACAACACACAGGCAGTGGGATGCATGGACAGTTTGATGCATGGACAGTGGGATGCATGGACAGTTTTCCAAGGTAAGATGGTGTGAGAACCACGGGACATTATTCACCCAGTCAGTCGTTTGCTGATGCCCTCACCCAGAGGGTGCAGGTGCCCCTTTGCACTGGAGCAGGTGACAGGGCCAGCCTACTGCCATCTCTTCACTGAATTTTGCCTTTTTTACAGGAGTGGTCTCTTCCTTCTGCAGGTGCTGGCCACAGCAGCATGGCAGTGCTGAAATGCAAATGGGATGGCCCAGCTCATGAGAACACACGTCTGCCTGAAACTCAGTCGGAGCTCCTGATAAACAAAATGCAAATGAAATATTCAAAGCTTTCTTTGCAAACCAGCTAAAGCAATCTACTCTACCTTTTTCTTTAATTGGTCTTACAAGCCACTGTAGCATCCCCATAAATTCACTGTTCTCCATTACCTGAATTCATACTACTTGCATGTGGAATATCCAGAAATTATATGGTTCACTGTTTTCTGTTTATTTGGGTATTATTCACATAAGGTCCTTAAAGCAACATGAAAATTTATTTACATCGCAGGAATATTAAAAATAGGCAGTAGGATCTCTAACAATAGGAATTAAAAGGGATCAGGGACTCCTAATAAGCACACCTAATACAATAGAAATTTTAATTACTGAAAAAGCAGATCTGAGTCTCCATTTCTGTAATCTCACATCCAGTGATGTCAGCATGTGTATACATGATTTAGACTACGTGAGCATCCATCCAAAAAAAGCAAATTCCACCAAATCTACCGTTATTCAGTGACCTATTCATGTTTTCATGGCCCTTACACAGAGAACAAAACAACGTGGTTTTAAAATACTCACTTTATTTAAATTATATATCTTTTCACAAATCCCAAAGACCGTGCCTTTTGAAAAGCTTTCGCCTGAATGTTTATTTACAATAAACCTCATTTCACCTCTTTAGCAAAGTTAAGGGGGTTTTATCATAGCCACAATTCCTATTTATAGTTACCCAAAGACCTCTGGACCTGTGTAAAAGTATGTTAAATGGCAACTTAGACCTAAAGGGCTGTGGCTGATAAACACAGACGACTCAATCCATGATGAGTAGTGATTTCTCAAGCAGAGGTCTACGCTGCCCTTCTTCCCACACTTGCTGTGGTGTTGTCTCATCTCTTCGCGTGGCAGCTGCTCACAGTCTATGCTTAGCACTGAGGTGAAGTTGTACCAAGCCTGGATTTCTTTCATTGCAAATTGGTGACTGAGGCAGCTCTGCAGAGATGCTCAAAGGACAACTGGAGACAGCAGCCACAAAAAGGATTGTAAAATAAATCTTCTGTGATTCAGACCCCTAAGCACATTTTAGGAAATATTTATTGTGTGGACAAGCAGTCTCACAAATACATTGCAGTGTGCTCTAAGTACTATCCCAAACATGTGAAAAGGGCTTTAGTTACATAAGGCCATTAAAATGGGTATAGAAAAACTTTAAAAAGCAGCAATCACAGTCTCTTGACTTCTGGTTTCTCTTTTATTGCTGTAGTTTTACTTGCTGGATGGTCATCACCAAACAGTCAGTGTAACATTGCATGGTTTGCTCTAATATCATCAGAATACAGCAAAAACACCTGTGAAAAAAGCCAGACTAATGAAATTACAGAGCATTCAAATATTGTAAAGGCTGTTGGGATCGATCTGCAGCAATCATGAGTCAGATAAAGAGGGTTTATATAAACTCTAGCTTTTGGAAAGTGTTGGGAGGATGAAAGTAGTAGCAGTATGCCAGTCAATGTTCAATTCAATTTAGCCCATTATTAATGGTTAGTCTTTAGTACCTGTGTAAAGGTCTTGCTCAAAAGAATTCTGTCACCATGCTCGAGTTCCATGATTAAAAGGAAGCTCCCTTCAGGATATATCATCCTTTTCCTCATCCTGACAAACACTGCAGGTGTGAGCTGGAAGCACACACTGACCCCTCTCACTCTCAACAGCCTGTGGTCTCATTCCTCCAGCAGAGTGGCCAGCCTCTACTTTTTCTCCAACTAAGCAAAGGAAGGTTTAACCAAAGAAGCACAGACATTCTTCTTCCTAGGAAAGTAAATAGAGCAGGGCTTGTGAAGCAGGAGAAGAGGAGCCTTGGTCACACCAGCTAGTGTAAATCACAGCCTGCTCCAGGAGCCAGTGCAGTACCTGCCAGCAAACTCTCCACATTTTTTTTTTTCCTTTTTGTGGAGGAATTTCAAACAGAGCTAAGACCATAACCTAGGGCTCTCAGCTCCTGATGCCTTGCTGTAATCATTACACACGCTGCTCTTCTAAAGGTGAAGTGCTGCGGTGGGATCAGCCCTGTACATGGTACATGTGGAGAACAATGAAGTGTTTGATCTGAGGTGTACCAAGCCGAGTATTTATTGCTCTGTTGGGTTTAATTTCAAAATGAACAAGCAAAAATCTGCATGACAGTCTGCCACTCCTGAGCTCGTGGATGGGCTGAGGTGCAGTTGTTGTGTTCTGTTTTTCACTTGGCCACTGATGCCCTACAGAAGGGGAGCAAACAGAAACTAAAGCTGCTGCTGTTCAGCTTGCCTCTATGTTAGCCATGTCCTGATTCTCTCCTAATGTGCATTTTATGTGTCTGGGGAAGAAAAAGCTAGCTCTGAGGTCACTGTGTAAGTCGGAGCCACACTGACACAGGGGCACTGTGGTACATGCAAACAACGACATCTGTGGCATTGACATCTCTCTGGGGCTTTGAATCCAGATTTTTCTCTGTTACCGTGATGTAAATCTAGGGTAACTGGGAGCTACTTGGTACCTTTGAATATTTGATCTTACACTGAACTTTGGGACAGAAGATAATTAAGCATAAGAGAAATTGTATCCCTAGAACAGGCAGAGTAAAAAGGCTCTGAATTAGTAGCTTAAAGGAAAAACTTTAAAATGGGAACAGAAAACTTATATTCTTTATTTAACTTAGGCAGAAATGCCGAGTGGGTTTGAAAAAAAATGGTTACTTTTAATACTCTGCTGATTGGGTGGAAGGGAGGCAGGGGTGGAGAATGGATAAGAGGAAAGAGGGGGTTTTTTAAGGTGAAGTACTGCTGCAGACCGAGTTGGGATCTTCAAAAGAATGTGCTATGAGAGACAAAAAGTGCTGTCACATGAGTGATGCAGAGAGAAAAGGAGCTGGAATCCCACCACTGACTATGAAACCAGAGGGTGGTGGACTCTGTTCTGTTCAAGAGAAGATTTAAACAAGAAGGAAATTAACATGCCCAAAAGGAAAAAAACAAAACACCAGCAGGAACAAATAAGTGGTGAAAGAATGGGCAAAAGTGGCATGTTTGTAAGAACTTCTTTTAACAAAGGTGAACTTGTGTTGCAGAAAGTCCTGGATCCTCAAGAAAGTGGTACTGACTGAAGTCTGCCAGCTGCTTCTGATCTGGATGAAGCTGCAGCTGAAAAGGTAGCACAGAGATGAAAGTCTGTGTTTTATGGCCAGTTTTCTGAATTGCCTGCAATATGCATTTGTTGATATTAATTGAAAAATAGCCAATCTGGAAGATATTTTTTTTTTCTTTCAGACTGCTCTGAAGTTCATTCCTGAAACCCATTCATCTCCAAGACAGAAAGACAGCAGCATGGAAAGAGTGGCTAAGACAAGTCTGAGGAAGGAGAAATCATGACTAAGAAGAAAAAAAGGTGGATAATATTTTCAAGATGGAAAAGTAAGCAGCTTTCAGTAAGACTTTTTTTTCCTTTTTAAAGACTCTTATTTTACTTCGAAATTACCAAAAAAAACCCCAAAAAAGTTAGTATAAGGCAATGTGTGCAGATGTGGGTGTGTGTAATGATGATAACAACCTGCTCTTAAAAATTCTGGATTATTTGGGGATTCCACTTGCTCCGGTTGTGCATCTGGATTTCTACAGGGTCCTACCCCCTGTCTTTAATCAGGGACTCACTTTCCAAACAGAAGACAAATATGTATAACTTCACAAGATTTATAGTTATATGCACTTCTTATTAACTTAATAAGGAGGCATGTTTGGCTTGGGTTTGCCTTGTAAGTGCCATATCTAACAGAGCTTTTAGGCATATCAGCAACCAGCTTTCACCCAGCTCAGCTGTCAGTGGTTTCCAATATCAGGTACACAGCTAAAATCATTTTTCATTATCCTTCTCTTATAAAGTAATTTATAAGGCATGTTCTCATATCCAAGAGTATTTTGGAAAGCACCTCTCTAAGGCTTTCTGCAGTGTGAATTAAGCATGCTCCAGTTCAAAAGACGCCTCATATAGCTGCATTGGTTGGGTCTGTAATGTGTCTGTTAATCTCTTTTGTCTGGAAATATTTGGTTTTAGACAGGATAAATAGAAACATATTAAAACTTGAACACAGCTCTGTACATTCATGTACATGAACATGAATGTACATGGATGCACATGTACATGAATGTCTGCATGGCTCATTGGGGAACTTTACCCAGAAGAATTCCCAGTGAGAAAAGTGCTAGTGTTTCTTAAAGAACATAATTTTGAATAAGGGCATATATATATATATATATGAGTATATAAACATTTATCTGAATAAATCTGTCCCATTATGCAAAACACAAGCCACACAAAACCGTTAAGTAATAACAAAATGTAAGAAGGGTTTTTTTTCTGTCTTTTAATACATTGTAGCTACGTGCTCTTTTTTTTCCATAATGACACAAGATTAGGGAGATGATGTTGTGGTTTGACACTGGCCAAACACCAGGCCCCCTCAAAAGCTGTTCTCTCACTCTCTCTTGTTCTCAGTTGGGCAGAGGAGGGAGAAAAATTAACAGAGGGCTTATGAGTTGTGATGAGGACTGGCAGAAAACATTTTAAGGGCAAAGCAGGTTCAAATTTAAAGGTGTAAAGTAAATTTATTATTGACTGAGTTAGAGGAGGATAATGAGAAGTAAGATAAGCCTTTAAAACACCTTTCTTCACCCCATCCCCTCCCTCTTTCCCACCAACAGCACAGGGAGACAAGGCATGGGGGGGTTTGATCAGTTCATCACTCGAGATCTTCTGTTCACTCACGGAGAGGAGTTTTTTTTCTTTGCTGTTGTCATGAGGTCCCACCCAGGGGAGACAGTTCTCTGTGAACTTCTCCCGGCATCACCCTAATCCTGTGAGCAGTCCGGCCAAAACTGCTGCAGTGTAAGTCCCTCCCACGGGCAAATAGTCTTCCCAAAACTGCTGTGGCGTGGGTCACTCATCCATGGGTGCAGTCCTTTGAGGCTGGGCTGCTGTAGTGTGGAAGGAACGGCTCTGTCTCTCTCTCTATGTGTCTCTTGAACCAGGGCCCTCTCTCTTTGTTTGGGTCTCTCAGTAGAAACCAGCTTTCTCTGGCACCCACCCGCTCCGGTGTGAGCACTGTTCCCATGGGCTGCCAGTGGGTCTCTGCATCCCCCTGGACCTCATGCCTTACAGCAGGCCAGTTTGTTTCACCGCAGTCCTCACCGCAGCCTGCAGAGCAATCTCAGCTCTGGTGCTTTGAGCACTTCCTCCCCTCCTTTTCTTCCACTGCCCTTGGTGTCACCATGTTGATTTCCCCTCATGTGTCCTCGCTTCCTCCTCTTCTCTGGCTCAAAGAAAATCTCCTTTCCGTAGGTACCATTGCCAAGGAGTTCCACAAATTCAAGATTCCTGTAAGATGCCAGGGTGCCGAGAGGTTGGTCTTGTCATGTTTCACATCAGGGAATCGTTGGCTGTATTTCCATCACCGGCCATTTCCAGCAACTATTTTATTTTGTTCACATCATGTTGCATAAATATCATTTGAGATGCATGTTTTGCCTCTCTTACTCAGAGTTTTATCAAGTTTTTCATTTCATATTAGAAATTTTAAGTTGTTCTTTCCATTGAAGTTAGTACATTGTACCTTTGCTGTGTATTTTACTGTCAGCATATAAAAATCATTACGCTCTACCTTCGCAATCAGAATTAGGACTTTTATTATTTTTTAGTACACTCCATGATACTTCTGGTGTCCAGCAGCAAGTCATCTGAAGATTTATCCCCTTTCTTACACACACCAAAACCACCAGGTAGAGGAATATGTTCCTCTCCAAACTGTGGCAGAAATCCCAGAAAACCATCAAGCCAAAGATCTGCCCCTTTTCTTTCATATCAAATCAGACCAGGACCTAAAGAGCTGATGGAACTGGGAATGTTGCTTGACTACAACTGCCAGATCAGGCTGTAAAAGTATTATTGAGCAAAAGCTTTTAAATTTAAGCAAATTACATCTACTTCACCTCTGGCAAGGCTTGTGTGTGTTAGTAGCAGCTGTAGTATGACTGCTGTCATCCATCATCCCCATGTTTAATCAGAAAATCCTTGGAAAAAACATCAGACAAAGAGCAAAAATACTGTACCAAGAATGTTTCCCTCGCAGAGAAATATGCTGCTCAACACCACAATCTGTTTCAGTTTTGACAGAAAGATGTGTCTTGAGAGTTTCCATCTGTAGAACAAAAAAAGAAAAAAAAAAAAGGTTTATGGCTATTTTTATAACAGTCTTTTTTATGCATTTCCGCTGCAGTTTAATAATATATTTCTGGGTTTCCATACATTCCTACTTCTCTGCAAAGATTTCCATTGATGTGCAGGGTGGGGGCTTGTGGGAGGGGGAAATTCTTGGTTGGATTTTTGGTTTCTCTTGGCTCTTAAAAGAGAAGGGAGGCCTGAAAACTTTTTAGAAAGGATATTTTTAAAGGTGTATTCAACATTTAGCATTCAGGTTGTCTAGCCTTTTTTTTTTCTTTTTTTTTTTTTTTTCCTAGAAGACTCTATGGATCACTGAAGAGCTATTAAGCTTATGACATCAAAGGTGCCATGGAAACAAAACCTGATTAAAAGTGATTTTGGTTAATCTGTTTTAAGCTTTTTCTTTAATGTTAGCTGAAATGTTTTAATGAGTGCTGGAAGGAAAAACATCTCCAAGTGTTTCCTCCTCTTGTTGTAGATTCTGTTCTGTCCTCCTTCTCCAAGGCCGCAAGCTCAATCCTTTTCCACCTCTGAAGGAATGCACCCAGAAACCAAGGAACGTTGTTTCCCCAGCATCTCTCAAACAAGGGAGAGCCAGCACACAAAACAGCACCATCCCTATGGCCCAAAACTGGTACTCTTTCCAATTCAACTGAAAAAAAGCCAGTTTTGCTCTCTTTGACTCCCTAGAAGGGATGGGGTGGATTGGCTCTAGGAAGAGATTCCCCATTCATCATCCCTGACATTAAAACCACATCCTCCTGTTTATGTGGAGTCTCAGGCTACAACAAACAGCCTGAATGCCTGCTCCACTGAAACTGGGTGCTGTACAGCCACCTTCAGAGAAACACAGATTTATTTTGTGATGAAATTGTCTTTTGCCTTCATAGAGCTTCTTGTTGCCTGAACATCTTTCTAATATTTTTATGCTTTGTGCATATCCAATTGGAAGATTTGTTGGTTTTAATTTTGGTCTGAAAAAACAGCATCATGCTGAAATGACATCTAATTATGCCTGTATCTTCCTTCCTCATGCCTTAGTTCCAGTCATTCCCTTGCTTTGCCTAAACCCTTCAGTCCTGGTTCTGGCCAGGACGTGGTTAATTCTTCTGTACCACCCTGATGCCAGCTTCAGCTATCCCTAAAATACTTCCTTTCTAATGAAATGCTTGAGTTGGCTGAATTCCAGCTTGTTGTTCAAATATTTACTTTAAGGTTACACTCACAATATTCACTACCCTCCTCTTTATGCTTCTCTCTAACCCTTTATCTCTTCAGGAATGGTCCTTCAGGCTGTTCAGATAGTGGTTGGGTATTTGCACTTCTGCATGCACTTCTGAACTGGATGGCATGAGGCACAAGCATTGGAAGGACTCTGTTCCTGCTCTCTTGGAAGGAGGCAGTGCTGTTCAGAGCCCTGTCCAAAGTACTGACCAAATCCAGCAGGCAGCAATGAAGGTCCAGCCCCATTTCACTGTCACTAGGGTATGAGACAGAAGGGGCCACACTGAGGTAAGAAGAGTTACACCCCTGAAAATCCTTTATTTGCTATTATTTCACTCTGTTTTCCTTCTGTCTGTTAGTAAGAAGGTTGGAAAGATAAAGAACAGCTGTGGAAACACTCCATCCCAGGAAGAGCCACCAAAACTCTGGTCTGAGAAATGTGAAACATGAAAACTGAAGATTTGTACAAATTTGTTATCCTGTAAAAATACCTCCAGGTATGAAAATTCCCTCATAACATATAGCCCCCTCCTGTAAAAGCAGCTACATTTTAGTCACTTTGCTGTTAAATCTGTGAGAACAGTTTGCTTCATCAGTTTTGCTGCCTTATCCACATTTACCCCAGGGCTTTGCACTCAACCAGTAAAGTTTCTGCAGAGACCTGATCCTGTCCTTTCAGCACTTACAGGGGGCCTGGAAGAAAGATGAGGACAAACTTTTTAGCATGGCCTATTAGGATAGGACAAGGGATGATGGTTTTAAACTAAAAGAGGGTTGAACAAGATTAGATATGAAAAAGAAGTTCTTACAGTGAGGGTGGTGAAAAACTGGCACAGATTGCCCAGAGGAGGGGGTAGATGCCCCATCCCCAGAAACATTCAAGTCCAGGTTGGGGCTTTGAGCAACTTGGTGTAGTTGAAGATGTCCCTTTGTCAGTACCAGGCTTTCTTAAGTCCTGGTTTAAGCAGTGAGCCAAAAATGCAGCCTTTCTTTTGCTGCTGGAAGCCTTTTGCCTTGACTCTGCTCTATTTCCTCCACTCTGTTTTATACTCCTGGGTTTATTTTTTTTTTCTTTTAAAAACATTTTCAGTTCCTCTGCGTTTTTGTGTTCACCTGTTGCATACATGTGTTTCCATCACCTCAGTATTGAAAGCCAGGCCTGACTCTTCTCAAAGCTATCACTTCTGAAATGGCAGCAGTGGTTGTACGACTCTGCATGGAGGAAAGATGAGAGGACATCTTTCTCTCTAAATTTCATTCAAGCCAATCTTTCCTCTGTCCATACTGATTATTCTAACGAAGTCTGACTGTCACTTTCACTTTCACTGCTTTGATTTTTTGACTGGAAGGGAACAAATAATTTTTTTCTGTGTGTAGGGCCTTTTCACTAACCACAATGAGGAATTGCCTGTCTTCTGCACTTTTGACCATTTGCAAGTCTAATGCACGTTGGTTATGACTCTGGTATTCAGCACATGATTGCAGAAGAAAGGAGGAAGAAAGTCTCTGACAGCTATTGCTAGCTCTCATTGGTCAGGTCTCTGAAGAAAAATTATGTACAGGAAGCAGCTAAGAGACTGAGGCAGTACATGCTGAATCAGTGGCTGGACTCTGGAAAGTTTAGAGTCACCAATGGCAACTTGTGCTTGTGTGATTGTTATTCTGAAATCTCCTCACCTTTTGCCTGTGCACTTCTGGTCTTTATAGTTCATGAGAAACAACACAGCCATACTGTTAAATGTTCCTAAAAGGTCTCCATGTGACTGAGCTACCAAGAGTAGAAGCAGAGAAACAGAAGGAGAAGCAGGAGTTCCAGACTCACGTTCAGCTCCCAGCCACAGGTAGCTTAAGTCAGTAGCACTGCTTGAATTTCAAGGACATAGGGGCTGGTTTTGACTCCTCTTGTTCAGCTGTGCTTAAAAAGGCTCTCTGTGGTGTTGGAGATGTGTTGCCAGACTCTCTGTTTTATAAAATGCTTGTGTAATCCACATTCAAAGTTTGTGAGTCTTTCCTGGGTAAAGCAGGAGTTGCTTTAAATGGCACTTAAACCCATCTGTTTCACTGGAAAAGGCCTTTCTCTAGTAGTTTACAGGATACACAGGTTCATCTATTTCTATTGACTTCAGCTGCCTGGTTTCACTCCCTTCTCTAGGAAGCAGGCCAGACCTCCACCCTGCTGCCCTGCCCCCTGAGCAGGGCTCTCCAGGTGCCCACATCCCTGCAGGATTTGGCTGGCTGCAGGTAGGGTGATGTTTGCTCTGGGTGTCCTTGTGGAGCCAGACAGGCTATAAGTGGCAGAAGGGCCCTGCCCCCATGTGCATCTTGAACACATGGTCCCCTTAAGTTTGACCACACACGGCCAAGTGATTGGGCAAGCTGTGTGCCAACAGAGCCCTTCCCACACTAGCCAGCCCTGGAAAAGGAGCTGCTGCAGACATGCAGTGCAACTGAGATACTTGGCTTCGTGATTTGTGGTGGGAGAAAGAGCCTCAGCACAGTCACCTACTCATTTAGAGACTCTAAAAACTGCCAGTTCTTATGCCCAAAAAGCGTCTGCCCCCACACCCTCTGCTGCTGCTGTGACTATTTTCTGCTGGGGGGACAAACTGCCCACTTTGGGGAATCACATCCCGGGAACTGAGCAGGGAGAAAGTCACCTTGGTGACTGTAAAATGCAACAGGAACAGTAGGGACTGGGTGAGAGTTCAGTCCAGACCTTGGTCTGAGTTTTCAAAGATAGGGGCACAACTCCCAAACTGCAGCTTGAGCCCAAGCCTGGATGCAGCTCTGAGCCAGCCTGAATCAACCCCCCTTCTCCAGCACATTAAACCAGGAGGGTCATTGCTATAAGGCCTTGTATAGACTCAGTTCCATGGTGTTCAGTCCATCTTGGCTTAGGTCACCCCTGGAGCTGGCTGGCTTTCCCTGTTGACAAAGCTGGAGGCATTTAAATAACAAAACCAAGATGTGAACCTCCCTGCACTGAAGAGTGCTCCTTCCAGGGCTGTGGCAGTGTGTCTACAGCCTTCACCTACCCTGCACCTCCAGGGAAACTCCTCTGGCACCAAAACTAGCAAATACAGCACTGCTTTTTGGCCTATGGAAATGTAGGGCAAACAAATAGGAAATAGGAATAAGAGAAATAGGTTATCTCTTCTGAACATGAGAAAGGGAATGGAAAGGGGTTCCCAAACTTGAGAAAGGTGAGGAAAAGCATCCCAGTCCCAGGGTGAAGTCAGAGTTACAGGAGTACAGATGCTGCTGACCCCAAGGCTCAGGGTTTGCTGCCATCCCTGCACACCTTCTCCTTGGGGTTTGTCTCACCACAATCTTCTAAGATGCCCCTGGCGCCAACTGCTCTTTGTTGTGTGTGTGCCCCAAACAGGGTATGAAAAAACACCTTTTTATTTGTTTTTTTTGTTTGCTAAAGTACAATAATCTTGCAGGAAGTAAGCAACTCTTCTGCCTTCACTGAGGATGTTTTTCCCTGACAGGTTTCTGCTTTGAAATCCTTCCTAGAAAAAAGCCCCTCTCCTGTGTCCCTGGGACACAGCAGCTCCTCATTCCAGGGGGCTGTGCTGGGGCTCTGTGGGGTTCAGGGGCCAGGGCACCAGACCTGTACTGGAGCTCTGTCCTAGCTCTACACCCCTTTCTTGGTGCTCACCAAAGATGGGGCAAGTTTTTAGCTGTTTACCACCCTCTGAGAGCTGGAGACAATTGATTTTGCATGACTCCTCAAAGCTTTTCCTGAATCCTGTTTCCCAAATCCCCCAAAGAAAAAATACAGGGGTAAGAGGAATTAAAAGGGAGTTGTGTTTCCTTGGATTTTCTTGCCATCAGTCATCTGTTTTCTGAATGAAAACTGCTGTCTGGTGACACTTATGGCATTATGTGTCTGACATCCTACAGGGTAGCAATTCCCTTAGAACAGGCCTGTGTGTCTGGAAGGCATTTCCTGTCCTCACAGCCTTTAACAGGCAGCAGTTGCCTGACACTTGGAGGCACACATTGAGTCCTTTAGGTTGTCTTTCACCAGGGCTCTCAGAGGCACCAAACAGCTCTGAGTGCTGCTTCCCAAGCTCCTGGCATGCCAGACTTTGTGTACTTTCCCTCTAAACAGGGAGATCAGCAAAGTCCATGCAGGGCCGTCTGTTTCCCCAAAATAAGGGTGTTTTTTACTAGACAGACCATCTCTCTCTGGGTTTTGTAGTCTCTAGGAGGGAGCTGTGACTCTGAGCTGTCTCTCCCTCCAGCAGTAGCTCCTCCTTGCTCAGAACGCCTCCTCCCATTGCATAATGATGGTAGACTCGTCTGGAGGGGACACCTCTCTGGCAGGCTCGGCCTTCTCTCCTTGTGCATGGGGTGAAAGCAGAGCTGCAGGCTCTGCTCTGACTAGAAAAGCCTTAGCTTCACCCCTAAATAGGCTTCAGGAGGAGCCTGGCAATTCCAGGGCAGGCAAAAAAAAAAAAAAAAAAAAAAACTTAATTTCTAGAGGGTGGTCAAGCATAATTAGAGCTTGGCATGTGTTTACAGGGGTCAGGGGGATGTGGTGATGCTCTGCAAGCAGTGTCCTGAGCCTGTCAGCCAGCACTGGGAGGAGCAGGTCAGAAGCTGCTCAGGGGTTTGCCAGGCCTTTGAAGTCCTGTTTGTGTTTAAATATGATATACAAACAGCAAAAATGTTAATGGTAGAGGTTTCTTGTGAATATCTAGAAAAAATCCAAATACCTCATAAATTCATAGGAATTTGCTCCTGGGTCAGTTTATCGGCCTGCAAACTACAGAAAGAGAAAAAGGCCCAAATATTTCATTCTGACAAATAAATGTGTCAGGTTTATTTCAAAATAAATATATCATTACTCTTGAATACTTTTTTTTTTTTTTTTCATTAGTCACATCTTAGCCAGCTGGAGTTTTGATTGAGTTGAAATATGTGCTATAGGTCCATTTGAAACTATGTGGGTTAACCTGCTCTGCAACCCATATTTTAGGCCACTTCTTGACTCCTAAAAAATAATAATATTTGTCTTGTGCACCACTTCAAGTGGTTGTGTATTTCTATTGGTTTCTGATAAGCAAATGTTGAAATTCAGAACAGGAGTGTTGACAGCTATTGTACCAATGGAGGAACAGTGAAACACCAGGCTCTGAAAATAACAATATAACAATATCCCTGTGCACTTGCTTGGGTGGAGGCTGCCAATGGACAGCCTGTGGCCCAGATGCAGCCTGAACTCTCTTCTGCTGTTATGTTGCTGTGTAAGGTTTGTTTTATCCATTGAAGTACTGGGACACCCTGGCTTGCTTGGTAGAAGTAAATCCAAACTGCTGTACACTGTTGGGTATGTGAAGTGGCTTCTGTAAGTATTGGAATATTTCAACACCTTCTGGCAAATGATGTATTCTGCTGGAAGGTATTTTTGCAGTTGTGATAGGGGGAAAAACCCTCTTAATGTAGATGGAAAATATAAAACAGTAAGCTGTTGTTTATTGGTTTGTATTTATATTGTTTATATTATTTAAACTATTACTACTTTTTTAAAAAAATAAGAAAACCCAAGAAAGTCAGAAAAAACATAGATACAATGGGTTTAAAGGAGAATTAAGAGGTCCTCCACACTTTTGGAGGTGGGACCTTGTTTCAGCTGGGTCAGCTGCACCTCCAGGTGCAGTGGGTTCCCATCCTGGGCAGTCTGCTCCTTTGTGCCCATGAACATGGCATCAGTCACTCTCATGCAGCTGCCCACCTGCTGGCATTTCAGTCCCTTTCTTTACTCTTGTTAAGGAAGATACAGAAGATCTAAGGGGCCAAAATGTAAAATCTGCCACTGCACCATCACCTCTCCTGTATTTCTCCCTGGCATTGCCCTGACATAGCTGTGGGGCAGGAAGAGTGCTAGTGGCTTTCTGTTGTCTGCTGTCTTTCCTGGACAGCTCCCAGGTATTCCAGAACTGATCTTACCCAGTGTTTTGTAAAGGGTGACTGTATTTACTGACAGGTTATGTATTTACTGACAGGATATACCTGATATGGTGTGTTTCCCCTAGTTTAAAATATGTCTTTGTCTAGAACATCATGCCCTTTTATTTTCTGGTGTGCTGCTTCCCTTCCCTGCCAAGCAGCTCCCACCTTTCTCCTTGCCTGTGTCTCAGCTGTGGTGGGTGCCCCTGCTCAGCCCCTGTTGTGCCACTCTTCTCTCCTGCTCCAGGAGGTCATGGCTGCAAAACTGAATTAAAACAAGGCAGAAGCATTAGCAAGGAGGAGACTCTGAAAATCCTAGATTTCCTGAGAAATACAAGCTCCTTTAAGGTGTCTCGTGCATTAAAACTTGCATGGAACTTGAAGGAATTAAGTGTATCAGCTTCTTGGCTGAAACTGGACTGACATGGCTGAAGACAAACTAATTTCCTCCAGCTGAAGGGCTGGGAAATTGTGCGCAGAAGTGCAGGGGCCTTAGCAAAGCCTTTGCCCCAAGGCAGCCCCCTCCAGGGGAGGGAGGAGAGCCCAGGCACAGCAGTGAGCAGCCCCTCCCTCCCTAAAGGCTTCTCGTACCTTTAGTTACAGGCAGTTGGATCTCATACTATCAAGTTGTTAGAGGCAAACTTTGTAAATGTGCATTGTCATGGAGACAGTGCAGATCAGCTGAAGGACCATATGGTTCTTTACTCCTTCGAGCTATCGCTGGAAGGAATAAACTGAGGAATATATTTAGTTTTCTTTTCAACAGATGACTAAAGATAAGGAAATAAAATTAGCTGGAGAAAACCCTTTCTATGGGAAGTTGGCTGCTCTTTACTCTGCATTAGAAAAAATATTACTGAGATCTCTTGTTTTACAGCTGATCACTGACAAGTGCTTTGGGAAGGTCATAGCTGAGAGTCTCTCTTCACAAGAATACAAAGAAAAACGTGATTACCTTTCTTTCTTTAAAAATGTATGAACTTGCTCCCGTAAAAAGTAGGATCTGTGTGTGATTTTTCACAGATAGATAATTCTTCCTTAGAGGAAGATTCCTTTGTTCATAACTATGTGTTCACATGCCCTTTGAGACGACTTCACCACCTCAGGGTAAGTGACAGCATCGCTCCAAAGTCCTTCAGCAACCACAAATGGTCTGATGCTGGCACTGGTGGAATGATTAGTTCCCTGCAGCCCTGTTAGACATGCCTCTCCCCTGGCCTGAAAGATCCCTTGGCTGCCCCTCTGCTCTTCTATCAAGAATGCCAATGGCTTTAATAGTGGGGTTTAATAGAGCTGTGTGGAAATGAGGAGGCCCTTTCTCCCAAAGGGTTGTGGAGAGGTGCACTGGGCTAAAAAAGACAGTGGAACTGTTAATGATAGCACCATTTCTCAAGAAAAACTTTGTTTTGGTGGGGGGTGGGGAGGAAATACACTTGAAGTGTATTTACAAAAGTGCATTAATGAAAGTATAATGTAAAAATATTTGACTAGCTTTATGAGCCCTATTCACTGGCAAGTGGACCACTGAAATTCATATGAGCTGAGCAGCAGGTGTTACACTTGAGCAGCCAATCTTTAGTACATAGCAGCATTAGTATAATTCACATGCCAATCAACAGCTTAAGCAAGCAGTTTGATTGCTCTATAGACTGTTCTATGCCTTTTTGATACATGTGCTCAGAAAGGGCAGCCTGACTGCAGTTTCTCAGCTGGAATTACTTCAGGAAAAATGCTCCCCTTGCCAGTCTGAGCCTCATGTCTCCTCCTGGAGTGCAGGTGGAGACAGAATGTTCTTTCCCTCTGGTTGAGGTCTGCTTGGGAATAGTTACAGTTTTCCCCATAACGTAATGGTTAGCATGGTATCAGAGGAATTTCAGGGCTGATGCTGGGGGGTCTCTCTGGAAGCAAGAGCACAGGCAAGTAAGAAAGGAGCAGCAGCTGGATGAGCAGCCTGATGGAAACACAGCAGGATCATGTAGTTGTGGTCCCTTGATTCCCTGCTGCCAAAGACAGGCTGACTGAAAAGGCTCTGCTGCTTGGTTCTGGGGTGACAGCTCTGCCCTTTAACTTTTCTCCATATTTTTTACATTCATCAAGAGAGCAAGAATCCTGTCAGGAGCAGCTTCAGTCAGGTGAGGGTAGGAGATTACATGAATATTTGAGAACAATTGGCAGCTGTGCCAGGCAGCATGAACAGAAAGATGTGTGAACAAGAAGGGTGTTTGGCTGCAGCTTCTCAGATATTGGGAGGCTTTGCTTCCTGATGTTTCTGCTGTTTTACTGGCAGGTATATGACTGGGTGTCCAGGGAAACGAGATGAGAACAAAGCTGCCCAGAGTTCCTTTCTTCTTCCCTCCTCTAGGTCCACGGTCCTGAATGAGCTACTTCTCTGGGCAAAATCCTGATTCCCTGACTGGGGATAGGTCTGTCAGACTGGAGAGGGGAGAAGAGAAGACACTAATTTGGTAATGATTAAACAAATACAAATTTGACTTTACGCATAAGAAAAAATTGTGACATTCTTCTGCCTTCTGCCTCAAATCCTTACCCATTTTGCACTTAGGGTTGTTTTTTTTTTTAACACCGAACTATCTATTTTGGTTTAAATTGTGCCATGGAGTGCTAAACCAGAATACTAAATAGGACATCCATAGGCCTGCCAAGTTGAACCAAAAGAGAGGAGATTCTTGAATTAACACAGTTGAAGAGTTGAAGTTTAGCAAAATGTCTAGCTCCTAAAAATCAGTGTTTTTATTGGGACTTTAAACTGCTTTATAACAGAATGATGCTGTACTCACCAAAAAAAAAAAAAAAACACATCTTATGAGACATATAACACAACTTGACAGTTTTAACCATGTGTATAATAAGTGATATTGTCTCAGTACCAGTGAGAATGACTTTTTGTTGGCACTTCATCCCATTAAATTGAATCTTTCCCAAGGAAGAAAATCTAGGAGGCACTAGTCAGTCACTGACTCACTATCAGCTGCCTCCTTGCTAAAGCCTGAATGCATTCCATAGTAAGTTATTTGTCACAGTGACTCAGCATTGTAGGCTCCTTTTTAATTTCTCTCTCGCCACAGAGCCAAGAAAATCTCCCACCTCCCCATGCCGTATGCTACTGAGATAGCAGTTTGTATCATCGGCCAAAGGATAACACATTCAAATGTATGCAGAGAGCCTTATAGGGGCATCAGCACTTGCCTGCAGGTTGGACATCACTATGGCAAATAGGGAAGAGGTGCCAGTAATAGATCCTGGTGTTGAGTCATGTGTGTATGGTCAATAATAGGTCCCGGTGTTGGTTTGTGTGTGCACAGTCAATACCTGGTGTTAGTTCCTGTGTGTACAGTCAATAACAGCTCCTGGTGTTGGTCTGTGTGTGCAGGGTCAATAACAGCTCCTGGTGTTGGTACAGTCAATAATATCTCCTGGTGTTTGTTCCTGTGTGCACAGTGAGTGTCGGTGCTGTCCCTGGGAACTGAGCCATGGCAGAGCTGAGCCTCACCAGCCCAAGCCATGGGGGTGATCTGAGCCATCCTGCACCCAGACCTGCAGCCCCTCCTGCAAAGGTCACTCAGCCATCTTACACCCAGACCTGCAGCCACTCCTGCAAAGGTCACCCAGCCATCCTGCACACAGACCTGCAGCCACTCCTGCAAAGGTCACCCAGCCATCCTGCCAGCCCAGGCTGCTGTGGGATGGGGACTGCCAATTCCCCACAGCCCTCTGCCTCCATCAGGTATCTCCCTCCAGCCCAAATAAGTCAGTATGAAATGATAGGGACTCTATAGAGGCACCAAATCTGCTTCAAACTGAACCTCTCCCCCTTGGTTACCCCCATGCAGACCGGGGGTGATGAGGTGTACCATCCTCTGTCCACTGCTCCATGTTCTTGGCACTGAAATGCTGCTCCTATTAATCACAGGTGTTCCCCAGCTGGTGCCTCAAACCAATGGGAAGAAGAGCTGCTGAGATCAGATTCCTGCTTGGATGGTATCACCCCTGAAACCACAGCTTCAGCCAAAGGGGATGAGGGAAGACAGCTGTGTGATATGAAAAATGGCCCGTGGTGCCCAGTCTGACCAAGAAGTGCAGAGGAACAGAGGAGTGCTGCTGTTTCTCTATGCCATCTGGTGAGTCAAATACTTCCTCATGGCATCATCTCGTGTTTACCCAAGTAATGACCTGCTTTCATGCTGCTTTATCCCTCAGACCATATTGGCCGCAGGTGTAACCCGTGGAGAATTTAGAATTCAGGCAAAGAAGCCACATGCTTTTGTACCAACTGAGAAATGCTGTTTATTCTGATAGAAATTAGTCCACATTAAGACAGAATGAGCAGTATGGGAACCAGATCAAATAACCAAGAGCTACAGGGTGAAAAGCTGGGAAAATCTGACAAACTCCCCAAACATTCTGAAGGGTGAGTGCATTGCATAGATGACTTTTTTTAATTTTAGTCTAAACTAATGTAAAGTTCTCAAAGCTCAGTCAAAGGACTGAAGTTCAAATCAGTTTCATCTGTTTTTTGGTGTAAGAGCATGGCTTTCAATTAAAAATTAAGGCTGCTGAGATCCAAACAAAGGCAGATAGAAACAATTTCTACTCTGCACACCATGTGATGGGTGACAGTCAAAAGGGAAAAAAAGATGAATTAGGTTACAATAGTATTTTAATGCCTACAAATGGAAGCTGGAACAGCAGTGATCTCATGTCCAAGATGTTTTATGAAATCGATCATTCTCATGTGTAAGAATTTACTGTATTCCCAAGGTTGGAAATTCACAGGCAGGGAGTTTTGCACAAACAAAATCATTGTGACTTATGCTTGCAATTTGGGCTCATGTGCTGGCCAAGGGGGAGGGTGGGTGTCTGTGCTCTCTCCTGATAGAGTGCAGGGTATAGCTGCTGGAATTTTAAGGGTCTCTTTCT
The DNA here is from genome assembly GCA_013400575.1 of Peucedramus taeniatus. Taxonomy (NCBI): domain Eukaryota; kingdom Metazoa; phylum Chordata; class Aves; order Passeriformes; family Fringillidae; genus Peucedramus; species Peucedramus taeniatus. Next base: position 67,281 of record WBNO01008708.1, read on the forward strand.
GTAGCTGACAGCTACAGACATTCAGCTCCTGTGAATGCCATGCCATCCATCACAGAACCTCCCAATCACCTTTGTGTGATGATGCAGGGACCAAACAGCTCAACTGAGGTTTGCATGTGTTATTTTTCTCCTGAATCCTTCCTCATTTTCTCCTGAATCCTTCCTCATTTTCTCCTCCCTTGTTACTCAAGCATTTATTTAGGAATATTTGCAGTGGTTGCAAAGGCCAAGTTCAATTCCTTAGGGGTTAAAAGCCAGTGTTTACATAATATCACCTGCGGTGGGAGGTGAGCTGGGGGCCTCTGGGAAGAAACTCACTGAGGGTCCGTTCTCCAGGTGCAAGCTTGGTAGAAGGGAGCAGGTTATGAGCTTTGGGAAAAGATCTTCCACACCTAAGAGAAGAGTAAATATAAATAACAAGTCAGCTTGGGTAATTCAGGCTGCCTGAGCTCACCTGGATGGCAACAAGTGTGCATGTAGATGTGTACATCACTGCTGCGTTTTTCCCACTGTATATGCAGCACTCTCCATGCCTGTCTGTGACAATATGTGTTGCAAGTATCTGGCTGTGCTCTGTACCATGATGGAGGCTAAGGAGTAAAGCAAAACATATGAGGCATGTTACTGAAATATTAACCAACCACCCCCGCCAAAAAAANATGTTAGAAATAATCTAATGGCAGATCTTGGAATCTGTTGTTTTCCAAGCTTGCTTATTCATCCCCTTTTGGAGAGCAGGAAAACAGTCATAATTGCAATTTTCTCCAGACCAGAAGTGCTAAGCGGGTAGATGGTTTGGAGCATCACAGCTCACAACAATATCAACATTTGTTGTGTCTTTGCAAAACTCTCCTCGAGTCACCAGGAATATCTTGACCATATCATCTTTTTCTCTCTTTCAAACATTCTGTCATCTTATCCCATGAGACATTGTTGTTAATAAGAATCTCCTGTTAATAAGAATTAATAAGAATTCCTTAATAAGAATTCCTGATCAGAAGTCCCAGCTGAGGTGACATTCTCAAACTTGTCCATTTTTTCTGATCTTTCAGCTGGAAATGTATGGAGTTTAGGAACTAGTCATGTAAACAGTTGCCTTGCACATCTAGAGGCAGCTGCACAGAAAATGCTTTTCCAAATAAACGGTAGACTAGTGTTTCACATTATTATAGGAATTTCAAATCTGCTGCTGACTTGTTATTTTTACTTTCTCTTCATTAGGAAGAAGTTGTTTGATACTGTTCTATTCTATATGTGTCAAAATATTTTTAATGTTTTTCCTTGAGAATTGAGTATAGACACAGCAATGACTTGCTGTGATAACTCTCATCTCTCCCATCAATGAGGGAAAAAATCACATCCTCAGAAATAACACTTGATCTTGCTTATGTGGTGGGTAGAGTGGCCTACTGCAGAAGAGACAGTAGAAGTAGGAAAATGTTATGCCAACATTTTGGTGCAACATTTTGGAAGTTTCGGGTGAGACTTCTATACTGAAACTTGAATGGTAATTCTGGCTACTGATGTTACCTCTCTAATGGATCAGAGTTCAAGAAAAAAATAGCAGTATTTCCTAATGAAATGGTAAATGTATACCATGAGGATACAACACAACCTAAAGTGGTTAATGAGTTTCTCAAAAGTCTCTCTTGCCTCAGTGCTATATTTATCACTCTTGAAAGCAAATGGAGTCTGGTAGGAGAGTGTTATTACAAACAGCCCTAAGGCTTCGAGTGGGTTGCATTTCTCAGGAGGAGGTGAGCTTGTTGCTTGTCTCCCACCAGGTAATGATAGCCCTGTCAGCACTGCAGAGTGAGAAGTGGCAGCCTCCAGAAGCTCTGGGAGTGGTGACCCTCCTCTCTCTAAGCATTCCTCAGAGACAATAAGGCAGACACCACAGTGGTACAATGGGCTCCACATAAGATTCCATGTTCTCTCTGAAGGAAAGCAGTGCCTTTGCAACACCAGGTGACCATTCTCTGTATCAGCTCCACAGATTTGGGATGGCAAAATGGGTATTGGCTGTGAACACAATTGCTCTTGACTTTGCTTTCTACAAATAACTCTGCAGGAAAACAAGTGCAGCTGGAAAGCAAGTATTTGAGGTATTTTCTTTTCCCCCTTCCCCTTCTTTACATAATTTGTGCTGTTTTCACAGTTACTGAGAACTGAAATCCAAGAGACCAATTAGCCCTAAACTACCCTGATGGAGCTCTGATGGCCACCTCAGCAACCACAAGTCTTCACAGCAGGTATGGGCTGAAATACCTTGACCTTTGAGTGTTTGCAAGCTGGAAATTCTTCCAGCTCTAAGTGATTGAAACAGGACTGGAAAGGGGATATAATTCCTGTGGGAATTTCTTTGAGGCTAGAAACCAGGTGTCACCTTTACTGGAGCAGGTCAGTCTGGGAGAAGGCTCTACATAAGGTTCTCCTGTATTTCCCTGCTCTATCCAGGGCAGGTCCCTCTGCTAAGATAAAATGCATTTCTTGGTTTAGGTAGAGGCTTGTGCAGTATGAGATATGAAGGAATTTGCTGTGTCCCTCCTTTAGTTAATTATCTTTATTTCTGGGTGATTAGGCTACAGCTGCTGCCTATATTAGCACTTTGTACTTTTATGTCTCCTCCTGACTGAGACTCAAATCCATTTTTGGGAAAAATCCCTCCAGAAAGGCAGCTTTTCCATTTCAGAGGTGGAGAAACCAAAACACATAGACAACAAAATGATTCACCTGCACCTGTGAGTGTTGTAAGGGTTGGTAGAGACCAGATCTCCTAATTTCCAGCTATACAATCCAGCCATAGGTTTTGAAGCAAGCTTTCATTTTTCCATGACCTGTAGGGGATTGCTGCTTGCAGACAGGACACAGTTGATTGTGGTAGGGGAGAAGTGCAGCTGTGAAGGGAGCATCAGTCTTATATAAACCATGATACAGACACTGGACATCATCTAAACCAGCAAACTGGGGTTGAAAAGGTCTCTGTGAGTGGAGCAATGAAGTGCAGTGGCCATGGAGGGAACTGGGGGTGAAAAGGACTCTGTGAAAGTGGAGCAATGAGGTGCAGTGGCCATGGAAGGATGCTGACAGGGCTGAGTGATGCTCCATGGTTAATTGCTGCTTACGAGGTGCTAGCACTGAAATTAATGCTTCTTGGTGTCTGTGACAAAACAGGCAGACCAACACCCAGAAAGGTCAGATTACCTTAGCTAGAGGGAATCCTACAGGAGGATCCTTCAGCCAGTAAAAGGCTTTAATTTCAGATTGATTTTTCCATGGGTCAAGCAGGGTTGCTCCTTCACATGGCAGTTTTGTCCTACAGGATGTTTGGTTGCTCAGCCCTTTACCGTCACTTTCTAATAAAAGTCTTGATTTGTAGTTTTGGGTTGAAATGCCTAGGTCAGCTGTCACTCTCCCCCAAAGTCATAAATCCTGATGGTTTTCCTCATCTGGCAGCCCTCTGTGATTAAAGCAAGAGCTCTGTGGAAGGATGAATCACCGTGGCTCATAGGTATTCACTCACTGTTTCACCGCTGCAGCCCACTCCGTGTTGTCCAGCCTCTGTTTGCCTGACATAAACAATAGATAAGATGTCAAACATGCAGGATTGCTCTGAAAGCAATCAGCAATGATTTCTAGAGCTCCAGATTTCTTATTTCCTTTTAAGCTTGAAATTAAATGAGAGGGTTCTCTAAAACTAACAGAAACACTGGTGTGGATAGCAGTGTCATTTGTGCATATAAAGCATGTTTTGGTGCAGCAGGGAGAGAGATGCCATTGATACCTAATAACAAGCACACAAATTACTAGTGCTTTTTGTGTAAGTAATTTAGATACTCTTGGGATTTTTTCCACAGCGTTCTCTTCTATTTATCAATTTCTTCCCTGTATCTCCCAGTTTGCCTGCATCTTCATTCATCATTCATTTACAGAGCCATTCCAAGCATCAGAAACCAATTTCCTCGCTGATCCCAGTCCTGTAACAAAACAATATTACCCTGTATGCAAGCAATGTTATGAAGATGTGGGGTGTTTTGAACAGAAGAGTGTGTAACAGGAGGTGGATTAAGACTAGAAAGCCAACCCATGTTTCGTGAACTATCTCATCTTCAGCTCAGCATCCCTCCACTACATGAAAATAGATGTTTTCCACTTTATTCTTGTGCATAGGCCTCTAAACTGCCATAAGATTACACACCAAGCTAATGGACACTGAATTTTGACTTGCATTTTTGTTCTTGTCTCAATCCTGAATCTTTGACTCCTCTCTCCAATCAGCTTAATCAGCCCAAGCCCACCCAACAAGTACCTGCCTAGCAGCTGCTCACCCTGTGTGTGCTGCTGTGCCTCTGAATCACTGCCTTGACTGGGCTCCAAGGGCTCTGCTTTGCTCTCCCTTGGGGCCTGCGTGTAGGGACGTGCAAACCTCACTGCAGAACTTGCACTGCAGGCTACACCTCTCAGCCCTATCTGCAGATAGCACATGTAAATCACCTGGGCTGTTACACAACCTGCACTTCACATCTGCACACCAGCCTGCTGCTCTGCTCCCTGCTCAGTCTGACCAGTGGATCCCCATGGTGGTGGGACCCGTGTGCCCTGCTGGTTTCATCCTCCCAACTTCTCCAGGAGGTAAGGAGCTCACCTGGCTCTTGGCACCTTCTAGAGGAGGCATCAGGTTGCTTGTCCAGGAAGATGTGGGGAGCTAGGAAGTAAATTGGGTTTAGAGTTTTCCCATGGTCCAGCCTCATACTGCATGCCAATCTCACCTGTATCCTCTATGGACCGTGCATTGTAGGAGGGGAAGGTTAAGGAATCTGAGATTGCAGAGTTACAATGGTTTTACACCCTGAACTGCTCTAAGTCTATTGGGAGAAGCATTGTCACTTCTTAGTGACAGTGGTCACTTCTTCACTTAGCAGTCAGCCCTTGAACTACGCATCATATGGAAGAGTGGTGAAGTAAGAATGTTTATGATTCTTATTATAATTATTTCCCACACATAAATTATGGCTACCAATCTAGCCATAATTTATGTGTGGGAAATAATGATAATGGATGAGAACTATTTTTTCAACTTCAGTTTTTGATGGTGCTTTTGATAAGACTGGGGAAAAATACTGAGCATTTCAGATCTTGCTGTCATAATCTCATTCCTGCAAACCAAGAGTTTTGCATGTTAAAGGGTCACATCTGTAGGAGAGAATGGCAGGGACGTGGAGTCCTCCTGACTGTTTTTTACCCTATCTCAGACAAATAACATGGTTTCACTGCAGCACCTGTGCTGGCAGTGGTCCCTCAGTGTTCCTCCAAGGAAAAGGCTTCAGAAAGCTCATTTCAACCTACATCACAAGATGAGGAGGAATATCTCTTGTGTCATTGCTCTCAGTCACTCTCTGAAGTCTAATTTTTATTTTCTAAATTGCCATATTCCTATTCTGTTTCATAGTCAGTCTTGGTCTGCATGTAAGAAACATACATGTTTGTAACATACATACATGCATGTAAATTTTATATTGCTTATCTTAAAGTATCTGTGTACAAAAAGATTTCAGGTGTTTCTTGCTTTTGATGGTGGCACCTCAATGATTTTAAATTTATAAGGTGGCACCCATAAGGATAGAAAATACTGACAGCAGAGCACATTGTATTATTTCCTTCACATGGCTGTGAGCACTGGCCTCTCCATACTGATGAGTTTCAGAGCCTGAGGGTTGTTTATCAGCACTTTTTGCCTATTTATATCAGTAAGTATAAGTGACAGAGAATAAGCTCTACTAACCAGTTTTCAAAATAAAAAGTCCTTATCATAATAAAGAATTAGGTAGGAAAAAGGTTCTTAATTAGCTTCATTTAATAATCAATATAGTCAAGCCATCATTGGACTGATTTCAGCAGTTTTTGTTTCTTTAAGAGGTCCAAGGCACAGCAGACAGATGCAAGGTTGAAAGATGGTTTGTGCAAGGTGGATGAGCTCCACAAAGCCGTGGTGCTACATCAATTTAAGCAACTGAGAATCCAGGCTGCACTTTTCAAATTACATTCAAGGCTCTTTATGTTATTTAACTATATATATATATTTTTTTTTAATCATTTCATCTTGCGATTGTTTTGGCTTGTGTTGCGCTAATCTCTAAGAATGCTCTTTAGACCAATAACCAAAATATGTTTTTTTAGAGAGACTTGGTAGTACAGGAAGGTGTCACGTTTAGATACAGTGATTTATATGCTCCTAATTAAGTAATTGAGAGGTATTAGTATTCCATTACATTCTTCTTTTCTACTTACTTGCAATTAGTCATTTGTTTTCCACCTTGTGTTTTATCTCCTAGATTTTAGTCACAATTTTTTTCCTTTGGAGTATTGCCACATGATTCAGGTTTAGTGGGGATTACTCCTGAGCAAGCAATGTCAAAAGACTTGTAAGAAATACAAGAAAAAAGATAAATATGAGATTATGAGAGACAGCAGCTTCATAGGAACTTCATATTTAAGCCAACAGTCAAACCCACTAAAAGCCAGGGAAACCTTAGGCCAAGTCTCATTTTGGTCTCACATAACAGCACAGACCTCAGATTATGAATAATGATAGACATCTTGTTATCCCAACAAATAATCTGGAATTTGATTTATTGTACTTATCTGAATCTGCCCATCTTCTTTCCCCGGTAGTATCAGGGTTGCCTTCTCCCCCTCACAGAAGGCAGGCTGCCCAAAGAATGATTCACCCCTAAGAGATCAGAAAACATTGGCACACATTATCTGCTCTTCAGGCCTGTGCTCTGACCCGAGTGCTGATTGATAAAGAGACTGGTTGAAGGGAGTAGGCTGGTGGCACAGCATGGGGTGGCTGCTGTGCCAGGGAGGGCCCCCAGCACTGTAGGGCTCCCCAGGTTAGGCTCGCTGCCAGTGCCACCCAGCACAGCAGCACCTGGCTCTGCTGGGGGTGAGCTCTGTGCCCCCCTGGATCCACTGGGGGTGAGCCCTGTGCTCCCCTGGCTCCACAGGCTCTGGGGGTGAGCTCTGTGCCCCGCTGGCTCCAGTGGGGGTGAGCACTGTGCCCCCCTGGATCCACTGGGGATGAGCCCTGCGCCCCCCTGGCTCTGCAGGCTCTGGGGGTGAGCTCTGTGCCCCCCTGGCCACCAGGCTCCTGCAGCTCTGAGGCAGGGGCAGGGCTCAGGAGGACACCCAGCCACAGATGGAGGGGAGCACTGCTGGCTCACAGGCAGCAGCATCCTGTCTCCATGAGCTCCCAGACCATGCCCAGCCTGGTCTCCTGTGACAAGGTGACCCAATGATTCAGTGTATTAGGGAAAAGTGCAGATATTGTGTAGCTGAATCTTAGCAAAGCCTTTGACACCTGGAGGAACTGTCTGCTCGTGGCCTGCATGAATACACACTGCTTGATAAAAACTGAGTGGCCAGCTGAGCCCAGAGAGTGATGGTGAGTGAAGTTACATATGGTGAATGAATGAATGAATGAATGGTGAGTGAAATCACACCCAGCTGGTAGCTGGTCACAGGCCAGGCTCCCCAGGGCCAGTTCTGTTTGTCTTTATCGATGATCTGGACAAGGGGATCAAGGGCACCCTCAGTGAGTTTGCAGACAGTACTGGGTTGGGTGGGACTGTTGATCTGCTGGAGGGCAGGAAGGCTCTGTAGAGGGACCTGGACAGGCTGGGTCCATGGGCTGAGGCCAGTTGAGTGAGGGACAAGAAGGTGGAAGTGCTGGATCCTGCATTTGGGTCACGAGAATTCTAGACAGTGCTGGAGGCTGGGGGCAGAGTGTCTAGGAAGTTGCCCAGTGGAAAAGAACCTGGGGGTGCTGGTCAACAGCAGCTGAACATGAGCCAGCTGTGCCCAGGTGGGCACAAAGGCCAATGGCATCCTGGCCTGTGTCAGAAACAGTGTGGCCAGCAGGGGCAGGGCACTGATTGTCCCCCTGTACCTGGCACTGGTGAGGCCGTGCATCAAATTACGTGTTCAGTGCTGGGCCAGAGGAGGTTTAGATTGGATTTTAGGATAAATTTTTTCATGGAAAGGGTTGCCATGGATTGGAACCGGCTGCCCAGTGAGCTGGTTTTGTTAGCAGTCTTGGAGGTGTTTAAAAGATGTATAGATGGTGCACTTGGAGACTTGATTTAGTGCTGGGCTTGGCAGTGCTGGGTTAGCAGCTGGACTCAGAGACTCTAAAGGTCTTTCCCTGTGGGAAACCAGGACATCTCTCTTGTGGCTTTGGATAGGCTGAGACCCAGGCAGGGGGCTCGGAGGACTTGGCACAGAGCCCAAGACCCTTTTGCCTTCGATCTCGAGCCATGGAGAAAATTACCAACTTTATGTGAAGAGTTACAAACCAGGGAAAGTAGAATAAAATGAGTAGCTTATCACTGAGTAGAGAACTAGAAAGTTAAGATTTATATGATAAGTGTACAGGGGGGTCAAGAAGTGTACAGGGGGGTCAAGATGGAGGAATCTGGGAAGGTACTGTCCTTCTTCCTTCTTCTTCATGGCCTCCATCTTCTTGGTGATATTGGCACTTTGGGATTGGTTTAGAGTAGAAACTGACTGTCTAACATAGGTGATAGGTATTGGGGAATAAATGTAAATAATGTCTACGTAGTTTATAGTATAAAAAGACAACACCGCCCCGGGGGCGGGCAGTGTGTCTTGAGCTGACCTGCTGAGAGCATCTCGGCTGGTCAGGGAGAACATGTTATAGATAAGAAATAATAAGCAACCTTGAAAATGAAAACCAAGGAGCTCTGACTCTTTCTTTGATCTCCTGGCTGTGAAAAAAGACTCTCGGGAGCATCCTAGTCAGGGGAATCCCAAGATTTCCCAACCCAAACAATTCTAGAATTCTATTCTATGATTTCAAAGCTCTTCCATAAGACTTCTGAATTCACTACCCCAGGGTGCAGGCCATGTAGCAAACGCACAAGAAACATGCTGTGCCCCACAGGTGACCCTTAATATTTAGGGTGGTCAATGTGAGCCTTAGAAGGCATAAGAGATGGAAAATCTGATTGCTGTTCCCTCACTGTTTGCCCAAGTTCTCTGCTTTTTCTTCCAATTTCTGTACGCTTCAGAAAACTAAAGTAATTTTACCCCCATATTAATAATTACTCCTTGCCAGTGTTTTGCTGTTAGGCCACATGAATGATATGGCATATCCTTGATATTACAATACAAATATCTTTGTATGGATCTTTTCCCAGTGTCAAAGTAATGCTCAGCAGGCACAGGAGAAGAGTCATTATAAGAGTCTTAGAAAAAAGTGTTGGGACTGCCAAATCTTGACCGGCATTATTACTATGGGTAAACTGCTCAGGGACCAAGCTGCACTATCAGAGTCATTTACTGGCAGTTCAAATGCTCTCTGCCTCAGTTTGTCTTTTTGTAAAATGGATGCAAAAATGTCCCTCAAAGCTGTAAAGGCTTATTCAGGTTTCTGAGAGAATTGCAGTGAAACAAAATAATTGAATGTGATGCAGCTACTGATGAGGGATTTATGCTGTACAGATTCAGGAATAAGTTATATGCATAGTTTTGTAGAATTATGTTCAGTGGTGTTTTTACTCACAAGTTATCAGACTGGTAAACTAAAATAGGATGTCATCTAATTCATACCAAGAGAGGCAGGCTCACAAAATCAAGCAGACTTGATAACTCTGTGGTTATACCACTTTAATTGAAAAAAAATCTCAATTTTTAGTCATGGCTCAAAGTATTTATCCTTAGCTATAGAAGCTCTGCTCTTCTGTGTTTTATCTTTGTTTCTTTGAGAAAGCTGGTATCTGGTAGTTTGTGACATTTTCATTGTGAAAGATGCTTAACGTGAACCAGCTATTTAGAACCAAAAGCCTTTGCCCTAAGATACATCTGGTTGCACTTAAGCTGAAATCACCACTTTACCTTAGAAAATATTGGTTTCAACATAAAATATAACTGTTCCCAGAAGTTATATATACAGAGATACAAAAGAGAAATATTGGAATTCAATCTAAGGTACCAATGTAAAAATATTTAAATATGCTATAAATTGCACAGATCCAGCATGGTTCACTGAAGAATCTTTCAAGTTATTAAAATATTTTCATTTCAATAAGAGACACTAAAAGTAATCATGCCATTTGTGTGCTGTTCAGCGTTAGGAACACTTCCATATATATTTATTCAATTAAGTTCCCCAAGTCACACACAAAAGTTAGTTCAGCTCCTATGAGAGGTATATTTGGAACAGCAGAGCACATCAGAGAAGAAAGGAAGGGAAAATGTATAGGTTGTATCTGGTTCAATTCCAGTGAAGGTGTGAAAGGTAGAAAGGCCTTTTTTGGCTGAAGTGGATCAATTCTTAATGACATCTGTGCATCTGAAGTCTCCTCATGTGCATTGCAGTTAGCAAAGGCACTGACTCCTAGAGCCCATGCAGAACATCTTAAAGGTAAATGGATGGCATTACAAGGGACACTAAGGGAAAATAATGACCCCTTTTGGCCATTCTAATTTCAGGTCTTGGTGAAAAAAGTCAGTTTTTTCATCTCTGCTGGAACAGAAGATTTGCTAATTGCTGCACAGGGGAGGTTTTCCTGATGGTCCCCCTTTCTGACAGGTTATCAAGCAGAGCAAAGGAAGGGATGCTGCAGCAGAATGTGGGCTGCCAATGGAAAGAATGTCTTCAAACCCATGATGCAAACACAAAGTCGGAGTAGCAGTAATATTTTTACCAACAACCTCTAAAACTGCTGCATTTGGTGAGTTTACCGTGAAATCCTGAACAAACCTCACAAAATTGTCATCCAGAGTTGCCCCTATCTTTGCAAATCTTGGTTTTGGAAACAGATCTTTGCTCTACAACTTCAGGTTGAATAAGGATAACAGATCTAATTCATCTCAGTGAACAATGCATCTAAAGAGATCTGTTTGGTTTAGTGTGTAACTGCTCTCTTTAGCTGTAATGAATAACCCTTCCAAAAAGTTAAGACAGCACCACCTGAGATAGAAAACATCATGCAAATTGTCATAAGACATAGTTAAAATTTCATAGTTAAAGCTTCATGTGCACCTAGGCTCAAAAACATGTATACAACTCCACAAAATAATACTTCTTTCTTTGAAAATTTATTTGTGCCCTAACTGAAAGATACACCAGGACCCTGTGTTTTGACATCAGAAGCCTTGCTCTAATACCCCTATTCTCTTCAGCAGTGCATTTGTAAAGCTCTCAGCCTTGTTTGGAAACGGGATAGTGAGACCATGGTGTCTAGCAGGCTGTTTGTCCCCCAGGGTTCTGTATGCATTTTGCAGCAAATGTTTTCGAAGTATCTTGTTTTAAAGGATCCTTGCAGGAATTCTTACGTGTGAGCAGCTTTATTTATTTAGGTCAACATTAGCACCGTTTCCTGGTTGTTGTGAATGCTGTCTCAGGGGAGAATTTGTCATTTTAGTCTGAAAATGACAGGATAAAAATAGACGGGACAGTTTCATACATAATTGGTATGGAGGTGTTTTTAGCTAACTTGTTGCAAGAGCCTGGATGGAGGTTATTATTTCACTAAATGCCCCCAGTTCAGTGGTTCAAACACCAAGCTGTTGCTTCAAGCTCCCATGGAAGCGGAGAGGGTATTTGGCTGTTGAGAAGCAGATTAATACGGTTTGGAAGGTAGTTTCCTTAACTTTGGAAGGGAATTAAGGTACGTGTTTACTTTTCACCTGTAAGTACAATTAAGGCTAATCCCCTATAGTTGTATAAGGGTATTTCTGTATGGGAGTGCTGGTTTTCTTTGCTAACTCAGGTCTGCAGATAACAGCATTTAAAAATATGGGGCGGGGGTGTAGCTTATTTTGTTCATGGTCATGCTGTATGTTTTCTCTTTAAAGAAGGTTGAAGAAAAAAATCTCTTTTTAAGGCTGACATGCCTGGAGATGTTTTCTTGTGGTTACATGGAGCAAGGTGTAGACTAATGCCGAAAGAAAGGGTCCCCCACCTTGTCAATGAATCCTATAATCAGGTTGCAATAGTAACAGATTACAGCTGTCATGTTTCTTTTTCTCCAGGTTCTGATTTCTCTCCCTGTCTCTGGTTTTCTTCTAGTAAAAGATACCCGGTGTCTCATTTTGCTCAGGTCAGGCAGGAGAACTTACATGGGCCAATAGTTTCCATTACATTTATCTAATCTCCTGCCTTTTCCAGCTAACCTAAATGAGTGCCATACAAGTACTGAACTACATTTGCATGCGTGGTAGTTTAAGAAAAACAAAACCTTAATTCTAGGAGTTTTCCTGAAACACGCTTTTTCCATAAATGACAGAAACAGTCTAGGCAAAACTTTTTTACAGTGGTGCTTTTTTTTACTACAAGTTGATGGCAAGTAAATAATTAATGCAAAACTCTCAGACCTGTCATTGAAGTCCTGCTACAGTCCCACTGCCCTGTGAGAGGGATGTGGAGGTGCCTATGGACAGCTGAAAGTGCAGAACAGAGGATTTCCCCAGGATCAGCAAACTGGTGGCTGGCTCAAAGCTGACAGACCCCCAGCCAGCCCTGATGCATGTCCTCCCACTGTAACTCGTGCCTCCACAGACCAGGAATGCTGGCCAAGGCATCTGCCTCAGGGTGTTTGCTTCAGACACTATGGATGATGGAAACCCTGATTTATCCTGGCTTGTAGCAGGGCTGGCTTTCCTTGAGCATACTGAGCTCTCCTGGTTTTACCAAATGGGAATGTGAGCTTGGCACAGTTTGTGATCCTAAAAGAAGCCAATGCGCAAAATACCTCCCATTGATGGTGACACTGAAGCCCTTCTCTTGTGGGCTGAGGTGGGTTGGAGCCCAGGCTCTGTGCTGGCTGTGGGCCCACCTGTGGGGTTCCTGTGGGAATCTCAGCCTCCCTTCCCTGCAGACACTGGGAGAGGAGTCGGCGATCAGCCATTCCCGGAGGTACAACCACAACAAGCGCGTGTGCTGCTGCCTGTCTGCTCCAGAGGATTTCCTGCTGCTTTCAGGAGACTGACAGCAAGCTGAAATGTTCCAGCACTCCAAAGGAGGACAAGGCATCGGTGGGAGGCTTGTTTAGTATCTGAGTGGGATCATGACTACGATGTTCATCTGCATGTTACCAGCATGGAATATAGGCACTTTGAAGACAAGTAGGCTCAGAAAGAAAGGAAAACTTCCAGGGAGGGAGGAGGCAGAGTGAAAGACTGCTAACACTTGCAACGCGAAGATCAGGGGAGAGATGGTAATACCAGAGCCAGATAATCTGCAGGAGAAGGAAATCAGGCACAGAAAATCAACACTTCATGGGAGGCTACCCTAAATACGTTCTGGGAGGCTGGTATTTACCTTCCAGGCAGTAGCAGGGCAGGTGCCAAATCCGCCTGTTGCAGAAGCAGGAGGTTACCAGCAAAACTAGCACACCATAACCCTGGGGGACCTTTCTTGCAAGCACACCATTAGATTGCTGGCGGGGAGAAAAGCTGGCAGCCCCGTTTCACACCAGCAATGATGTCACACAGCTCTTATTTCAGAAGCATCTCTGTGAAGTTGACAGCTACTGATCTCATCTGATTCTGCTCAGATTGCTAATCTGAGGCAGCTTTTCAGTGGTCCCTGAAGGAGCAGCTGTAGGTAATGAATGGAAGGTGTCTTTTAGCTTAGCAGTTATCCACATATTTTGGTAGTCTTTCAACTATGTGAGAAAACCAACCAGTAACAACTCGTCATTTTCTAAAGTGTTTTAAGGCAGGGAAAGAGCATTTGCAGCTTGCTTAGGATTTTGGGGGGTTTCACAGGTTGATTTAATGCACTGTGACTTTCTAGCAATGCTCCTGCAGTATTCTTCACATTGTTTTGTCTACGAGAATGAAAATGTATGGCTGATTCTCACTTAATTAGGCCTCATCTGCTAAACAGTTATGTCACTATTTACGAATGAATAGTCCCCACTGAAGTCAGGTCCTGCAGCTGTATACTTCATCTGGTAACAATGTGATTCCAAGATAAACAGACTTGGAACAAGAGATGTACATTGCCTTATATGTATGAACTACCTGCGTGCAGCCAATGCTGTGCCATGTCACTCTTGGCAAATGCTAAAAGCTATTCTATTTCAACAGCCTGGAAACGGACCAACTGATTATTAGTTTTAAATAATGGGTTATACTCTGCTCACTGCTTCAGCTTTCACTGAAGTGTATGACTTGTCAGGTGAGTAACTTTGAGTCACTTGTGCCCCTCTATGGTACTAGGGAAAAAAACACTCCACACCGACTCACATCAAGTGATTTTTCATGGTTGGGTCTCCCATGGCCTGAGGATAAGATCTTCTAGAGGAAAAAAAAATATAGCTGGAAACAAGACAAAGGGAAAGGAAATGTCTAGAAAACCAACAGGCATTTAGGTTTCATTCTAGTCAACCCCTTTTTAATGCCCTTCTTGCAGGAATCCCTGACAGAGGAGTGACTGGAGCATTGCCTGGTGTCTCAGCTTCAGCTCTGGCCCAGCAGAATAACTTGGGCTGTTCTCTCACCTGTGAATGCCACTACAAGGAAAGAACTCTGATTGTTTTGTACTGCTTCCTCCTACTCCTCTTCTGCCAGGTAATTCCCATTCTCCATAGCATCCCCTATTACCCTACCAATGACCTTTTGTTTTTCAGTAGAGTTTTGTACCATTCCCTTGATCGCAGCTCTGTTTATTCCATTAATTACATTGATGCTATCTAAAGCAATCCCTTCAGTAAACAAGTGTTTCATTTGGTCTGTTGAGAATGAGATATGTTATCAGTTGTCACCTATCCCCAGGGAGGTGGGTGGAGCCCTGTTCTTAAGCAGAAATACTGACCAGGAGCTCTTCTAGTTAGCCATCCAAAGAAGTATCTTTGCTCGTGGTTCTGTCTCACGTGGCACCCTGTCAGGTATCCCCAGTAAACACAATTTCTCCCAGGCAAGGACCCTGCCTTATCACTGCTGGCAAACCCCATCAGCTTCCTGTAGAAAATGCATCTGCTCAAGGCTGGAATGGCACCCTGCTGCTTCCTCCTCTGGATCTCCTGGGAAGCTTTGTGGAAGGATTTTGTTTGTTGTTTTTTTTTTTTTTNCTTTATTACCTCGATGTGATACTATGACCCACCAAAGGTTTCCCCTGGGCATCTCTAACAATTGAGACCTTCAATCAGAAAATGAAGATACCTAGAAGTTAATGGAATGAGAAGTAGGGCAGGAACAGTGCTGCAAAGTGCTTTCTTACAGGTGCTACAGAGGGAATTACTTTCTCAATGAAAGACTATGTTTATTGAGCTCTAAAATAAGTATGTAGAAATACTTTTTTAATTATATTGCATCTTTGTTAAGTTCTCTCTATAAAACACTGAGGACTCCACAGGGTCAAAAACATTTGAGATTTAGATACGTATTTACATAGACAAAACATGAATTGTGTAACTAACTACCCAAAGTAGATGATTTAGATACGTGTTTATGTAGTCAAAACGTGAATTGTGCAACTTACTACCCAAAGTAGATACTACCAAGTTATTTTATTCCCCTGAGGAAGAGGCAGTAGCAAATTGCTAAGAAGAATGGGAGAAAGCAGAACTCATTGCAAGTCCACTTGTTGAAATACTTAGGTTTTCTTTTTTTTCAATTTTAATGTCACTTAAAACTGGTATTCCTGACCAGTGTTAACACCGACTATGAGTAATTCCAACTGAAGAAAACTTCATCTTCCTAACTGAAGCTCGGTCCTTGAGGACGTGTCTCAGGTGACACCCTGTCAGCGATAGGGTGATCTGTCGGTGCAGTGTTACATCAGCAGCAGGCTCTGCCCGCTCATGGCACTCAGGCAGTATGTGATGCAGCGAGGGGCTCCCGTGGCTCTCCTCGGGGCAGCTTTGCTGGATACCACTTGACTTTTCTCCCGACACCTTGTCCCCAGGACAGCCGAGGCGAGAAAGTACCAGCTGTACCAGTCTTAGGGCAGCATCTGCTGGTTATTGCATGGATCAACATAGATGGTTGTCATGGAAGAGGCTGCGTGCTTTGGTTCCCAGGCAGAGGTACCTGGGACCGGGGGGCGGGAGAGACGGGTACTTGGGAGAGAAATAACCCGTAAATGTAATTTCAACACTCATTCAGGAAAGCACGGGAGTGGACGAGCAGCTCCTCGGTCTTGGTCTCTTTTTTTCTTATGAGAGGCAGAACCCATAAACTTTGGCAAGTTCAGGTTGAGTTGACAGCAACTCGCCTTCCAAGGCAAGGAAACCCGCCCGACCACCTCCCACAGACCTTCCCGCAGCGCTCCCGCGGGGCTCCCGGAGCCGGGGAGGCGGGGCAGCCACCGGGAATAAACCCGAGACGCGAGGACAAAATGGGGACGGGGACTTTGTGAGCCTTGGCAGGAGTGACCCTGCGGCTCGGCCACCTCTCTCGGGGAAAGGGGCACCAGCGGCGCCCAGGTGTGCGGGCGTTCTCCCAACGCAAGCAGACCAGAATTGACTTAGCGATAGGAATCACGGGCGGAGCCGGGGCCCCGAGGGGAGAAGGAGAGAAGGGGAAAGCGAAGGCAGATGCCGGGGATGCGCTCCCCTCCCCTGTGCCTTGCCGGCGGCAGGGGCTCGGTGCGGACCGGTGGAACAGCCCGGGATGCGCCTCCCGGCGAGGGCAGAGGGAGGAGGGGGAGGAAAAGCGTGCGGGAAGTTGCAGCTCGGGAAAGGCAGGGGTTTCGGAAGGGAGCTCGCCTTGGCAACTGTGCCATGCTCCTCTTGTGGCAGGACCTAGTATGCAACAAGTCCCTGGAGCACTTCCCGTGAGAGCGCAGTGAACGTGACATTCAAACAAACAAACAAACAACCCCCCAAATGCTGACTTACCCTTCCCGAGCGTAAATCTCCAGAGCCGACTCGTCTTGCGCGGCCCCAGGTGCGAGCCGGGCGATGCAAGGAGGGCGGTGGGACGCCCGGCCGGCCAGGGCTGTGGTCGGGAGCTCTCTGTCCTGCTCCGGTTTCCTGGGAGGCGGCTGTGATCACGTTTTATACTGTATTGGTCGGTAACCCCTCTCATTCATTAAGATCACGTAAGAACTCAGAGGGAAACGTGACTCTGAGCTAAGGCGTTTGCGTAAATCTATAGGTTTTTAAAACTCCCTGCCAGTTGCTTTCTGTCTTCTGTAGGCACCAAGGTGGTGGAGAGTTTAAGCTTGCGGATATTGCAAAGGGTTATTAGATTCATAAGTCACACCAAGTGGTGGGCGATCCACTGAGCAAAGCAGAAGTTCTCACATGATGACTTCAAACAAGACACATTACCTTCCAGCATCTGTTGGAGAGACTGGAATTTAAACCACTTCTGTCTCCAGGACAGCAAAGAAACAATGGTGAGTACCTCAAAAAAACCCTTATTTTTAATACTTGGAGAGAAGAACAAAACAACTACAACAAAAAGCTCGAGATGTTGCTTAACGACAGTATCTGATATCACGGGCTCGGCTTTCTAGTACTTAATACGCCAAGGAGCGTAACCCGCGAATGCCGGGAGAATTGTGTTTTAGACGGTGTAACTTTAATTGCGGCGCTCTTTGATTTAGGGCTGCGATGGAAGCGGCGCGTCTGAGAGACAAACTTGGAGCAGTGGCGGCCGGGCTGCCGCTGGGCGCTCGCCTGTCCCCCGGCGGGCACTGACGGGGCCGTCGGGGGCCTCGGGGGGGCGCGGAGCGGGCACGTGACGGGCGG
>WBNO01008708.1:86385-101592 GCA_013400575.1 Peucedramus taeniatus
CGGGCCGGGCTGCCCCCTCCGGCGCTGCCCCGTACTCCCCCTCCCCACCGCAGTTGCCACGGCGACCGCCTCCCCCCGGAGGCTTCGTCCTGCGGAAACGGGGCGCGGTGCCGCCCCTCTGCCGCCCCCGCGGCTCCTCGGCGTCAGCCCCTGGACGGCACCGGAGCCGCACCGGACACCGGCGAGGCCAAAATGGAGGTGGCGCAGGACGGCACCGCGGGGCTCGCTCTCGAGTTGGTCATCCGCGGCCTCGGCTGCGGCCGTGTTGCTCCGATCGGTAAAGGAGAGCTGCCGCTCTCCTCCCCGGGAGACGCACTACCGGCGGCCTAGGCTTAGCGCCGTCCCCCTTTCCCCCCGGAGCAGGCAGCATCCCTCCGTGGATTTTTCCATTTCCACCTGGAGAACGTGCGTTTGCTGAGGATACTTGTCAGGGTGCCACAGGAGGCAGTTCTTAAGGCGAGGAGAGAAGAGCCAGGTCTCAGCACCATCCTTCGTCAGGAGGCTGGATGACACACACTCATGATTTGCAGTATTTGGTTTCATGAATTTCATAATGAAACGCCCTCTGACCTTTTTTCACTTAGGAAAAAGTAACGTGGTAGAGCTAATATTTCAGTACATCCACTCTGAACTATAGGCTGATGAGCCCTACTAAAAATCTACCCACTTCCCAAAATAAATTTTTCTGTTATCTAGGAGGTTGTCAAGGAGCTTCTAGTTATATGAATTTTCCACTCCATGCATAATTTTATGTATCTTCCTGTATTTTAAGTTTGCACCCATTACTTTCTTGCCAGCTCTTAAAAAACTCCAGCATTTCCTTTTCTGCCTCTGTTGCCATGTTTCTCTTGAATTCTAATCATTCTCTGCAGAGACTCATGGGATGGACGGCTGCTAACAAATGACACAGACCGTATTTGGTCCCATTGTGGTGACTCATGCCTTAATCTGCAAGTAGCTTTATTGATTTTAGTATCTCCTGTTTCTCCAGGAGCTGTCACTGCTTTGGTGGTGGTTCATCACCACCTTTCATCTCCTACAGTTAGGGTACTGTAAAATGGCCGATCTCCTTGGAGTATGTCTTCATCCTCCAAACTTCTGGTGTGGCAGTCTTTTTTGCCTCTTTTTTAGAGTTTTCTTTTACCTGGTACCACAAGTGTTATCTTCAGAGGTTTGGTGTCTGTCAGGTGACTGTGTCCAGCACGAGATGGTTTTTATAATATACAGTGTATGACACAGGAGTTATCTCTATGCAAACTTGCCATTCTCAGCAGCTCACCATTTGGATAACCTTTTGATTTTCAGGATTGCTCAACAATTTTCTGTTTCAAACGGTCTGATATTTCTCACTATTTATTTTTAGTGGCCAGCGTTCACAGGCATGTATGCCAGTAGATTAATGTCTAGCATTTCATTAATCTGAGGTGGCTGGATGCATACATTTCATTTGGCTTTGTACAGCAAGTCCTTTTTTTTTTTCTTCTTCTTCATCACATTAATGCTGTTGAGCTCTTAGAAATGCACTAAGAAAATGCAGACTGGCTGCCATTCAGTAACCATAAGTTGCTTCCTAAATACAGTGGCATATGGTTGCCCTGCCATGAGAAATTCTGGAAAGGTGGATAAATCCTGAGGGACAGATTTCCCTCAGAGCTGTAAGTCTTACCATGAATCATTGTAGTAAATCACCACTAAGCACTTGAAGATGTAGCGGCTAGAATTTTTTTAATCATATATGCAAACAAAGAGAGCATCCATAAAATTTCAGGAGAACTAGTTCATTCTTCTGGCAAAAAATAGTAACGTCAAGTGCAGTAAACAGCATCTACAAGAAACAATACCTATCAACATTGTTGAAAATCAGTAGATACCCTAGACCTTGGGAATGAGGCAGTTAGTGCAAGGTAAAATACATCTGAAAAGACACTTTCACAGCTCCCTCCCCTTTGAGCTAACATTAGGCTTGGGCTAAGAAACTGGGGCTAGCAAAAGCAGGTTGGTGAAAGTGGTCCTTAAAATGGATTTAGTGGCTTTTGGGGCGTGAAGAACTAGGAAGAAAGAGTGGAGAAATGCAGTACTGGTTTTGTAATGCTCATTTTCATTTGTGGTCAGCGAGTCCAGCTAATAGTAAGGACTGCAGAATATGGGCAGATGAAATGTAAAAGAAAAGGTAATACTTGTATGCCTGGAAGTAAGATTTTGGAACAAGTGTGGGTATCCCATGTTTCTCTCATGTTCCGATTTCCAAATATTTTTACTACACTTTCTTTCTGCATCTCTCCGACCACGTTGTTAGGAACAGTGAAGTCCTCTGACAGGGAAATGTCAGGGGACATCCTGCAGCCCCCAGGGCACGTGATGAGCAGGGTCCTTGGCAAGCTGCTCGCCACCTTTGGTGAATTCGTAGGCCCACGTGCCAGCAGCAAGGTGTAGGGTAGGGCACAGGCTTCTCCCATGTACTGAAAATATCTCTGAGGCATACTTCTGCAAAATTACAGCCAGGAAAACATACCAACTGACATGGAGTTCATATAACAACTGCCCACCCATTTCATTATTTCACAAATGTGTGATTCTTGCTTGTGAGCTGTCACCATTAACATTTCCATCTGTCTCAATATTGCTTCTATTCTTAGCTGCTTTGTGATAGATGTAGGTGTATGAAAAAGATTTCCCCCCCTCCTTGTGTCATGAAGTGAAATAAGTGAAAGCCACATATATGTATCCACACATTTCCATGCAGGCAGCCAGAAATACATTGGCACTTCGATGGCACTCCCATTACTAGATGCAGAGGGGAAGTAAGAAGCACATGCCTGTGGCCTCTTGGTGCTGCTGGAACAGGTACATAATGGGGAAAAACATAAACAAGTCAAAATCTAGCTGCAAAAGAATAGTGTTGCTTTGATCTCCTTTTGAATATGCAGTTGGAGAGACCTATTTTCCCAACCATGTAAGTATGGGAATAATTTTAGTTATCATGTAATCCTAATTGGTCTTTTCCTGAGGCAATCTCAAAGGGAAAATAGCTGTGACATGCTTTGGTTTTCAAAGGATCAGGTCCTCAGCTGTGTAGGTATTTCTAAACTTAGACCTTTCAAGCTGCTCATTGCTTGGACAAACAGAAAACTCTCTGCAATATGGGCAAAACCTGCTCTTCTCAGCATGTCTGTGCCAGAAGTGGAATCAGTGGGATACCTGTGGCAGTGATCACACATCTCACAGGAGTCTCCAGCAGAAGCACATCTGCTTCCAGTCACATTATTGCTGTTGCCATTTGAACTCCATGGCAGAGTGCAGATTCACAGTCCTCTGATGGAACCCGTCCTTTGAGATGGCTGATGGGTGTGACTCATTTCCACCCTGGCACAGCTTGGTGCTTCCAGAGGGGCAGGGATTAGCTGTGTCTGGGCTGTGGGGCCTGGCCCCTGCCTTTGCTTGGCTGGTGCAGAGCCCTGGGGCCAGGGCATGCCCCAGAGCCAGTTGTGCTGTCAGGGAGTGGTTTCCCCACAGCCACAGGCTGCTGTGCTGTCTCTTGTGGGGAGCACTGGTGCTGGGGCTGTGATGAACCAAGCTCTTGCCATAAGTGCATGCTTTCTCTTCCCCTTGCCTTTTCATGGTGTGGCCTGTTTTTTTGGGGGTTTTTTTTGGTTTGTTTTTTTTTTCCCCAAAATAGCGCACAACCCCCCAATTTAACAAGCATAAACTAAACACTCTGGCCTCCAATTTATTTTGACATTTGGCGAGAATGATTTTGCAACGTGTTCATTAAGTCATAACATTTTTGCTACTTTCCCATTCCAGATCCTTATTGACTGTAGCACATATGAAAATAATGAAGTTATTTATTCTCCAAATGGACAGTAGATCCCAAAGCTCCTAAGAAATTGCATTGTTTATGGATGCAATGTATGCAGAGACTTTTAAGGCCCCAGGTCTCCCCTGATTGTGAGAAAAATGGTTCGTTTCTGAAAGGGGTGAAGAGGGGTTTATCATCCACTAAAATGTTAATAGGATTGTTCAGTTAAGGAGGTCTCACCAGACCAGTTGTTTCTTTTTTTCTTCAACAGAGCCTTTGTGGGATTTGGGAATAATGCAGTAAAAAGTTATGGTAGTAGATAATTAGATGGACCAGCTAACAGCAATATGAAAGGGGGCTGGTAGCACAAGGATTGCAGAAGGTGTGTGGGCATTTTGACATCCAGAAAACATTATAGATCTGGTCTCAGCTACCTCAGTCTCATGATGATAATTAAGAAATGTGGGTGTAGAAAAGATCTTTGCATGGTTTGGTTGGATTATTGCTGCAGTTCAGAACACAATTGACAGAGACACCCACATTGGACATGATTGCCCTTTGATGAGGCAGATACTGACTTTTTAAAGCTGACACAGTTAAAATTATGTCCAAAGTTTATGGGGCCACAAGCTTCTCACTAGACTCCATTATTATAACAAATGGTAAACTGCAAATTGAAGCAGTTAAAAAAAAAAAAAAAGTGAGGCATGCTGAGGTGGAAGGGACCCTGGCAGTGGGAAGGCTTCAGGATAAACTTTTCTCTCATCTGTTTGTCAAGAGTAGAGCTGGCACATAGGCAGTGTCTGGGGTTCCCCTCGTGTGTGTGTGTATGTGTTCTTCAAAGGCAAACAGTAGGGAAGAGCAGCCAGGCTGGTTCCTTTGATCACCCACAGTACAGCCAGGCTCCTGTGCAGCTCGTGTGTTGTGTGGCACAACTTCCCAGCTCCTTCCCCTCCATTTGTTCACCAGCTATACAAGGATGGTAGCAAGCTCCCCTCTGAGCACTGAATAAGGTGAAATATACCATAAATTTAAAAAGGAGCAAAACCCAAGCACAAAGTCCACAATTCTTTATCTGAAGGATACGTTTTTGAGAAACACTTAAGAATGGAAAGAGAATGATGGAGGCTGTTTGGATGGTTACTGCTCAAGTCTAAGACAAGGTATAACAGTATAGCTTAACATGCTACCTCTTGCAGTGTATTATTCTAATATTAGAGCCACTAAACCTGTACAGTTATGGAAATGTCAAAATACTGACGTCAGCCCTGATCCTGCATTCAGGTTTCTTTATCCTTTTACATGTTTCAACCCTTGAAACAACAGCAGTAGGAGGAGGTTGTATGGTGGTCCACAGGCAGTTCTGCAACTGTCACTTAGCTACCATTCAGATTTTCTCTCAGGAATCAGGAAAGGCCACACACTGTCAAGGCAGACAGAACTGGGAAAATATTTGACGTTTCAAAATTAAATTTTTTCCAGTACTTTCAACACAAACTGAGTTCTCTGTTGTTTAACAGAGGCTTTCAGTACTTCTGTCTAAAGCTATCGTCAATAATCTGACAATGACATTTGATAAAATATTCAGATTCAAACCCAAACAGTATCATGAAAAGACAATGCATTTAATGGATTTCAGGTAAACAGGTGGCTACCAAAGGAGGAAAAAAAAGAAAGAAAGAATAAAAAAAGGCAGCTGTTTTCTGACAGCAAATACCTTTTGAAACCAAACCAACTCTAGTGAGAATGGGATGAAGCAAGAGACATGAGCAGAGGTCAAGAGACTGGAACTGCTCATGTGTTCACTCTATCCATGGGGTATTCCCCAGGCAGATCTGATTCTCAGCCCCTTCCTGCCCACCACCTGTTGTTTTCCTCTTCCCAAATCCTTCACCTGGACTCAGTCAGCTGTCCAGCCATGATCATAGCCCTGCATACCCACTGCTTTTCTCACCTCCTTTTCTGAGCCCTTTTAAAGACACAAATGTCTCTGACTTAAGAACTTTTAATTCCCAGTCCACTGCCTTTGGCACCTAATAGTTATTTTACTTTCCCATCAAAGTATTTCTGCAGCAGTCCCTTAAGAAAATTCTGTTGGCTTCCAAATTTTAAGGAAGCCAAAACATCTGACAAGAAGGCTAAGTCCTTAAAAAGACAAACCTAGAAAGCTAATTTGAAAATGGCCAGGACTTCCTATTCATTTTCTGTAGGGACAAAACAGGCAAGAAATTCAGACTAACATGAGGCGTTCTCTTCAGGCCAGGAGAAAAGCCAAAGATGATGGACCTTTCCAAATTATTTTGTTTGGGTGCATCAGCCTGTCCAAGAGCAACAAGGTAGGACCAAAGCAATGTACTGACCCTGTTCCTGAACCCCGGGGGCCCTTGTGTGGCAGCTGCCTGGGGCTCTCATTAGCCTCAGACCCTGCCTGCAGGGAAGCCCTGCAGGGCTCCTAGGACCCCCGTGGGGCTCTGCCAGCGAGGAGCTGTGGGAGCACTGGAGGTGGAGGGCAAGCAGAAGTGATGGAGAGTGCTGGAGTCCTGGCTGGAGCCCTCCCACATTTGGGGAGCAGCGCTTGGGTGGAAAAGGAACAGCAGTGAGTCTTGCCTAGTGTGGGAGAGCACAGGGCAAAGGGAAGACCCTTTGCCTTCCCAACTGGAAATCTGGCAATCTCGTAGCCATCTGCAAGTGTCCTGCCCCCCTTTATCTGAAGTCTTGCTGAGAGAAGTTGTCCACTGCCTTCCCAGTCTGTGCTTTTTGTGGTGTGTTAGTAAAGATTAATGGTTAGTTAAAAATCAATCAGCTAAATGTAGATGAAGGTCTAGTACCAGTTTGTCAGACCATGAGACTGTGTATTTCATCTGCTTGTCTCTCATTTGTATTAGCACTCAGGCTGAGCCCTTTTTCCCTAGTCTCTGTAAGCCCATCAGTTCATGGAATTACCACAATGTTTCTTTTCTGCCAGGATGAGGGTCTGACAAAGGCGTAGCAAACCCAAACTGCAGAGTGAACTGTGGTGTCAGTTATATGCTTCCCCAGCTCTGGTAGTTGGTGCAATTTTCTGGCAGCTCACAGGGTCTAAATCAAGAAACTAATCAGAAATAAGCCTGAAAATTGTACTGGCTCTTATTTATTTTCTTTTATCTTGATGCAGCTTCTTAAAAGAATATTTTTAACCGATCCTTTAAACATTTGTAGTAAGAGGCAATAGACAAAGTGTCATAATTTCCATATGAAGGAGTGCAATTCCTATATAAAAAAAGCCATTTTATCCTAATATAGTCTCTGAGTTAAAGTAACGTATTCTGTCACAAGAACTTCTGCATCAAAACAATTTTTCTGTTTCATATCCAAGAAGATATGTTGAATATTTAAATTCCACATTCCTTTTGATCTTAATTTCCTTCACAGAAGAGCTCTTTAGGTCTCATCAATGTGCTCTAGGTGCAGTATCTGAGTATATTTTTCATATTACGGGATCTAACCCAAATTAAGAAACCAAAGGGGAAGAACTATACATGCCTGCAAGGGAAAATTATTCTGCTTGGAGCACATAGCAGGGTAAAGCATCAAACAGAAACATAACAAAAGTCTAAAATAAGGGGTTTAATGCCTTGCTGCAAAGTCCTTGCTGAAAACCTAGCAAAATTTGGCTCCCTTCTGATTTAAAAACTTTGCATTCCTGCTGACTTCAGTGGTGTTTATGTTCATATAAGTAAAGGCACCATGAGGCCATATAGTACAACTGCAATTTGCAATAAATTATAGCAGATTAAACAGCCAGCTAATGAAATACACAGAGGTGTTTAAAACACTCCTTTGCAAGCATTTACGTTTCAGATGTATAAACTACATGAAAAATAAACATTGTCCAGAAAATAAATGTATATTATGTTGTTTATGAGTTTATACTCTAATGACACAAGTCCTGAGTCACTGAGGCCCCACTAAATGTCTTGCCAAAGCCAGGGGTAGATTTTGCTTGGGTATTCTTTGAGTCATATCCAACACTAGAAATACAGGGGCTTTGAGCATCAGAATGCAGGATTGCTTAGGATTATGTTCAGATGGGTTTTGTGGTGGTGGCCGTGTCTCCACTGCTGGATGCACCCGGCCAAACCACTCCTTACCCCTCAAAAGCCACCCTGACCTTGTGCAGGCTGGGGCAGAGAAACCAATATGTTTCCCTATTTGAGAAACGGTGTGGAACGTGAGGAAAGTTATTTTTAAATAGCTTAAAACTTGTATTGATTTTTTTGGATCGATATTTCAGGATTTCTGAATTCCTGAGTAGTCGTACATCCACCCTGTGTTTTGTTCCTATCCCTCTGCATCTGTAAATGATAGTCTGAGCACATCACATGCTATAGAGAGAGAACCAGCTATGCATCCAACTACCCCCATACTGTGCTAGTGAGGAGGAAAATAATGTTTTAATAGTAGTACCAGAAAACCAGTTGTACTGGCACTAGTCACTATGTAAAGCAATTCTGCCATGCAAGTCAATGAAATAATTTCATCTGGCCAGTGCATAGTTAATAACAGCCCTGTGCAACTCCTGCTCCTTGGAGCTGGGTGTTGCAGTGGGAGGACAGAGGAGTTGAGGACTGCACCTCCTTTGTTGCATTTTTTGTGTATTAGCACGCCCTGAGGAGTGGGTGAGCACCACCTGGGCACCTCTCTGCCATGGATGAGCAGAATATTCCTGTCACTTGGACAAATGGAAACTCCTGGGCAACACGTAGATCCCCATAGTGGAATGTAGTAATGTTTGCAACGTGGTACAAATGGCTCCAACCATTAAATTACCAAAGGATTAACGATCCCAAGTGTTCAATGCACAGAAATGACACCATACAAATGAAATGTTTCAGTCAAGGGAAATTTTTGCTGTAATGTGAGTAACCCAGTACCTGTTCCTTGAGCCACAAGTCACAGTGACTGGAAGAAGAGAACCTAATGGGGTCTGAGTTTTATTTTGAGGACTCTTATTAATATTTATTGCTGCACTTGATAATTTTAGTTTGCAATTCACAAAAATATGTACTGTTTCACAGATACTTCTCTCTTTAATGCCTTAGGTGGTTAACATTGAAAATGTTTTGAACTCTTATGTTTTGTTTCTTAGGTGAAATAGCTCAATATGCTATTTAAAGAAAAAAATATCCTGAATTTATCTTTAAACACATCAGCTTGTTTAAAGCATTGATGTGGCTCTGCTTTGAAAAGGGATGGAGCCAAAGTACCTTAACCTCTTCGGGAAAATGAAGACAGCCATCTAAGTGCAACATAAAATATGTTAATATGAAAGTCCTGAAGGGCAGGAGAGCCAGAAGAACTATTTAATGTTTACACATGCTTTGCATTCCCAAGGATTTCTGTGTACCCAAGGAGGATCCCTCCTGCCAGCTCCTGGCAGAGTGGGACCCTGTCCTGTCCCTGTGTGGTGGGCACCCCGGGACAGCCGCTGGCCCTTGTGCCA
Organism: Peucedramus taeniatus; assembly: GCA_013400575.1. Lineage (NCBI taxonomy): Eukaryota > Metazoa > Chordata > Aves > Passeriformes > Fringillidae > Peucedramus > Peucedramus taeniatus. The sequence goes on from WBNO01008708.1 coordinate 95,667, forward strand.
AGCTCCATCTCCCACCTCCCCTCCCCAGCTGCTTGCTGCAGCTTCCTTATCACCCATCACCCCCGGGCAATATTGCTGAGCTGCTGCACCCGGCCAAGGCAGGGCTCGAGTTTGGTGTCAGAGGAGATCTTAGTTGCTTCAACAGAAATAAGCTGCAAAAGAGCATTCATAGGGCTGTGGACCTGGGATTTGGGGGCCTGCTTATTTTAAGCGTACACTCAAAATAAGCTCTCCAAAGTTATGCACTGAGGAGGGTTTGCTAAGGCATATACCTGTTCTGGTAAGATGCCTGGCTAAGTTTATAAACACCTTGGAATCTGATCCCTTTAAATATTAAATATAATCCACTATATTGCATCTAATTGAAACCCACTGAATACTTAGAGGAAAGGAGAGATGAGTCAATCCCAACACCTTTCACCCACAAGTGCACCAACAGTTTTCTGATCTTCTTTAATCCTAGAGCTCCAATGGCCTGATTCATCATGGGAGTGCATCTCTAGCCATCTAATCCTTCCACACTTGGCTCAGGTTTCCACCATCCCCAGGAATCACACACAGCCTCTTTGGGGAAGAGGGGATTTTCTTCTCCCTTCCCATGTCTGCTGCTCCCTCAGAGTCTGCGTTTTTGTTGTTGTTGTTGTTCCTGTCCCATGCCCTCTTTTCTGCCTGCTGTGCTGAAGCCTTGGCTGGGCTGTTAGCAGGAGGATCGGGGGGAGGGAGGGAGGCTCAGGCACCACACGCCAGACACCTGGTACACTGGATACTCCTGGGCACAGCACAGATACTTTCCTCTTTGCTCAGGTAATGGTTGTTTAATGCCTACAAAACAGCAGTAAGGCAGAGATACTCAGGAGATGAATTGCCAGTTTTAGTGAATGTCAAAGCATCAGGAAATGACAAAATAAACTTTTAATGTTTCCACGGGGTTGGATTCATTTTCTCCTTACCTTTTTATTTCTTGCTCTGACCTTTTTTTTCCCCTGTGCAATCATCCTCAACAGCTGCCCTGCACCCCACAGTGTGGGGCAAGCCTGGCGTGGCTGGACCCTGGCCATGGGACCAGGTGTCAGAAGGAATGGGGAGTTATCCTCCTGGCTTCCCCCAGCCCTTCATGTGTGCTTTAGGAGTCCCTCTGTCCAAAGAAGTGCATGGAGTTCATGCAAAACCCCAAAAGAAAAGCCTAGAGGTTTGGATGTGGAGGATTTTGTGTGTGTGTTTGTGGCAATTGCCACATATTACACATTCTACGTCTACAAATTCATGCCAGTAGAGACAGCTACATGAGCAGTGGCAAGGAACAAACCCAGAACTGGCGTCCTCACCCAACAAGTATGTTCATGAGCAGCTTAATAGATGTATGTGTGATAGACACATGCATTTCCTCGATTGCAAAAGGCTGATCTACACCTACCACAGAACTCTGTCAGAGAAGTGGTTTCATGCACATAAATTATGCTGAAATCTCTGATTAGAAGGTATGGGACAAGATTCAGGGTGCAGATCCTGCCATGTGATGGAAAGCTGGCATACCTTTAGCAGACATGAGAAGAAAACTATTTTAACTGTTGGTTAGAGTTTTAAAATCACTTTTGCTATAGCTGCAGGGTGACAATTCTGAGCTATTAAGTGGTATTTTCTCCAGGAAAAATGTTGTGGTTTTGGTGCCTGTGATTCAAAGAGTATGTTTTCCTGCTTTATCCTGTGTACATGCAGCCTACAAACCATGTCTAAGATCTTTGGGCTTGTATTCCCATCTTTACTGTTTCACTTAATACTTTCCCTGCTAAAATGAGGCTGCAAGGCCTCTCAAGAAATGTTGTTCCCTGGAGGTGAAATTATGCTTGAAATTAAGAGCAGCTACCCTGCACTATTTATGGCACTTTAAGGGTCTATTCTGGTCACCCAGCAAGATGCCTGCGGACCAGAACAACAGCAGCTCTGTAGGCTGAACTGTAGGCTGAACCAAGGTAAACCTTGAGGCTGTGAGATCCAACCCCAGGGCACTGACACACAACACTGATGGCTGGGAGGGGCTATGGCCACAGCTTGGCCAACCCCTGAATGCAAGGGGTAAGCTGGGGAAGTGACCACCACCACCCTTCTCCCACCATCTCAGTGAAAGCCCCTACAATGCAAAGATTGTACAAAGTTAAGCAGAATTTGGCTTTGGTCCTCAAAGAGGCTGAAGTTTTGCCAATGCGCTGATGTTGGTGTGGAGCAGGAGGGGCTTTCTCATGTGTGCTGCAGCCACTGAATCATTGTAGAGCAGCACCACGGCCCAGTCATCCTGCAAATGCACCACATTTGCAACCCTGGCTTCGTATGTAACTTGTGTATATAACGCACTGCAATTTTTAGCATTGCTTGAGTTGGAAAAGTTTATTTCCATGAATTTTCCATCTCTTTAATTTGAAAAAAAATAGCAAATAAGGGTAACTAGGAAACATGAATAAACATAATTAAACAAAAAATGTTTGTAATGATATAAGAAATTACTTCAGCCAATTAAAAATTTAAACAAAAAAAAAAAACCTGTAGCATCAAAACCCAAGTACATCAATAGCATTGTCCTTTTTGCAATCAGAATTAGTTCATATTTCCTGACAGCCAAGTGAGAAGAATTCCAAATTATAGCTTCTTGACCTTTTTCTCATTCAAAAACAGGTCAAGATAGTATGTGAATAAAATGGAGAATGTAAAGACAGTCTGGGGGAGGGGAGACTAAATCACCCGTTGCCTTTTGTCTAATTATATACCTTTTAAGAATGTTACCCTTTTCAAATATTGACTTTTTTATTGCTTCTCCTACAATTGCAATGGGGGAATTTAAGAGCCCCACAAACTACTTTATCATGTAATTAGTTTATCAGTAAATTTGGACCTCATACATCAATCACTGTAATGCATAACCTCCACTGAGACAGAAACCAGGTGTGCGTGCTTCTGCTTTCTTCTTTATAGTATCTACAGCATCATTAGTGCCTATGCTACAGTATAAATTGAATTCAGCAAAAAGCAATGGTCTTACCCTCCTGCAAGCAATATTACTTCACAGATAAATCAACATTTTATTGATTGACAACTCATACTCTTTCCCTGCTGCTGTTTGGAAAATAGTATTTTCATAAGAAGTATGATTTGTGTATGCAAAAAATTATTTTAATTAGCCATGAATAGAAAAAACACTTGGTTCCAAGGTGAATGCTTAAACTGGGCATACTGTGACAGCACCAAGAGGCTTGATACACTGAATTATCTGAAACCACCAGAAAAGGGTCTGCCTGCCCTTTTCTTCCCCATGCAATTATGGTGTGACTTTCTTCCCAAGTGCCTCTTACATGTGACATCTGTGCAATCCAAATGGGGAAAACATAGCTGGAAGACACAACAAGAGAGAACTGCTTTTGGGTCTGCCCAGAAAACATCAGGATGCCTGATCTTTGCATCTATGTATCCCACAAATCCCAAAGGTGATGGTTCATGTGACCTCCAAATTTATAGTGCATTTTATGGACAAAGGAGTTGAGGTCCAACCAGAGCAGTGTCCCCATGTCAGGACTGGCAGTTGCTTTACAAACTAATACCTTGAAGACACAATTTTTGGGGGTTCATTCATAAAAATTCTCTTGGAAGTCAGGGTCTGATTTAACGATATGGAACCCAGCTTGCATGTGCATTAAAAATCCAAACAAGCAATTATTTATGCTACTTTTTCATTTTCTGAGTAATCAAACACTGGCTGGTAATAATGCTCCAAGGGCTGATTATACCAGCAAGAAACAGCAGCTCCTCTGACCACACCTCTTCCCCAGGAAAATCTCTACACTGATGCAAAAGGCAACACGTTTGTAGTAGGGAAAAATGGGAATTTCATGGTTGCATGGAATTAATGGTTCTCGTGTTCTCAGCAGAGCTGAGCTAAAGCACTTCCCACAGAGCGAGGACTTGTCAGGCTGCCTGTAACACACTTCCTTTCCAAAATTTAAAAAAAAAATTCTGATTACAAGCAGATTTTTTCAGAGTGTATCCCTTCTCCTTCACTGCTGAGAAAAAGCCAGCAGTGTTTCTAAAGCATGATATTTGCTGCTGCTCATCTGTATGTCTGGTGTACTAGCAGAAGAGTCTTTCCTCCAGGAATAACAAGTGTGCAATGTATTACATTACAGCTGATTAAAGTAGCCTCTCCTGCAACTGCTTAACTTGTCTGGTAGATCATCCAAATCATCCAAGGCACCATCTTATAAACACAGAATATTGAAACTGTGCTGCTTTGTGACTGTGCTGAAAACGTGGTGCCTTGGTGAAATCAGGTACTCACACTAACACAGTCATACCCAGAAAGTTAAATGGTACTGTGGAGCAAAGTCTAAAACAGAAAAATAGAATGCACACGTTAACTTAGCTAATTCCAGGTACAACCCTGTGTTTGAAACACCTCTGGAACATCCACCCAGCATTGTGGCTGGGAGTTATAAGCTTAGTTTGGTATATGAGAGTGGGGAAAAGAATGGTTGATGTATCCCCGATGGCAGAATTTGAATAATACAGAAATAGCAAAGCAGGACTTGGCCTGAAGAGCCACCTGTATTAGTGACTATCCGTCAGCCAGTAAGGGCTGGACATGATTCCTCAGGCCCAGGCTATTGGTGAAGGCTTTGAAAATGTCTCCTTTCTGGTAAATTGGATAGATTTAGACTGGAAAACACTGAGACAAAAAGAGGTAGAACTGTCTTCATGCTCGCTGACATTTTTAGTTCAAACACACAAAAGTAAACCCCCAAGTGCAAAAAGGACGGTGATGTGGTTCTCAAGCATGATTTTTTTTTTTTAAGTTCTTAAAGCTGCAAAGGTTCTTAACCAACAGGACTCTTTAATATATATTAAAAACTGATTTAGATGGAAGGCCTTAGATGTACTCAAATTTCAAACACCTGGGTTATTTTCTTTACTGATAAATGCAGGTGTTTCATAGCAAAAGCACACAGGCAATCAGACTGTCTGAGGGCAGCAATGAGTTGCACACATTTCTCCTAGGACAAATAAATTTTCTCAAGTGCGTGGAGTGAATGGGCCTTTGGTATTAATTGCAATTAGATGGCAGTCAGGCTTTGAGGTGTAGAAAAATACATGTATTAACTGATTCACGAAAGAGTTGTGCTAACTTCTTCTGAATATCAGCTGTTTCCAATTTTGCCTGTGAGGGAAGAGGGAAGGGGGAAGAGGCGAGGCTACCGCAGCCCATGCCAGGCAGGGGGTGAAGCCACCTCTTCTCGCACAGCCCGCTCTTGCCGCCGGCACACGCGTGCGCTCCCACTCGCCGCAGCCAGCCCAGCGCGGAGCGGTGCCATCTCCCTGTCTTTGCTGAGATCAAATGGAGCCAGTCAATCAGGGGATACCATTATTGCATCTGCCATTCAATTTCCACTATCAATAATTTACTGTACTCGCTGCACGAGGAGGAGGAGATGGCCAAACAGATTTTTGTCAGGGGGTACAGGATGCACCCCGCGGGCGACCGAGCAGACCCGAGCCAGGCGTTCCGCCCGAGCTCCCCGGGCTCCGTGGCCCGCCCGTCTTCGCCGGCAGGCGCTGATGCGACGGGCGGCCCCGCTGTCGGTCCCGGTCCCGGTCCCGTCCTGGGCAGAGCAGCCTCGGGACCGCCGGGACTGAGCTCCCTCTGGGCGCCTGCAGAACGTCACCGGTGTAACTTTACCTGGGGCGCTCATTAATAAGCAATGCCTGTTATTATCTTGATTGCATTCTTAATAGGTGAACTACGGAGAGGTCAGCGCGGGAGCGATATTTAAATGGATTGGGCTTGCTTAATACCCGGCGGAGTAAACCAATATCCCGCCGCGGGCGGACCGGCACCCCCCGCCCCGCTGGGAACGCCAGGGCAGCGGAGCGGGGCCGGGCGGGCGGG
>WBNO01008708.1:102169-163937 GCA_013400575.1 Peucedramus taeniatus
GAAGCGGCAGGGCCCGGCCGTGGGCGGGCGGCGCGGAGCAGCCGGGCTTGCGGGGAGGGCCAGGCGCCGTCAAGGAGGGGCGCGATGCACTTGTTGAGGCTGGACCGTCGCTGGAATGTGAAGCATGCCCGGCACAGTTTCCGTAACCCGGTGCTACGGGCGCCTGCTGCTCTGCCCGTGCCGTTGCAGCGTCCCGGAGCTCGCCGGCTGCCGCCGGCAGCGAGAGGAAGGCAGGGCGGTGCAAGGAGGGGTCCGGCGGCGTGAGCCCGGCCCGAGGTGCCGGTACTCGGGAAGAGCCGCCACCGGCCTCGACCCACCGGCTGTGGAGTCATACCGGCGGTCAGACACGCCTGCACCCAGAAAAAACCCTGGGGTTAAGTGGTAAATTTGCTCGGCAGAGGTTTAATTAATACTTTGGGAACCTTGTGCTGTCCCACAGATTTATTTTTTTTCCCCTAGGATTACAAGCATGAGGTGTCACAGCTGTGGGCCATGCTGGCTTTGGTTGGTTGTTTTTAAGAGGTGCTGTTGGTGTCTTGGTTTGTACATTCCAGTTAAGATATGTCCTTTTCCTCTCAGTTTATTGTAGTTTGCTCTTCTGAGGTTATGCAAGATCAATAGTCATTACTTATTTATGTTTCTAGTAACACAGTTCTAATGAATGCAAAGGATCTATCCTGGCAATACATTTTTCTTCGGACAGTATTTCTGTAATCTTTAATTCATGGTGATAAATAGATAAAATGAATTTCCTTGGTTGTCTACAGATACGAGCAAAGGGCTGGATAATGAGCCGCCTGCTTGTGGGCAGCAGGAACTTTCGCAGCACCAAGTTTTAATGGCTTTTTGGTCACAAAAGTGAACACTTTGCTCTGTTTACACATGAGTGGCTGTCCCAAGTAAGCAGATCATCATATTGCCTGCTGTTTTGTGTTGAGTAGTGTGTAGTGAAAATCATAGGCTCTGCTTACAAAGCTGGGTTGCTGTCTGCAAGCCCTCAGGTGAAAACTCGAGCCCAGTGACGGCCCAGAGTTGGTGTGGGTATGGAAGGACGTCAGCAGGGGCCATGCTCCTGGCGTCAGGCACGCTGCGGATCCTGCAGTTTGGCGTGTGAGAGGAGGTAGCAGCTGTTGGGGGTGCTGCGGCTTCCTGTGTGCAGAGTTCCAGGGCACTGGCTGTGTAAACAGAGCCGGGAAGAGGAGAAGACAGACAGTGATGTTCTGCAGGAGTGAGTGCCGTCCCTCACCTGGGTCTCAGAGCAGAGCAGTGCCTCTATTTCAACTCTAAAATATCTATTTTCTGCTGTAGTACTACCACTAATGTTCAGCTTCACTGAACCTTGTCTGGGAAATCCCATTTGTAAGCAGTGTGCCTTCTGTTCATGTTGCAAGAGCTCTCTGCTTTCCGGAACTGCAGGGTAGATCCTGTTGTTATGTGGCTGTGAAATCAGGGTAAACCAGGTCAGAAAGAGGAAGGACATTTTATCTCAGTAATCCAGCTATGATGGTGGAGGAAGATGGGAAAGGACTTTTATCCTGGACAAAGCAAGACTAAACTGAAAAAAAGTGTAACTTCAAGCTGTTAAGCAGCAAGGCGTCATGTTGTAACAGTAGTGCTCCGGAAGTACTACAATATGCTCGAATACTACAGATGTAGTGCACAGATGCAAAGGTTTTTAAAAGGCTTGTTAACATGTGAAAAAATATATAGGGGAAAATAGGGTTCTGTGCTTTTGCTTAAAAGTTTTGTATACATGATAGTGCCGAGCTGAAAGTGGCTGCACTTAAAAAGTCCTTACAGTAGCTGAAGCATTTGTGCAACTCTTACTCTGCTGTTGCTGTAAGGAAAACACAGAAGCTGCACATTTTGCTCAGATAATAATTCTCTCAGGGAATGCACGTATAAAAGCAGGTCACAAGGAACTTGGAAGTAGGAGACCCTCTCAACCCTTCTATGGATAAGCACTGCATGAAGAGGAGAAACAAGTTACTCCACGGAGTGACTTGTGCAATAAGTATGTTCATATTTAAAAAAAAAGGTATTTCTCAAACCTGCCGTCCTGGTTTGTATAAACGGCTGAAAACTTCTTCTAAGAATGTGCCCCGTGCCTGCACTAGAAATCTCACATGAGGCATTGTGTGAATTGTTGGAGGCTCCACTAGAGAAGGATACGTGCTTTTAACAGGTTAATTTCCAACTTGTCTTGACCTGTTTTCAAGCGTATGTTGGGAGCACTTGGTTTCTCCTAAATAGCTGAAATGTTGCTTAATTGGGAAACTCTTAATAATTTCTTAGATCAGTTCATACACTTGCATTCTTGGTAATCCTTAGTTGTAAACACCCTTTAAAAGGAAGCTTTTAAAGGCACTGAAGCTAAGCTGTTTTTGTGTGTGGCTGAAATGAACTGTTAACCAATAACCTTCTCTCTTCAGTTCCAGCAGGAGGGTTCTGTATCAGCCCTTGTATGCTGTGATACCCATTAGGAAGCAGCAGAGGTGTGCACCGAGTGAACTGCCTGGTATATGAGTTGGGATGGGGCTGGCAGGCTGTGGCCCCGTCTGTCAGCTCAAAATCTTACTGTTTCCTTATCCATCTAGTATCCAGTCTTATCTTTGGCTGCAGGCTCTTTGAGGCAGAGATTGTCTTGCCTGTCTGCTCTTTCTGGTACCCAACAAGAACTCACCAATGCTCTTGTAATACAAAAAGTAAATAACAAATTTTGCTATGCAGTGCATACAGGCAACTGTGCCATGGTACCTTAAATTTGCATGTTACCAACTCCAGGTGCTGAGCAGTGAGGAGCACTCTTGGCAGAAGTTGTCCATGTGGAACAGAGCAAACAGCCTTATGTGTGAAGTGTAGGTGATCTGTAGGGTCAGGCTCAGCCTTTCCTCCTTCCCAACATTCAGGACCTCACTGTCAGGCAGCTGTAGACTGGTAGAGTTCAACTGCTGTACCCAACAGCAACAAAGAACACAAAACTGCAATACTGGAACTGCCATGGACATGACTGACAGTCTTACCAACAGTCAAACAACAGTCTTACCAAAAAGAAAAAAGCTAGCCTCATCTCAGGTACAACATCTACCCTTTATAACCAGTGAACAGAGGGTTGGCTGGGATGGTACTGACCTGATGTGATTGTAATTCTTGGTACCACTGATACCAGTGGTAGCAGAATGTCCCCTTAGAGCATAATTTAGGCACCATGAATAGATACATCTGTCTAAAGATGAGTACCATGCACAACCAGAGGAAGCAAAAGGAAACTTCATTTAGTGATTTTTCATGCCCTGCTGACAGCTGCTATAAGGCTGTAGCAGTTGTATACTTTCCTTGGTAAGAATATTGTATTTTTCAGAGAAATCATTTTCTGAAACCAGTTAATTAGGACAGTTATTTCTGGCCATGGCATTTGTAGAGAACAGAAGGCATGATTGTTCTTATATGTGTTTCTCTGAGTCCTTTGATCGACTAGAAGCTCTCAATGCTTTACGCTATAAATTACCTCAATCCTTTGGCAGTTCATTTCTTTTCTTGTGTACTTGGTTAGGAAAATGCAGAAATCCTTGTGACTCAGCTACAGACTACTATAAATTATGAAGAAATGGGGGAGGGGGTCACATTTCACGTTAAGAAAGGCAATTCTAGGAAGATGGAAGGATACTGGTTGCTAAATTTGAGATAAGCATCTTACAGTATCTCAAAATCTGAGCAGCTGCTGCCACCTAGAGATACACGAACCACATAGGGTGCTCGGACTGCGGCAGGGGAGCCTGCACCTTGAAAATTAGTTAATCCCAGTCGTTACTCCACAGTATAGATTTAGTGTATGAGTGCAGACTTTTTTTAGCCCTGTAATTGATGATTACCTGTGAATCCTGTTCTAGTGATGCAGGTAACTAAGTTTTATACAGTCTTCCTTGTGTGACTTAAGTAGGTAAGCAAAGAAGCATCACTTTCAGTAAATCATTTGCTGATTTAATTTAGACTGCACCTATAGAAGTATTTGCAAGTCAAATTGATGAGGGTTCGGTACAGCTTCTGCTGAGGCTCCATAGTCTTTGTCAAGCCTACACCAATAATATGCAATGTAGAATTAGTCCCTTAAGGATTTGAGTTCATTTGAAGGTAGGTTGATTCCCTGTCCCATCTTTGAAGTCTACTTGTTGAGACTGTCCTTTAGTATATATTTGCTGGAATAGAAAAAATTCTGATTTCCCAAAATGTATCAACTCAGCAGCCTTTAGGTTGATTTCACTAGATTCAGAATTTTCTCAATTTAAAAATTAAATATCAAAGTTAAGTCGGATATGTAACTATTTGTTACTACCTCAAATCTAACAACATGGAATACACTAGTATCTGCTCCTTGTTTTTTTGTTTTATACATCAACCTGCTATAGCAGTTTCTTCCTCTGCATTTGAGAGAGAAGCAGCGTTCCCTACTTCCTGTGTTTCCCAATTACAGAGGGAAACAATGAGGTTTTTTTACCCCCTGAACTCATCATCTCATGTTCAGTTATTTCTGTGTGACTCTTAGAGACACAGTATGTTTTGGGGCTTTTATAATAACTGCTAGCTCTGAGCTTTCAAGTGCCTACTGGAATAAGCAAACCAACACAACTAAACCTGGAGCTGATAACATCATCTCACAGAGCCCCTAAAATGTGACCCACTAGTTAATTACATGTACTGTATAACTTTCCAGGTGATTGTTTTTGAAATTTCTTAAGATATTTGAAGTCTGTCAGTGGGATTGGAATAAGAGCTTAATCCAAAATTTCTGAGGGAACAGAATTTTCCTGTGGGGAACCAAGAAATGATGATACAGGGATATTTGCCATAAGTCAGGAGGCAACTGCAAACTACTTATACCATATCAGGGTGTATGAGAGTTGTAATACCAAACTAGAGTTTAGAAGACTATTCTTGCCTCACTGGAGTTCCACATCAGCTTCAACCTTTCCAGTACGTGCACTGAGTTACAAGTAGGCTTTGCATGAATGCAGGAGGAATCTGGGAAAAAATTAAACCAGGCAAAACCTTGAGCAAAATGCTGTTATATGCTCTTTATTAATTCAGCATGTAAAAGACTCAACCCAGAATCCTGTACTATATATCTTTTAAAAGTGAATTAAGCTTAATCTTGTGTGCATATTGTGCCTTATCTAATGGGATCTAAACCCTTTAAAAAAAAAAAAACCTGCTCCTGGAGAAATGCTGTTTCATCTAGATGAAAAAAATTAAAGTTTCTGATCTCTGGATTCCTTTGTTATGCCGTTCACTTCTTAAGCTTGGTGCAACATCTAGTATCCATATGATTTAGTTTATCCATCTTTACATTGGTCATGGTGCTCTTGCAGAGTGTTCAGTACATGATACACTGAGAAGAAGAGAAATTAAATCTAAACTTTATTGAAAAGGATTAGTAAAGCCAGCCTCTCCCCTTGGTCCTAGCTTTCACTGTACCACAGAGGTGTTGTAGGCACACAGTTTGTGATGATTGGGAGTGGGGCTGTGCCCAGCCTCATCCCCAATGGGTGCAGCTGTACAGGACAGGTGATTGGTGTTGAAGGTAACAAGCCATGGAGTGCCCAGGTGTGCTGAGCAATCCCACAGGAGCAGAGGGCACACAGATGCAATGCATGTAAGATCAAGAGTATAAGAGGTTATACTCAGGAACAATAAAGAGCAGATGCCTGAAGCCTTCTTTGGTGTTGGTTGTGGCTCCACCATGTTTCTGACGCAAAGTGAGTGGATACTGTTGGGATGAGTGACAAGACTTGTTTTGAGATATTTCTAGGTAATTCTGCCTGCTGGCTGCCTCCATTAAGAGTTGGATCTTCTCTTGCTATTTACATTCCTTCTGAGTTGATTGTCCAGTTTGAGCTGTAAATGCTGAGAAATGCTGTTTGATAGAATTCGTACTGAGAGCCAGTGTGAGGAGGAAGCAAATTCAATAACAAGTTGGAGTTGGTAAGAGTGATTTAACCAGAACCCGTGCTAGGAAACTGTGGTGAGCTATGAATGTCTTTCTGAACATCATGACCACCCTTTATCTTTATAATAGGTTGAACCAAAACTAGAAAGAAATGCATCTGAAGTTATGCATTTCTGCTTTTCCAGATATAAACACTACCATTTATGTCAATGTCTTTTTTTTGTTGTTGTTGTTGTTAGCTTTTGTCTTGTAGACTGGTGAAGGATTGTTTTTGTTTTATGGGATGCAAAGAAAGATGCTTCACATGTTATTACAGCAGCAGAGTATTTCTTGGTGTGGTATTGGCAAATTGATGCCAATGAAATGGTGCAAAGAGAAGAAGCAGGTGCTTCTTTACATCTTCCCTAGACATAGAGATTTTTTTACTAGCAAGAGATGTCTGGAAATGAGTTTTCCCCTTAAAGGCTAATGATTGGCATATGAATTTAAAACAAGGAATGAAGCTGCCTTCCTTGAAAGACTCATTTAAGTCCTTTTATCTCTTGATTTTGCACTAATGATAAATTTCTGCTGTCCCCTATGCAAAACTTTTGCCATTGCAATTGCAAAAGTAGGAGGAATGTCACCAGTGATCAAGGTTGTTGCAAAAGAGTAACATGAGTGAATTCCACATGCCTCCATTTAAAAAAAGGCAGAAATAATGTTTAAGTTAATTAGAAGTCTAAGCCTCCAAAGAAGTCTAGCTTTGAGAGTGACAAATCTGTTGGCAACATCTTGAAGTCCATAAAATTGAAGCATGAAGACGTATCACCTAGTTCTTCCTCAATTTTATTCAGCATGGAAATGGTTGTATATTTTTTAACCTGCTCTGATTCCTGTAACTGCTACAAAACTTGGAGATTCTTTTGCTTGGAAATACTATAAATCATTTCCCCTGCCTTTTGCTAATTGAAGGACAGGTATGCAGAGGGACCTAGAAAACACAATAAATAACTTCGATGCCTACTTTAAATTAAACACTTTGGAGCAAGTCTTCAGTTGCAAAGCGCCACCAGACCTTTTAGTATTCAAATTGTGCTCACCAGAAAATTGCAGCAGGGGAATTGCTGATATTCTGCATATCTTGAAATTTGTCATGATCAGGCATACGTCAAAACACGACCTGTAGATTTTTTAAGGACAATATTGAGCCATTGGGGTTTTAACATAAAGATGGAGCTGTAGATGTGCATTAGGAATAAAGATAACTGGAACTCAGTCATCCTTTTTCCTTTTATTGCTTTGATGTCGATGGTGCTGCTACCAACATTACAAGTTGGCATAACCTTGCTGTTCTCCATTTTATCTAAATTAAGGATAACCCTTGGTACTTGCAAAGCTGCCTGGTTTGTGTTTGTAGGGCTGGTAAATACCTGCTTGTGCAATAGTACTTCTTTATGGGAATAGGTCTTTCCCGAATTTCATAACAAATTTACTGCAGTTAAAAGCAGTCTCTGGTCTGGATGAGACAGGAACTTGAGTTGCATTTCAAATCAAACTTAGAGGTTTTAATGGTGAAGAATATTTGCCATTTTAACACTAGTTTTGTTTTCCTTGCTGCTCTTTGTTAGGTAGTGGTTGAGCCCACAAATTGGAGGCATGAGGCTAAAAGCTGAAAAATGCAAGAAGAAACAAAAAGCCACATGGCAATAGCAGGAGTTTCTCCCACCCCACCTTAGGCTCATGACAACATGCCCTATGGTTAACCTACAGTCAGGAACTAATAATGACACAGATGGAAGTGAGCTAGCATATGTATTCAAAGTAATACCCCTAAGGTTTTAACAGCATGTTTCTGGGGTAGACATCTAAATTGCCATGAAGAGATTAGCAAAATATGCCTGTGGTACACATGGCAAAGGCAGCTTTGTGTAGTGGCTGAACTGAGTGGTTTTCAGCAAGAATTTCCCTGTTCTCCTCTGGTTCAGCAGTGATTTGCTGTGCAGTCTGGGGTAAAATGTTTAAATACTTGTGGGCTCTAGGCTACCCAGAGGGAAAACACAGTTTCTAATGCAGTTCCTTCTCACCTAAGTATGTTGAGATTCAGTGTTTGCAAAGCACTTTGGAGGCTTTGATAGCATGTTCTCCAAAAAATGTTGTACAGCTGGAGAGTCACAACAGCTTAAGTACCAGATTTCTTAGCTTTTGCAACCTCTATTCCTCTCTATAACTACTAATAATCTCTGGTATGACATTTTTGATTTTGATTTTGAATAGGATGGTGACTTCTATAGCTATTCTATTATTTTGCGGAGATGTTTGGGAGAGGGGGAATACTTAGCTGTTTCCAAGACTAGTTGTGTAATTTAATGTTTCTTGCTTTAACTTTCTCTTTCCTCCCCCACCCCCAGCTATTAGAAGAGAAGCTGTCTTTCCCTGCAGCATAGTGGGATCTGCTTACATGAAGGGACAGGTATTGAAGTTTTTCTAGAGATGTGTTTTTTTAATGACTGAAATCTCATATACAAACCTACCCTTTGGAGCTTAAAGGCTCTTACAGTGAGAACAGAACTTTCTTCAGTGGGGGGTTGTGCATGAAATGGGACACCCAAGTGGGGAACATTAGGTGGTGTTGGGCTGGATTTTGCATACTTCTCTTTATAGACATATCTAGGCTATTTATGTGCTTACATCAGTGAGGGAAGAGAAGAGCTAGCCTGCACACGTAGAAGGGCTTTTTTCTTTCTCTTTAAAAACTGTGTTACTGAATATGCGTAGATCCCGCAGTAGTCCTGAGGAAGTTGCTTTGCTGAAACCTGTCATGTTTTGTTCTGATACAGCTATTAGCTATAGTTAGGTTGTGACCCTGTCTGATTTTCTGACCACATAAATACTGGCCACCTTTGCAACTGATAAAAATCTATGAATGGAACGCTGTGGATTTATACCAGGCAGGGACTGTGTCCACCAGAATTAGGTCTACTGGAACTTACTGCTTCAAGGAACTTCCATAATTTTTGAGGCTATAATTCCCCATGATGCCACAATCTGTTATATCTGATGGCAAGTTTTTCTTTTCCTTCCTGAAAAGTCAGGAACCATGTAACTTCATTTTTAATTAGGGAAGGGAAGGTCCCAATGTCCATGCAATTCACAGAAATCACAGTGTAACACTCCTTGGTGAAAGAAGTTACACCATTATACAACTGGGAAAATGCAGGAGTTCGATAGATTAATTTTTCCTGTAAGACTGCAGGGGCTTTTTTTCCTATATGGTCCTTTAAAGGTTTGTACCTTGAGCAGTACAGCTAGCGAAGCTTGTTTTCAAACCCTTTCATTTTTGCCAGATTTGTACCCACCTCACTCCTTCTAGTGATTCTAAACCCTTTCACTCTGTGGAGCTCGTGAAATGAAAGGGAAAATACAGTGTTGTCAGTGTTGTGAGTCCATAACTATATGCTGGTGTTTGCCCAGGAATGGAGGAGGAGAAGAGCTTATTTAGGTCAGTCTCAGGTGCTGGCATGCTGGTTATACAACATGACCCTGTGTATCCATCTATTGAGTCTGGTTTAAAATAGATTAGGGATAGAGTACCAGCCATAGCAAGTGCAAAAGTCTTGTTTCAACATGAAACCACTTAGAAGGCGGAAAAAAAAAGCTGAAAACTATAGTGCTTTGAAATCTGTGGTGAGCTGCACAGTCATTGTAAAATATCATTGGTGAAAGAGCACTTGTTGCCAAAGTGTTTTCAATAGTTATGTTAACATACTGACATAAATTTCCAGTAGTATTATCTCCAAAGATAAAGCTGTTGTCACAGCAAGACACATGCAGGGCTGGCCGCCCAGTGAAGTGGATTCCCAATAAGCATATCCTTGTATCATTATAGAAGTCCTCATTATTCTGTTAACTTTGATTGAGGTAAAACAATCTGTAGGAGCAAACCTACAGATTTCTGCTTCTGCTCTGCTTCTGCTCCCATGTAACTTTGGACTTGAGTGCTCCCAGGAAGTGCTGTGATACCTCAGAGTAAGCTTTTACTCCTTGCCCTGTGTACAGAAATTATTTCCATGGAGATGCTGTGCTGACAGCTGGACTGAACATGTGTCAAGAAAAATCCACATACAAGGGCAGACTGCCAAAAGATGACTGAAACACCACTTGCAATTGCAGGAGGACTGTTAATACCTGTCAGGGCTCTCACAACAAGTAGTTCTGGTTTCTGGTTCATGCACATCACAATGTACTGATCAGCTGCATTTCAGGTACTGGCTATAGCTCAAAGTAAGGTATTGTCTTAACAGCAATGCCACACAGTCAGGGTCTTGGCAAAAGTAAGAGTCTTGCAACAAGCAGAAATTGATGAGAGAGCCCTTGCTCTCTTCTCTTCACCCTAGTGAAAGCACTGCCTGCTCAAAACACTGGTAGCTGCACCATCTGATCATCATGCTTTTTAACCATTTCTCTTCCTTAGCAAATCTTCACTTATGTTCCTGTTGGGTGCATGATGTTCTATAGGTCCTAGGAACTGCCACTTGCAGCAGAACTGATGCATGTGTGGGATGCTTTACATGCTGTTCAGTAGTTTGTAGGCACTCTGAGATCCAAGCTCAACTGGTGCGGGAACTCCTGGGTTGTTCCAGGCTGCTGGGCACATGTCACTGTTCAAGGAATACAACTTGTGCTAGATTGCACACAACATGATCCATTCTGTTCCTGCTTCTGGGCGCCAATTATCCTTAACTTCTATGTGAGTTTCATGTGTGTACTTGGCAGAATAGCTTAGTCCTGTGATGATTCAGTGCAGTGTTTCATACCAAAGAACCCTGGTGAAATAGAAGACAAACTGCAGGTGCTGCTCAAAAGGTCTGAGGTTCTGCCTTAATCTTATTTTGCACATAGGTTGAATTAGGGTTTTATAAAGCTCTGGTGGCTATTGAAGCAAATTATTTCAGAGAACTGTAATTATCTGCCCCCATGGAGGAACCGGATAATTGGCATGGAGTAATTACTTAATGAACTGGTTTCATGGGGGTGGGGGGAGTATATAACCTGTTCTATAGGTGAACCTTCCTTTCACACAGATTGCTTCAATGTTACTTCTGAATGGCCACAGTAATGGCATGAATGTACCATGACATATACTCTGAAGAGATAAATGAAGTTTTCTGAAGTCAGTGGAATTGGAATTTGCTAATGCACAAGTTTTGGGCTTAGAAGTATCATCCCTACTGTACAGTATTTTTGACATAGTAATAGAAGTGCATCATGTTACTCTACCTGTGATACTCTGAAAAGCAGATATAAACCTGTTGGTAGTGCCTTTATTTGTGGAGGACATTGACTGAATACCTTGGGATTTCATCATGAAATTTTGGCAAAAAATGTTGTGGTGAAGCTTATTGTGTTTGATATGAATGGTGGCACACAGGCAGGCTCCTTTGGGAGATGAGTTCCTTTGAGTACAGCTGGAATCACAACTTCCTGTGGTTTGAGTGCCCCAAGTGTGGTATGCTGTGTGAACAGCTGCAAAAGGCAGTAAGTGTGTCTCTGGCTCAATAATCAGTTCCCATTATCAAAGTATTAAAAATGTGCACATCTTTTTTAAAGATATTGTCTCTCTGAAAATATATACCATCTGTGAATCTGGTCTGCTATTTCTTCACTTGTACATACTATCAAAACTCATCCTTCCTGTTTACTGGTATGGGCAGACTGGGTCTGAGGTCTATCCAGCAGAGATCCTGCCGGGAATACCTTGCAGTCCTGCACTTAGCCAATTTAAATATAATTAAGCGTGTTTGCAGTGGGTCTGCTCTGCACTCATTAAAGCAGCTGAATTCTCACTCAGCAAGTGTTTGAGGTCTGTTTGAGTGTCTAGAAAGGTACAAGCAAAGTCTGTAGGAAAGTCTGATGCATGGCTCTGTGAAAGCTCAGGACTGTGATGTCATGGCATTATTATTTTGCCATTATTTTCTTTGGGTTCTTTCTCACCTTTGGTTGTCAGAAGCTGTGATTCCTGTATGTACTGAGGAGAGAGTCCAATAAAACCTTGGAACCCCACAAAAAATGCCTTGTATTGCTTTAGACAGATACAAGCTTTTCCAGAGCCAGTATAGATATTGCTTGAGTTTGTTTGCTTCAGAAGCTGTACCACAGACAATATTTAGCAACATAAGATAAAAGCAAATTTCTCATGCTAAAAGTTGTAGTTAAAGTTAACACTACTTGTAAATTTGCTTGCTGTTTATCTTGAACTTCAAAATACTTCATAGTCTCTGCTTTCTCTGGCATTAAGACTAAGTAGATGTCATTACCTCAGGGAAAGCCAACATGAAAATAAAAATAAAATAGGTTTATTCTTCCTGACGAGAAGCACCAACTTGCAAGAATACAAATTGGTTATGGGTGTGCATGTATATTTATTGGGAGGTGGGTGCTTTATTTGCAGTAATAAAATGTAATTATATAGCTTGCTGCATAAATAGCCTCAAGGATAAGTAGAGCATGTCAGACATCCAGTTATGCATGTGATAAAGTTTAATACTATTTGTTCTCAGTACATTTGGTCTTTGCAAATCATGTGCTGACATGCATCCCATTTTAATGTCTGTTCACACACTCTGGTAATGATGCATAAAGCAGAAACTCATGCCTGTGGCATTCAGTGGATTTAGTAAATTGAACTTTTGTGTAAAGATCTTAGAAAATGGCAAGGCACAAAACGAATGTCACTTGCTGCTAATTTTATCTTCCTTCATGCACTCCTTTCTGGAGATTAAAGCACGAATCTATGCACTACTGAAAGTTATTTCAACTCTCATGGCACATATTGGGATGCAGAAAAGCAAGTACATGTTCACAGCTGTTCCTTAGGTCTCTCTGCTGGAAACATAACCTGTTAAGCTGCTGGATTTCTGCTTAAAATAACTAAAAATAATGAAATAAAACAATTAACTGCTGAATCTTCATTAAATACAAATACTGAAATAAATAGTACAGCAAGGTAATTGACTGTATATGTAAAGTAGCTGTAGATAATTGACATGACCTTCATTTAATGAGCCTGCTTCCCATTAGTGAAGATGCCTGCCACAATTCCATGACCTTGCTCTAGCTGTAATATTTGGACTTTATTGGGGTGTGAAGTCACACCTTCCTGAGATCCGGTCTGGTGAGTGACCTCTTTCAATTGCTACAGCCTCCCTGTGCTGCATGAAAGCAGAGAGGACATTCTTGTGGCCATGAGAATGGACAATGTTCGCAAATCTGGTCTCTAATGTGATTTCTGATAGACGAACCTCATGTCCTGAGGGAGCAGCTTAAGGTTTGCTCTCAGGGAGGCCAGTGTATATCTATGTCGTACAAGTTAGTGGGTGTACAGTGCATGGGACAACAGCTGGACCGAGATCTCTTCTCCTAGAGAGGTCTTTGATCTTTTATGCCCAGAGATGTGGCTGAACAGGAGTGCAGAAGGGTTACAACCTTTACTTGTTGTTCCTAGAAGGTGTGGAGTAGAGACCAGAACCTCCTGCACCTGAGAAGGGAGGGAAAATGAGTGTATTGTAGGACTACAGACTGTTGTAATGTCAGTGTTTTTTTTTTTTTATTGTGTATTTCTGGGTGCACATCTTAGTACAAGTAGTCATGGCTACACTTTTTGTCTGGCATTCAGATGTATTGATGCCCTCAGAGCATGCATTATCAGCCAGCTTGCTCTAGTTAAGAAAAACAGCACTGGTGAACCTCCATGGGAGATAGTGGCTCAGTCTACCAGCACAGCCTCAGGCATAGATGTACCCAGGAATGCTGGGGCATCTCCACACAAGGCCTCTCAGTGGTGGATATGCCGAGCACAGAAGGGATCAATACCTTGCTTGGTAGTAGCAGGCTGGGAAAATAGAAAAATAGTTTTCTCCTAGTTCTCCTTCCACACAGGGGGGCACACTGGCTGGCTCATAATCAGAAGGATGTACACAATATGTTTGGGGTTTACAAGACACTTAATGTAATAGGACAGGCAGTATCTTTAATTTTTGCAATATAATGAAGGTTTGGTGGTTGGAGAACAGAGAGGAAAAAGACTGGAAGCTGCCATCCAAAGTGTTTCCAATGACCTTATTGGTGCTATATTGGGATATTAGTCCTGCCTCATTAAGAAAGAGATGAACCATGCTGTCATAGTTTGATGAAAGAAACTAGTCGCCCACGAAAAAACTCTTCACCCATTCTCCTCTGCTAAAGTTGAGCAGGGGAGGGGGAAAGAAAACCCAAAGGGGCTCATGAGTTGAGGTAAGGATTGGGAAGAAACACTTTAAGGGCAAAATAGGCTCAAAACTTAAAAGGTGTTAAAAAAAAATCACTTCTGTGGCTGACTTATTCCCTCCTCATCAAAAAATCAAGCCAGGTAAAGCCAACACACATGCATTGATGTGTCTGTTCAACAATAGCTGAAAGGTTGTGGGATTCTACCCATGAAGTGAGATATCTTAATCTGCTGCAGCATGTTAAACTAGTTGATTTTTAGAAACTGCTAATACAAATTGCTATGGTCTCTAAAAGGAAGATATTTCCCAGGTGATAAAACACTACACCCTGGTATTAAATCACTTGATATAATATTGCTGCCAAAGATAAGGGCTCTGTATAGTGCTCAAGTTGCTGTCAAGATAGAGAGAAGAATGTTTTTACATCCTGCTTCTGGAGTTCAGCTTAGTCTGGGACTCACTTGCAGAGTAGTAGATGTTTGATCTGTGGTTTCTTGCTTGCAATATTCCTTGTAGCTGTGCTGCTAAAGCTTACTTTGACATGCTCTTCTACAGTTTTAAATGGGAGAAAGAGGATTAGCTTTTAAGCAGTGTATCATCAGTATGTTATGTCGGTAATGCCTGTCTGAAAATTGTTAGTTTTCAGAGTCTGGTTTTACACAATTTCTTGCAACTTGTTGTGAGTGAAGCTGCAGAGCAGCTGTTGTGTTTGCGCCCCGTGCGAGGTGAACAGCCCGGTGACAGTGGTGAAGGATGTGGCCTGGTCCAGGGGTTCTTCTCTCCTTTGTTCATCTGTCTAACTTGAAAAGCACTGATCAGCTCCAGCTGATGTGCTTACCTGATGGGGGCAAACTTCTCCCTGCACTGTGCTTGTCTGGTGCCCCTTATGCTCTACATGCTCAGAGAGACTGTCCCACAGAGTCAGGAACTGGACAGGACCGCTGGGCACTACTTCCATAAAAATAACAGGAACTTGGTTAGGAGCCAGAAGATCTGTTTTCTGTTCGTTGCTCTGGTGGCCACAAAGTGTGATGAGAGTGTTTGGGGTTCTTTTCATCTTAGGTTTTATATTAAACAATTCTCTGAAGAGAGAGTGTATAAATTTTTTTTTTTTTTGTTCCACTGGCTCTGCATTTGTAGGTTAGCTGAGCCACCCATTTTCAAGACGAGTTGTCTCATTTGGTGAAGGAAGACTAGCAATCTTTTTCCTTCTCTTGTAAATCACCTCTGTAATGCCTCTTTTCCTCCACTTTGATGAAGACATCTGACACTTCCTGTAGAATGTTTTAAAAATCCCAACATGAAAAAAACTGCAAAATATTAGTGTTCTGCATGGTTAGAGCAAACACTATGTTCCTGTGAGTCACAGATGTCAGGTATGTTTAATCTTAATAAATCTTTGCCACAACAACACTGTTAAACTGGAAGAGAGATGAAGGGATGAAGGAAGAGTTGTGCTGGGTTAGGAAGGATTCTTGGCCAAAATCTTGGTTAGTGGGGGTCTGGAGATGAGGGGGGCATGGACATAAACCTGAAGACTTCCCACCCTGCCTTCATTAAGTACATTTTGGGCATTGCCTTTCTAGTGCATATTTCCTTTCATTTGTATGTTTTATGATAAATTGCCTTTCCATGTTAAGTCATAGGAGTACTCATTTCCCACAGCATATTTGCTGGAGATAAAGTATTTTTACATAGCGCCCTGTTGGCAAACGGAAATAGCATTTACTCCAATGAGTGTTGCCAAGTATGAGGTACTTCCAAATGAACTTCAAAAGCTCTGAAACATGCATTAGCTGCTTTTTCAAAAATGTGAACAATGCTGTTGCTTTCTACCAAACGGAACTGGTGAGAAGAGGGATCGGAAGGAAAAAAATAACAGCTGGATGTGATAGATGATGTGGTAGTGCTTGGGATCAGACAGAAGGCATAGCTCTCTGTCGCTGCAGGATTTGGGGGCAGTTCTTGTAACAGGGCTTAAAGCATCTACTCTGCACTTGAGGAGGAAACAATTTTCTACCCTGAGGAGCCTTAGCAAAGCACTTGGCAAAGAGTTCATACAAGCTCCACTTGGTTGGGAGTCCTGACAGGAGTGAGCAGTGCTGATTCCAAGCCTGGTGAGGAATTTCCTTACCAATATTCCTCTCAGGTGCTACTCCTGTTCTCTCAGTGAGAACAGAGATGAGCATACACATCAACATCAAAGCACAGCCCCTAACATGTGCCAGATTTTGGGGCAGAATGTGAGAGGCCAACTGCTGTGTTTCAGTATGGCAGTGGGGCTGCTTATGCTGGGTTTCATAATGGCTTCTGGCCTCTAACTAGGCGTAAATAGTGCTTTGCCCACCTGAGAACAGGTTGTGTGGGGCCCTGGAGAAGCACAGGGCAGTGCTTCTGCTGCTGTCACTTCAGTGTGGCTCTTCCCAGCTCTGTGTTCCAGCACACCCTTTCTGTGCTGTTCACATAATGCAAGCATCTGTCCAGTCCAATTTTACTGTACTTGTCATGTTCCAGGCCATTTCTTGTTCTGTATTTATGTATGTATACCTTCTACATTTACATGAGAAATTGACCTGCTGAGACCTCAGAATTGTATGGCTACTTCCTGTGTTTTGAAGATTGCTTTCCAAACACAAATGCAATTTATCCTGGTGCTCCTCAGTTGTTTTTTGTGGGCAGAATGATGAATTATTTTCTGCTGTAGAGAGATCTTCAAAATCAAGTATTTACATTTTTGCTTGAAAGTCTTGCCTTTCACATCTGTAAAGCTGCCTTTTATTACTGAAATGTTGTAATGCTAAATAGCAGTTCTGCTTTTGCTGTTACTAGAAATAGGGGTAATTGGTCAATAAATAAGGAGTCTGCATAGTATCTAATCTAATACTTGCTACAGCAAGATTTTAGCATGTAAGAACCAAGTTGCTGGGATCAATGTTGCCTGTGCTGCAGCATATGCTTTTTCTGAAACTCTAAATTAAAGAACACTCTTTTACAAGAGTATGCTTTATCACTGGTAATGACCTGCAACTGCATGCAGAACACCTCTGTAGGAAATGCACTGTCTTGTGACAACTTGTGTGAATTTTTATTACTCCAAACCTTGTAAGTTAATTTGTTTTTCTTGGTTTTTACAGTTCCACCAAGTGAGAAGAGTGATGACCATCCTTTTCTTTACTATGGTTATCTCATACTTCACTTGCATGAAAGCTGCCCCAATGAAAGAAGCCAGTCTAAGAGGACAAGGCAGCTTGGCTTACCCAGGTCTTCGGACCCACGGGACTCTTGAGAGCATAAATGGGCCCAGTGCTGGTTCGAGAGGACTGACATCTTTGGCAGACACTTTTGAACACGTCATAGAGGAGCTTCTAGACGAGGAGCAGGACATCCAGCCCAGTGAGGGAAACAAGGATGCAGACTTGTACACATCCCGGGTCATGTTAAGCAGTCAAGTGCCTTTGGAACCCCCGCTGCTCTTCTTGCTCGAGGAGTACAAAAACTACCTGGATGCTGCAAACATGTCCATGAGGGTGCGGCGCCATTCCGACCCGGCTCGCCGTGGGGAGCTGAGTGTGTGCGACAGCACAAGCGAGTGGGTGACAGCAGCAGAGAAAAAGACTGCAGTGGACATGTCCGGGGCCACCGTTACCGTCCTGGAGAAAGTTCCAGTGCCCAAAGGCCAGCTGAAGCAATACTTCTATGAGACCAAATGCAACCCCAAGGGGTACACAAAGGAGGGCTGCAGGGGCATAGACAAGAGGCACTGGAACTCGCAGTGCCGAACTACCCAGTCTTACGTGAGAGCTCTCACCATGGATAACAAAAAGAGAGTTGGCTGGCGCTTCATAAGGATAGACACTTCTTGTGTATGTACATTGACCATTAAAAGGGGAAGATAGTGGATTCATGTTGTATAGATTATATTGAGACAAAATTATCTATTTGTATATATACATAACAGGGTAAATTATTCAGTAAAAAATAATTTTATGGACTGCATGTATGACTGAAGTTTATACAGTACAGTGGTTACACAATCTATTTATTGAACATATCCATGACCTGAAGGGGAACAATAGTCATTTGCGCACAAGTTTAAACAAAACAAAACAAACCAAACAAACAAACAAACAAAAAAAAAAAAACAAAAAAAAAACAAAAAAAAAAGAAAAAAAAAAGAAAATCAAGGATACAAAAAAGTCTGCATTACATTCCTCCATAACATTGTGGTTTGTTGCCGTTGCCAAGAATTGAAAATATAAAAAAAATTTTAAAAAAAGAATAAAATTGCATGCTGCTTCAATTGTGAATTAATGATAAACTGTCCTCTTTCAGAAAAATAAATTGAACCAAAACATTCTGTTTACATTTTAGACAGTAAGTATCTTTGGTCTGTTAGAATATATGTTTACTGCTTCTTACTTCTGATAGCGTTGAAATTAAAACAATGTCAAGGTGCTGTTGTCATAGTTTTACTGTTTCTCTTTTACTTTTGAACTTCCATCAGATTGAAAAACAAAAAAATCATTACCTTATTCTGGATTAGAAAAAAAATTGGTTTTTGTATGTTGTGAAGGTGTTTGCAATAGCAGTCCGACTACTGACAAAAATAATAAAAAGAGGCAACTGAAAAAGAATGGTGATGTTCCACTTCACATTGTTGAATTTCAGGCTTAAAGACAACACTTATTTAACTGTATGACAACATGCTTTTTTGGTTGTTGGGGGAGGGTGGTTTGTTATTGTTGAGGGGGTTTTGGGTTTTTTTTTTGTCTTTCTTTCTCAATTTTCAGTGTTTTGAAACATGCATTTGCTTATACCATGTTTGCTTCTGTTTGAGAATTTTTTCCCCTATTCTCCCCCTGGAGGGACATTGGTTGTGATCTTTGAGTATTTCACTTGCCATAGAACTGGAGCTTGTCATATAGAAAATATTCTATAGTATTCAGAGCAATTATTTTCATATAATAAAAGACTGTGCTTGGATCAAATGTCTTGGTGAAGCACGGTGGGAGTGTCACTAGAAAAAGGGTCTAGGAAAGAGAATGGTGGATCTGAAATCAGGCTGATTGTGGGACTTTATAGCTCAGCCAGTTTGGGAACAAATAACAGAGATTTGGGTTGGCTGAGGCTGTCCTAGTTGCAGTCATTACTGAATGTGGTCCTGTGCATTATGTTAGAGAGCAAGAGCTTGGCCATGTACATAGATGCCCTTCCCCTCCAGAGCATGCCAGCAGCCCCAGCCTTGCAGAGCTGGTGGCCAAACTCTGGGGCATCTGTGCCTGAAGGAGCCCTGGAACCCAGCTTGGGAATAGGACAGAGAGGAGCTGCTTCCAGCAGAAAGCAATTGGCACTGTGTTTGCGTGGCTCTACCTCTGCTGTCAGATTTATTTCATGAAAGAAACACTGGCACTAAAAAAAAACTCAAAGTAAATGAGGAGCAAGTGCTGAAGGAGGTGGCTTAGCTTGCTTAGGCTCTGAGGGATGTGTTTAACTCTGTGTTCCCCCTCTCCTGACAGAAGTATTGCTAAAAAGGCAAAAGGGTCATGAGGCTGAGACCTGTGCACAGCACAGTGACCACAGTGGGCTGAGAACTGAAAAAGCTCGTTAGTAAGCTCACTGGAGGCTCAGGCTATATTTGTAATTCCTGGAGATAAAAAATAGCTGAACAAGTAGGAGAATACTGCAAAATATAATCTGCTTCTGAATGCTGTAGAATCTGTGTTTATTAAAACTTTGGGCAAAGCTAATGGAAATATGTTTGCCCCAGTAATGCTCTTTGAGGAGCATATTTAACACTGATTTTACACTGATTTTTTGTCATCACTGGTAGAAACCCATGCTGGAACCTAACAGACACTTTCACATCAGTGATTTATACTTGGGGTAGAAGGGCAGCCCCTTCCTGAGGATAGCTGGGTGTCAAAGTGCCAGTGGCATTGGCCATGTGCACACCAGACTGTGAGTGAGAAGAGAGGGTTGTGTGACCCACCTGAGCTTCAAACTTCAGCCTTCCCCATCGATTGCTGATGGGCATTTCCCACACAGGGAAAAAAAACCCCAAAACTAACCCAAAACCTTACTGAAATCTTCAAAACTTCATCTAAGATGCTCTTCATGCAAATCAAATCATAGAATCAAAGAACGTCTTGTGTTGGAAGGGACCTTAAACATAATTTTTATCATGGGCCAGTACACCTTCCACCTGACCATTTAATTCTCCTGGGGCCACACCTGTGTGTGTGTTGTAATTTGCATTTAGTAAACCCAAAGTGACTCAGGAGCTGTTCTCAGCAGCACTCCTGATCTGCAGCAGAGAGGTGGTGCAACATTGGCTTCTCTCAAAACAAGGGCTGGTTGCTTTGAAGGAAAGAATGATGCTGATGTGTAAATGACAAACAAATCACTCATCTAGATGGAAGAGAAAAGATAGCTACGATCTGACAGCAGTCTAATTCACATACAGGAATAAAATAGCTACCAGTTCAAAGAAATTTCCAAAAGAGAAGTGTTGATGCACAAACCACGCTAGAAATAAAGCTCCTTACTTCCCAGAGTTAACTGTGGCTATATCCTCTGCTTACACATGCTCGGCTGGCACAGTGAGGGTGGCGCAGGTGTGGCAGAATGAGAGCAGTAGGATGAGTTCAGAGGGGTGAAGGACAGCCCACGGAGCTGGGGGCACTGAGGGGGGGAGCTGGGAGCCCAGAGAGCTGTCCCAGAGAGATATTCCCCTGAACATGCCAGCTCTGTGCTCAATAACTGATCAGTAATTGATATTGGTATTATTGACATTGGCAATTAGCCTGGAGAGCTGTGCCAGTACCTACACCAGAGTGATATTCCCCAGAACATGCCAGCTCTGTGCTCAATCACTGATCAATAATTGATATTATTGACATTGGCAATTAGCCTGCAGCCCCATGGCTCTGCCGTGCCTGACCTTACACATCCATGATCACAGGCTGGGCAGTTTTAGTTAACACAGAGACTGGGAGGGTTGGTTTTTCTTCACATCACTTCATTAAACTCCTAATTAAATCCCTGCTGTGGTCTGTTGGTGACAGAAGTATTCCATGCATGTCAGCAGGCCTAGTGCTGTGTTAAAGGACTCTTGCAACTGTAAGTTCATATCTGTGGCCTTGTTCTCTATTACTCATCTTGTGTAACATAAATATTTATTGTATATTTATATAATGTTATGGGTTTTTTGGGAAAAATACTGAAATTGGCATTAAAATATAAAAGCAACTGCGTCATATTGTAAATATAATTAAGCTATATTTAAGTGCACTGATTAACATATGTTTAACTAGAGTTTTTTATGTTTTTAAAGATATTTTCGAAATACGTATATATATAAAATGGGGTTTTTGGGGGACCATGTGACTTTTCTCTAATTGTAAAACAAACTTGAGTTTTACTATAAATATGTGTGTTCTTTGTTTTAAAACAATTTTTACTCTATTTTAGCAATAAAATCTCACTCGGAGGGCAGGTAGCCCCCTGTTTCATAGCTGGACAGTTAGCATTGGGAAGGGAGGGAGGGCAAGAATTTGCTTCATATGAAAGCTGGGGATGCTTGCAGAATGCTGTATTTCCATTTAATTCTAGCACAGAGGTCCTCATGAACTAAAAGCCCATGAATGACATATATATGGTCTTACTCAAGTATAAAATAAAGAACATACAGGATGTGAGGGGGTGGGAGTTTCTGCCCTTAGTAACTAAGGGATAAGTGAGACATAAACTCAGCTACAGTCATGTACCTGATTTTTAAATGGCTGTTTTTAAATGTACCTGATTTTCAGTTGATATTTATATCCCCTGCACTGATTTACGACCCCACAGAGTACTAGGAGTGGAACTCCTTGGAGTTAACATCTTGTTAGCATTTCTAAAATAATAATCTCTACTATAACTGGCAAGCCTGTATATTTAGTTATCCCATAGACCTTTAATAATCAATAAATCCTCACGATGAGTAGAAAACTTGCATATAACTTAAAGAGGGGGGCAGAGGGGGAGCACAAACCCAAAATCTTACCAAAACACCTACTGCTGCAGATTTTCCAGGAGCCCAGCACCAGCAAAAGATGACAAAAACTGAGGGAATTATGCAGATTGTCATTTATACTAAACACGCCTGCATGCAGATTGCTTTCTTTATTGTCATTTCCACATGAGCTAGCAGAGGCCATGGTGGAGGCTGAAACCTTTGGGATGGGCATGAGCAGAGCTGCCTTTTGGCCATGCCACATGCCTGCTCCTGGCTCTGCCTGGACCCTGCCTCCTTCCTGAGGCAGCACAGAGAATTGCTTCAGCTTGTTAAATACGTGTTGATGATATGACATGGGTGCCCAGGGAAAGGAATGTACATGCTCAAAATGCAGATTTGAGCTGCAGAGGAAGATAAAGGTGCTAACCAGCCAGCCAGCCACTCTACTGAGTGCTAGCTCTGGAGGGGAAAACAAAGGTATTCCCACAGCTTTTCTCACTTGGAGGAAAAAAAATATCCATAGCTAGACTTTAAAATTACTCAGAAAAAAAAAATAATAGAAAACAGTAAAAGATTTTTGAAGAGAAGTGAAGGCTGAGAGGGGGAGGATGTTTATTTCAGTTTGTCCCAGGTGGATCTAATACAGGGCTTCCACAGGTTCCTTCCCCTAATTAGGTCCTCATTGAGGAGACACCTTCCGGCAGGTCAATTAAAATGGAAAAGTAATTGATGCACTTGTTTTGAGTACATATAAAGAGCACTGATGTCTGACCTTATGAAGGAATTGGAATTTTAAAGTCAGAAAGTGTCTGTAGGGGGAGTTTTGGAAGAGGAGGAGATTTTTTTTTTTCCCTGAACTTTTTTTATACATAGTTTGTTTTTTTCAAAACAACTTGCTACCATTTTGAGTACTCAGAGACTGTGGTTTTGCTATAAATCAGAGAATTTAGGGTGATAGCTTTATTTTGATGCCTGTGGGAGATGGACTGGAGATAGGACAAGTGATCCTGCTTTTCCACACAAGATCTGGGTTCACCTGTGGAATTTGAAATGCTTCTGGTAAGTCTTGCAAGTCTTTTAAGTCCTGTTAGACAGTGGCAAAAAGCACTTGGAGGTAACCTGCTCTTTGTCTCTACTGAGCCAAAGGGCACAGAGCTGCTGGTGTTTGCTTTGCTCTGCAGTATCTAGAACCTGCCTGTGACCTGCTCCATCCTCCACACTGAAGCCACACAGGTGTATTTATGTATTTATCTGGCTGTGAAATCACTCCTGGTGCTGCTGGCACGTCTCCGTGGGTCAGGCTGTGGTGTGACCCCATCCAGGACTGCAGCCAGCCCACTGCTGCTGCAGGTCCTTGCTGTGCAGAGGGAAGGAGGAGAGGCAGTTCCCAGGACTGCCAGTGCCTGGGAGAAGCAGGCATGCAGCAGGGGCTCCCCTCAGCCCAGAGTCCCCCCCACCTCACTCCAGAGCCCACTGAGCTCATCTCAACAGCAGCTGCCAGTCTGCTCACAAAGGGAGTGCAGGGTGAGGAAGAGGATTTGGCACGGAGTTGTCAGGCTTCCTGCTTAAATCCCCTTCCCTGCCTCTGCCAGCAAAGAGACTGGTTACAAGGAAGGAGATGTCCTGCTGGGAGTGCAGAGTTCTGCACTTCCAGAAACTGCATCTTGTGAGTCCACACTCTAAAAATGTTTCTGTTTTCTAGAAGAACCCTTTCTTTATCCTGTGCCTTCCTCCCCATTAGTAAAAAAAAACTGGTGTAGCTTAAGCCCATAAAGTTCAAACTGCAGCTCATGTGTGTAAACCAAGCTGCCTGCTCCTCCTGTGTTATGTTAATTTTAACAGCCTTAAGAACTGCTCAGACACGAAATAGGGTGCAGGTACCTGCTGGACTAAAGATTCCTTCAACTGTCATCAACACTGAGGGGTTTAAATTATCTTGAGAAGGTTTCCAGTTGTAGTTTTCCCTGATCTTTAAAGACCATTCTGCTGGGAGACTCATTTTTTCCCTAACCCCAACATGGTCCTTTCATAGAAGTTCCACTATATTTGGACTCCAACCTTGGGAGTCTGTTATTTCAAGACAATATAAAATATGCGGGACCATATTTCTGTCACAAAAATAGTGCTGCCAATGTCACCATTTACTGCCATGAAACAGCCCAGTCAGGCCCTTTCTTTCCCAGATGTGTGCTCTGATTGGAACAGCTGTAAAGCTGAATGGAAGGACATACCCAAAAAAGCTTTGAGAAATATAAACAGAATAAATCTAGTAGCTTTGTGGAGAGCAAAGGGCAGGTGATGTACTGCTGCTGCTTCCCCTGTTCATAGCAGGCTGGACATCCCCACCTTTGCCCTTCCACACAAATGCACACCTAAAGTCCTGTTTAGCTACAAGAAACTCAAACTGTGCAGCTTTTTTTTTTTTTTTTCTTTTTAGTCCCTCTCGTTTGCTTTATTCTTGGGCTAAGCAAACTGTCTGTCCTTGATGTCCCTGTGTGATGCAGGCCACCTGGTGAGCAAGAACAGCCTCAGCAACACAGGTATTTACTAAAAAAAAAATAAAATCACTACATCACCTTGTAGATTAATACCTTTTTTGCCTCGTGGGAGCTACTGCTCCTGAGGGTAAAGCCAAAGGGATGTGCTGACAGAGGTGCAGAGCTCTGCCAACAGGTGATTGCCAGGGCTGGGCAATGAGGGGACACTTGGCTGTGTCACCTCAGGTGAACTCCCTGTCACAGATTGTGGCCACTGTTCCCTTGGATTTGAGTAAATGAGTCTTAGCCATGCTGCTCTCTGGCTGTTTAGTTCTGAAGAGTGCAGAGAAAGCCTCACTCAGCTACAGCTGAACTATTCAAAACAGCCAGATTATCTTAAACCCCTTTTCCTGCAAGCTGCCCCTCCTCACTGCCAGCTGCGCTGCTGTGGATATTCAGCTCCCCTTCCAGGGAGATAGGTTCAGGCATGCCCATCCCACCTGGCTGCTGTGCATGCCGGGCTGCACAGGTCCCTGCTGAGGAGTTCTCCTGGCAGGAGAGCGAGAGAGCCACTCCTGCTGCCCTGCCCTGCTGGAAGGTGTCAAACAGCTCCCTGCTGGCTCACTACAGGACAGGACACAGGGCAATGATCCTGTGCCAACACTGACAGCTGCAGCAGGAACAAGCCATGCCCCTGTTTTCAGAAGTCTTGCTGCAAGCAAGCTGTCTAGTGAAACAGAAATTCATTACCTGATGTGCCAAACAGCAGCTTTGTTTCCCAGGGGAAAACAGGGCAAGGGCTTGGAAGAGGCTGATGGAAGAAAAGCATCAGTTTGGGCATTCCCTTAACCATGCACTGCTGTTAGCTTCCCAAAAACATAACAATCTGTTGTTAACATATCATGAAGCTGCCATACCTTCTCTGTGATTTCTCATGGGCAGCTCCTCACAGCACTGACTCCTTCATCCTCACAGCACAGCCAACAAACTCCAGCACTAACTTAACTCTAACTCCTTGACCACTATTTTATAGCACCCATCTTAATTGGATATAGCTGTGGCTTATTAAGGGCAGGCCTGTTCCTAATTCTTAGTAATTAGTGCAACTGTAACTCCTTAGGGGTGAGATTGCCTTCATCAATATCTCTTATTTTCCTACATTCCATCCCTCTACAATTCCCCCTTCTCTTTTAATTAGAAAGGTGCAGTATCTCTAGAAAGATATGTTCAAGTAAATTGACATTATAACATATTCATATATCTCAGGACTAACAGTAATACAAACACTCAGGCAACATATCACAGTAAGAATATATGTTTCTAAGTTCTGATTCAGTTTTGCTTTTCACAGTATAGAATATTAACCTAAGACTTTTCATAGACTAATGTTGTTTACTATCTTTTGCAGGGCCCTTTGCAGAAGATAGTAAACCCAGTACAAATATATTTTGTGTAATTTCCAATTAACTTCAGAACGCATCCATGTGCTGACCTTGATTTATTATCCAAACTTATCATCAAAAACCCTTGTACTTACACTTCTAGAATATTGACAATAATAACTGTACAACCTTATAAGGCAACCTACAAGTCAAAGGCTATATATTAAGATAGTAACAACACCAACAGCTACGCAACTTGAACAACATCCAATAACTATACAACTTTATAAGGTAACACACAAGGGTAAGACAGAATCTACATGTTCCTGTCACCTATATTATAGAACATCAATCTTAAGGCTTTTCATAAACTAAGATAGTAAACCCAGTACAAACATCTTTAATGTAATTTCCATTTAACTCTTGAATGTGCCTGTGAATTGAACTTAACTCATTCTCTAAATTTACAGAGTACGTATCATCAAAATCTTTACACCCATGCCTAATCAAAGATTAATAGCTGCAATTCACAAACATAATACACATGTTTTATCAGAAAACAAATACACCATACCGAACAATAGAGTTACTCTGTCCCCAGCTCCCACTACTGTTTTAATAAATTCTCTTCTGCCTTTTACAGTTTTTATTGCATTAGTTGATCACTGCAAGCCTCTCTTGTCTTGCTCTGTTTTCCATTCTTTTAAAGTCTTATAGAGTGATTTCCAGGTGGCAGCCAAAACTGCAGCTGCCTTGTCCCCTTTTGATACCACATCTCCCACCTTGTCCTTTGTACGTTGGCAGCTCTGTCCGGGTCCCATAGTCTTTCCCTAACTTCTTTCCAAGACTATATGTAGTACTTATATCAGTCTTAAGATCTTATGACTTTGCCCATGGTAAAGCACTACAAAGGGTATAGTCAGTAATCTTAATGCCTTCTCTTTTCCACAAAGCTTTCCATATAGACATAACACTCTGTTCTTCACTTGATAAGTTATTTCTCATTATGTCCCCAGTGGCTCACCTGTAGCCCAGGTGTCAAAATCAGTCTGGTCTGGACCAGGCAGCTTCTCCCCACTGCTCTCAATGCTACACTGGGCTCCGTCTCTGGCTGTACCTCACCTGACAGCCCAATCCTGAATCGTGTCAGGTTACTGTGGAGACGGCCATCATACAGTTTCAGAAGGCTTCTCTTACATGCTGTTTGTGCAGCTCTGACTCCACCTCTCAGAGCTCCATATTGTTTTTATTTCAGTGCTCATGCAGCAGCAACTTAGAAAATCTCCCCCCGCACTCCTCAGGGGCCATGCCGTCGCTGAGGCACCAGCCACTCAGGTGGTGATGTCATTTACCTGCTTCCAGATTTCTAGGCTTCCAAGCCTACCTGCATTTCTTTCAGGCTCTTAGGTCTGCCTGGCTTTAACCCATCCAGCTCTCCATCCACACAGCTCAGTTCCCAAGCTCCTAGTCCACCTGGCTCCACCATCTAACTGCTCTTAGGTCTGCAGTGGTCTGGCCAAATCACCTCGGGATCACTTCAGTTAATATTTAAGTCCTCTTTTTTATTACTGCTCTCTCTGCAGTTCTCTATCTGAATCACCATGGGATTACATCGGGGTCACCAATTGTTGTTATCATATTGTAATGCTTCCATACCTTCTTGGTGATTTCTCATGGGCAACTCCCAGCACTGACTCCTTCATCCTCACAGCACAGCCAACAAACTCCAACACTAACTTAACTCTAACTCCTTGACCAGCCAAACCACTCTTTTATAGCACCCATCTTAATTGGATATAGCTGTGGCTTATTAAGGGCAGGCCTGTTCCTAATTCTTAGTAATTAGTGCAACTGTAACTCCTTAGGGGTGAGATTACCTTCATCACTATCTCTATTTTCCTACTTTCCATCCCTCTACAACAATCTTCATGTGGCTGTGTGCATGGAGGCCTTGAGAGTCAGGTGCTTCATTTCAGTGAGCCTGGCAGGCCCAGGGACCACACAACCCTTGTTGCCAGCTGTTAAACTCAGCTTGCACGGTGGGGACACAGAGGAAAGGCAGACAAACACAAGAAATCCCTCTGTAAACCTGTCAGGTGGGCATCTGCAGGTAGCAGTGCTGCTCCTGTCTGTGCCTTCTCTAATTAAACCAGAGATTCCAGGCATAACTCTGCATGTCCCTGCAGCTTTGGAATTGTTGTCTGCACACAAAGTCAGAGGAGCAATGAAGATAAAGGAGTGCAAACAGTAGTTACATGAGCTAATTAGCCCTGCCTGTCACTGAAAATAGTGGATGGGCTGCCTTGCTTGAACTTCCAAGGCAGTATGTTAATATTAAGAGATCCTGAAGTAAAGGGTTCCTGTAGCCCAGGATGACTTTGGGGGTCTGCAATCCACTACCTGTGCAATGGACACCTCATAAATTCCCCTTAAGAGACACAATACTCTGTTCTGTGCCTCCTAAAACCACAGATACCTATGGTTTCTAAGAATTCATACAATTCTCCACTCCAATACAGTATGGATGAGGTATTGAGCAGGGCTGTAAATATGGTGTAATTTATAATTTGGTGCCAATGAAATGACCACCTGTGCAGTAAGCTGGGGCATGGCAGAACAAAGCTGCAAGCCCAAAGACCTCTGCAAGTATTCTTTCTTGGAGCTTTTCTTTTTCTCTCCTTTAAATAGGAAAATTTTTCCTTAATCACAGAGCCTAATTCTGCCTTTGAAAAGCATAGTGTCTGCTGAATTTAGTTGGGGGATTAAAGAGCACTCAATAAATCAATAGAGTGTAAGTATAACAGAAGCCGTTCTGGACAGAATCTGTTTCAGCTCGGGAGAAATTTGGGGTGAGGACTGGCAGAGGAGTAGTCTGGGAGGCAATTGCTGTAAAATTGCCCCTTTTCCACCCCCATCCTGGGACCTGGCCAACCCTGGAGGTCAAGTGTGGGTGTGGCCACACTGGGGATTCCATTTGGTGTGGACTCCTCAGAAACTTTCCCTTCCAGAGCAAGATTAAGGAGCCCCCGTGGTCCTGGCACAGGGACCCTGACCCTGCTGTGGTGTGGCCTGGGTGGGGTCCAGCCCTAGGGAGGATGGGGTGGGACCTGCTCTGCTCTGGAGGCTGCCCAGAGGGCAGGGGGGTAGAGCCATCATCTCCTGGGGCCTCTGTGACATGTGTGGCTTCTTCCCACTGCTTTGGTCCTCATGCTCCCAAGTGATGTGAGTCTGCCTTTCTGGCAAATTAAAGTCAGGCCAAGGGTTTGGTGTGGATTTACATGGATGTGTTTGGTTTGGATTTACACGGATGTGTTTGGCATGGATTTACACAGATGTGTTTGGTTTGGATTTACATGGATGTGTTGGAGGTACAGACAGCCATGGGGATCCAGCAGGGATGGGGAACCTTTGTGGTGCTGCAGACTTCCCATGGCCTCGGGCACAGCTGGGCTCCCTGGCTCTGCTCTCCCACCAGGTTTTGCTGCTGTTGCTGTTGCTCTGAATGCTGCTGTTTATATATCACCAGCACAGGGCTCAGCTCCATGCCTGGACACAGGCTCCTGCAGCTGCCTGGCTGGCTGGGAATTGCCATTTGGCTTTGAAGAAAATGAGCTTGTTCCACCCAGCAGTGTTCATCCTCCACCAGAAAGAGCACAGACTCCCTGCTCTGGGCCAGGTCTGGGGCCACCAGCTATTTTTGCCTCTTTGTGTGCTATACATTGCACCCAGAGGTTTCTGTCATTACCCAGGAGGGTAATCCCTAAGCATTGCTGGGTCCCAATAAAAAGTCACTAAAAGATTTACCTTTGGGGTCCTGCAGTGTTTTGTTTGTTCTTGTGGAACTCTGTTGAACACGGATATTTAAAAACCAAGCACAAACAGAAAAGATTTTCTGCAAAGCTATGATTACCGTGAGTAATAACTAGGAAAGTAAAAGAATTTGTATTCAAGTTTTATTTGAATTTATTTGTATTCAAGCCATTCAAATACAAAGTTTGAGCTGCAGAGATAGAACTCTGCCTCTTCTCCTCACATGGCAGGCACACCAGTCTGTCCTCTTGGTCAGCTTGGTCTGCAAGGCAGCAAATACAGCTATTCCTTAGAGCTGTTTTGGGAATAAAAAGTGTACCTGATAGAGGAGTCTGGGCAAATGACATCATTTGGATTGGGAAGTTAGGGTTTGAATAAACACTAATTTGATTAAGAAAAGTGTTTCTTTCAACTATTACCACCATACTTCTGATCTACAGTTTTCTGTCTTTTCAGATGAACAATAAATATGGTTCATCATCAAAATTTAAGTTTTGAGACGTGTACTTATGAAGACTGCAGCACATCACAGGATGCAAAACTCTTGTTCTTTAATAAATTACATATTGCAAAATATCTGTTCATTGATGTTAAAATATCTACAATGTAAATATTTGGTGATATAAATATAACCTTACATTAAATAAGTGAACAAAGCCTGTGTGAGTCACTAATGCAGATAAATGCTGTATTGATTACCAATGCATAGGTCCACACTGCAGGCTGATTTTATTTATCAGAATACATGTACCACTCCAAAACTGGAAATACTCCTACCCACAAAGTATTTAAAGGATGTTCAAAATAAAATCCCCCTCTGCAAGTATAAAACCCTGTCAAAGACTTCAGACTTCTCAAGTACACTGCAGACTTGAAATGTTGGAAAATATGGGCTCCAGACTTCTTCTTCTTTTTTTTTTTTTTTTTTTTTGGCCTGGCAAGCAAATGTGACATTTTTGAAGTCCCTGGCTGCAGCCTGCCCCTGCGCAGAGCTGGGCACACCAGGCAGAGCAGTTCTTGCTCTTGGTGTTGGGACAGGTCCAGCCCAGCCAGGACCCAGGGCTGTGTGTGCTCCCTTCCCCAGACACTCCAACCCAAAGCTGTGGGACCAGGGGGATTCACATGAGGATCCACATGTCTGACCCTCAGCAGGATCTCACTGGGGACTGGGGAAAATGTGAGGAGTTGGTACTGATGCCTTGGGATGCTGACCTAGAGCAGAGGCTGGACAGAGTTAAAGAATAAAGCAGGGATTTATTGACAGGATCTACTCAATGGATCTGCCTTGGGCAGCACAAGAGCCCAGCCAGGGCTGCACCCAAGATGAACCAAAATGATCCCAAAATGCACGAGCGGTCACGGGGTCTCTCACTTTGATCAGTTCTGCTCCATTTGCAGATTGGAGTTCATTGTCCAATTCCAGCTTTAGCCCATGCAGTCCCATCCTTCTTGTTTTTCTCTCTTCAGCCCACATTGTTTGTGCTCTTGGGCCTGAGATTTGGATCATTTGTCCTTGGTGCCCAGCTAGAGAAGGAATTGTTTTGTCTCCCTGCTCTGTGCAGAGAGCTCACCGTCCCCTGATATGAAGCTCAGACCCACATCTCGGGATTTGCCTGATTAGGACACTCCCAAGAGTCCCTTTTCACAGCCAGATGGTTGAAGAAAGAGTCAGAGATCCTTCGCTTTGGTTCTCAAGGTTGCTTATTATTTCTTATCTATAACATGTTCTCCCTGACCAGCCGAGATGCTCTCAGCAGGTCAGCTCAAGGCACACTGCCCGCCCTCCGGGCCGTGTTGTCTTTTTATACTATAAACTACGTAGATGTTATTTACAGTTAATTCCCAATACCTATCACCTATGTTAGACTGTCAGTTTCTACTCTAAACCAATCAAAAAGTGCCACCATCATCAAGAAGATGGAGGCCATGAAGAAGAAGGAAGGAGGACAGTACCTTCCCAGATTCCTCCATCTTGACCCCCCTGTACCCTTATCATAAAAATCTTAACATTGTATTTTTCCACCCAGTGATAAGCTAATCATTCTACTTAACTTTTCCTGGTTTGTAAATCTTCATATAAAGTTGGTAATTTTCTCCATGGCTCGAGATTGAAGGCAAAAGGGTCTTGGGCTCTGTGCCAAGTTCTCTGAGCCCCCTGCCCAGGACTCAGCCCATCCAAAGCCACAAGAGAGATGTCCTGGGTTCCCACACCCACACACTAAAGCAGCACAGAATCTGAAAAATATAAAAGCTAAAGCCTGAGGCATCAATATTACCTGTCCAAGAATCCTCATGGATAATTAACTGGTGATCACACCATCCCTGGTCTCATTCTCTCAGTTCTGCTTCCCTCTGTTTGTTTCTCAAATCCCTCACCTGGAGGGGAGCCCAGGGTGAGCTCAGGTTTGATGCACAGCCATCAAGCACAGAAACCTGACCCAGGGACAGAGCATGCCAGGGCAAAGATGCTCTCACTGCACCAGATCCCCTGGAGAGCCCATCTGCAGCTTGCAGGACACTGGAGGGGGGCAGGGGGCTGGGTGGGTGTGTGCTCCACCAAGGAAGTAAGGCTGATTAACAGCTTCCACAAATTAAAAAACGGGACAAAGCCACTTCTGGCAGAGAGGGCAGGATTTGCCCCAGAAATGAGCAGCAGGGGAAGTGAACAGAAAATCCCCTTCCCTTGGCCTTGGGAAGACAAGGCTGAGATGTTGAAGGGCACTGGGCAGAACAGCTGGAAGGAAAAGCCAGAGAAACTGGGGAAGGTGGTGTCAGCTGAGTGAGTGTGTTTGCAAGAATGAGAAAAAAAATGTGAACAGTGCAGCCAGCCAGGGGGGGAAGTCCCCTTGGAATATGGCATTGCCTGGCAGAGCAGGGATGCTGCAGAGCACAGAGGATGAGCTGGAGGCTCTGAGGGGCCAAAGGAGGGGGCTGCCGTGGGGATTTGGGTATCAGAAAAGGGCCTGTTGGTGCTTGCATGTCTGCAGAGGAGCAGCTCTGCTGAGGAGCAGATGTTTCCTCCATGTGGCTCTTACGACACCCTCTGAGGCTCCTGCTGGAGATGTGTGACCAGGCCTTCCCCACCCACGCATCAGCCCTGACTCCAGGCTGCAACTCATGATTATGCAGAAGCATTTGCCTCATGCTGCTCCTGACAGCCCAACACATGTACAGAAAGGAGCTTTGAAAATAAAAATCATCCTGCTACTGCTGCAGCAATTTGCCTTGCCCAGAAATGCAGATCAGGGGTCCCAAGGTGCCAGATGCTGGCTTTGCAGCTCCCTGGCAAGGTCACCAGGACTGAGAGAGGGCACGTGGGGTACCAGGGCTGCAGTGCCACCCCTGCCATTCAAACTGGCCAGTGTTCAGCATCACACCCTAGCCAGCTCAGCTGTGGGGATGGAAGGGTGCAAAAAACCCTGGGTTAGTGTGGAGTAACAGCTGAAATGTCAGCCACGTCAACCATGAGCCCTTGTGCTTTCATCAGCACCATAATGAGACACCAGAAACTTCTCAGAGGGAACCCCCAGCCACTGCAAGCAGATAATCAATGCCATGATCAATTAAAACCACTGTCAGAAACACCCAGTGGGTGTTGTTTATGCTGCATCCAGCTGTAAAGCAAAAAACCCAGACCTGTGGGGTTTAGATGGTGGCAGACTGTAATTCCTGGTTTAATTATAGCATAACTGAAGCATCAGTCCCATCTCTTCCGTTTTTCTGGAGAAGTCTCATTTGGTTTATCATTCATTACCTGAGAATTAATGTCTCACACAGACACCAAAGAAGGTGGAAGCATAAGTATCTCTTTCATGAAAATGGAATCAATAATAACAAGTACTT
Source organism: Peucedramus taeniatus (assembly GCA_013400575.1). Lineage (NCBI taxonomy): Eukaryota > Metazoa > Chordata > Aves > Passeriformes > Fringillidae > Peucedramus > Peucedramus taeniatus. The sequence goes on from WBNO01008708.1 coordinate 135,868, forward strand.
CTTTTTGTCCCAGTGGATTAGGTGACCTTTTAGGCAAGATTCCTTTCCCTTACCAGCTGTGTGTTATTTAAATACGCAGTTGTGTGTTGTGTAAAGAAAGATGAGAATCTTTCTTTCCCCGTTTGATTTCTGAACCTCCCTAATTGCTGCCAGCGTCTGTGCCTGAGCAGGGACGGGCAAGGACGGAAATTCTGCTTTGATTTGGGCAGATGGGTTTGCATACTGTCTAGGTTACTATTTGCATGGAAGGGAAACGATCACAACTCTGGCATCCTCCGTCCTTCCCAGCTGAACTACAGCCTCTGGAAAATGGTAAATGCTAAGGAGACCATCAATGAATCACAGTGCTGTTTGAGCAGCTCACCCTGGAGAATCTGGAACTGCAGTTCTTCTCACAGCACTCTTGTGAGGGCTGCATGTGTCCTGTGGCTGGGTGAGCTCAGCATGAAGCGGTGAATCACTGCAGATCACTGCAGATCTCACAACAAATGAGTGGCACAATCTCCACTTTTGTCTCTTCTTTAGCCGGTGGCCCAGCATCCTTCCTGGGGAAGGGAAGGAGGAATCCCAGTGCCTCCCTTCCTGCCCTGCAGTGGGCAAACAGGGGCTGGCGGGGGTGGAATGAGCAGGCACCTGGCTCTGGACAGAGGTGCCAGCAGAGCTGAACCCCAGCCCTCTGGGGGCTGCAGGGGATGGAGCATTGCCCAGGGACCTGTGCTAACCAAGGGCTGCCATGGCCATCCACCCTCTCTTCTTCCAGTGCAGCGCCGTGAGGACACCTGGACACTGCCCTAGTCACTGACCCTGGTGCTGACACTTGGACTGGACACTGACCCTTGGAGTGGACCCTGCCCCTCTGCTGCAGCTTGGCTGGAGCAGGGTGCCCTGGATTTCCTGGTGTTCATGGTGTGCCTGTAGGAGCCATTTCCTTTGTGCTTGCCCCGCTTGTGCTGCCACAGATCACATCATCAATTGACAGCTCACATCATCATCAACTGACAGATCACATAATTCACACAGCATAGGTCACATGTCGCATATATCAACTCCTGATTAGCATTTCACAGCACTGTGTGAATGCCACGTATCACAGATTTGTGTGAATTTCACATTTCATGTATCACAGATTGGTGAATTATCAGAGATTTGTGGGAATTTCACATATCAAATATCACATATTTGTGTCAATTTCACATTTCACATATCACAGATTTGTGTGAATTTCACATTTCACATATCACAGATTTGTGTGAATTATCGCAGATTTGTGTGAATTTCATGTTTCACATATCACAGATTTGTGAGAATTATCACATATTTATGTGAATTTCATTGATTTTTGTGAGTTAATTTCACAGGTGACAGTACTGCGTCAATTAACAAACCCCACATTTGATTGACAGGTGCTTCAGCCAATCAGATATCTCCAAAAGCCTCAGGCATTTCATTGGTCCCAATCCCGGAGGGGGTGTATAGATCAGACCAATGAAAGTGCAAAGTGGGCCATTTGAACGCCCTATAAGAGGCGGGGCGGGGGTGTGGCCCCGCTCAGTACCACCCGGCTCCCGCCCGTTGCGGTTCATGCCCCTCCTCTTCCGCCTGCTCCACTCACAAGGCTCCTACACGTGTGAGGCCCCCATGGTCACCGGCGAGGGCAGCCTTGGGCTGCGGGAGGCCCCGTGAGGGGCAGCATGTGACAGCAGAGCCGTGTGTTGGTGATTCGCACTGTGGCTGTGCAGTGTGGCACCGCCGGTGTGTGCGCCCCGCTCGCTTCTTGAGGCGCTTTCTTACTCATTCTTCTGACGGCGGCTCGCAGCTCTCACACAGAATGCCCGAAAAAGATTGTCTCCTGTGCAAGGCAGCAGCGTCCTGTTCGCAAACCTTGCCTCCGCTGGGATTTCTGTTGGCATTATCTGCAGTTCAGGTGAAAAGCAAAGGGGTTTGAAGGCGGGTGGTGAGGAGCAGGGCCCACCAGGACAGTGACAATGGTAACAGTGCAAATAGTCAAGGTGGAGAAGGATACCAAGGTGGAGGTCACAGCCTTGCCTGAAATATCGCGATTAAAGTTTATGAGGAGCACAAGTTAGACTGTCGGAGTTAATCTCAGTTTAAGAGAGCTGGATCCCTCCCACAGGCTTCAGCAGCACTGTTGAACGGCATTACAGCCTGGATATGCAATGGGAGCTGGACAAGGCCATGCCCAGGCTCGGGCAGGTGTCTCAGAGGAATCGTTTTCCCTCGTTCTGTGTGTAGGAGTGTGTTTTTCCATGCATGGTGCTCACTGTTACAGATGCCCAAAGTAAAGAACTGGAGCTACGTTACTTTTTTCTAACCATAGATGCTGAGGTTCCTCATACTTGCTTTAGGAGCTGTTGAAATTAAGATTTTCTTTGTAGCTCTCAGGAAACCATTATTTCTCTATTGAAAGCTGAGATTTTCACAAGACAATATGATTTCAATACCTACATTTCATTGAAGAATAGGGTCAGATAACGTGACCCTTGAAATAAAAGCTCAAGATATGACACTGCCATATTTAGTGCATTTCCCACCTGAATGGGGAATTGCCTTTATGTATTCAGTAAAAAATGTGACTTAAATAACACGAACACAGATTTGAATGAGGTACTTAGCTTTTCTTTTCAGCATGGCCTGGCTCAGATCAGGAGGAATTTTTTCCTGCTTTTTAATGGATGGCAGGCTTTGTGTCCAAAGCACAGAGTGTGCAGGGGACAGAGGGGTTAAAATATGCAATATTTTATATAAAATTATGTAGATATAATTATGTAAAATATAATTATATTCTTCTCATCTAATTTTTGTTTTAGCTAAACTAAGTCCATTGTCCTAAAAGGTTTTCAAGGAGTCCTTTAATGAAAAGGATTCCACCATATACTTTATTTTTTTTTTGAGAAAAGCAGAGAAATATGTAAAGATTGGTCAGGGATATGATGTGCAAATAATAGTCAATATTATAGGTGGGAAAACAAAACAGTTTGTGGTCATATTTGTTGTTTTAATTCATAAAGATTGGTTCAGAAAGGATGTTTTATTCCATTTTCCCTTATTTTAATTACCAAAGCCCAAGGAAAGGAGGTGGTGTTTTTCAGGGTTCAGAAGAAATGCTTTGGATTTTGGCCTGGAATTTCTGCGTGAGGCTTTCTCCCTGGAGGCGACACCCAGCTGGCATCTCTGTTAGCATTGCTCTGCACAGGGAGCTCAAACCATGCATCTAGAGAGAGAGAGAGGGAAGGTTCTTCCACTAAGTGGGCTGCCATTGATTTTCATACGACCATAGGTATAAGAGAGGAAAAAGACCAATTAAATCATCTAGTCAGTATAATCACAGCAGAACTATTCCCTGCTGGACACTTACTGGTGGTTTGTCAAAGCTAGTTCAGGAAACTAAGTTGTAGTGCTCAATATAATGGATCCTGAATTTCCATTTAATATCAGTTTTCTTTGGTTTCTGCTTTTATATTAATGCGTTGATGGGCTTTATATTGATTGACTTTTCTTAGTGTAATGAGAACAAAATGCCACTTATCATGTAAGTCATTTAACTCAAACTAGCAAGCTATCAAGCTAGCACCTCCCAGGGGAGAATCCTAATGGCCAGAGCAGAGAGCTATGCACTTCTGTCCATACCGAAGTGTTGGTAAGAGAGATAATTCTTCAAACATTTTAATTTATTTCAAAACAACAGGAGAGAGTTACACAGCTGAATGCACCAACCAGGTCTTCAAAATCACATGGAGCAAAGCAAATAGAGCATTATGAACCTTTTGAAGTCTCTTCAGTGCTGAAGGTGGATCAGCTGGGTCTCTTTATCCCACGGAGCAGGGATACACCTGCAGCTGCCTTGACTGCCCATTCCTGGAGAAGCTTTCAGGCTGTGGCAATGCTGCTCCATAGCTTGTCCAGGGTCTCTTCTGGAGCATCTGCTCATCACTCACGCAGTAAGTATCCCTTGATGCTTTCCCTGCCATTTCCCTGGGTTCCTGGACCCCGTATGATCACTAGTATAAACGCTTTAAAACTGTCTTTCCAAAAACAGAGCCTTTACTGAGATGCCAGCTAAACTTTTCCTGGGGCTGTGAAGTTCGCTGATAAGATCCCACATAACATGCTGGGGAATTACGTGTGGCAGGCTCATTCCTCACCCATGAAATGAAATTAGTGGCTGTTTCACAATGTATTAAATAACAGGGAAGATATGCCAGTGGGTGGCAGGGAATGCTGCTGAGTCACTGGATATTAAGCAATGCAGAACAAAGCAAACAAGGATTACAGACTCTTGGGGGATGCCATATCAAGGAACCATTTGGAAGCAAGCAGCAGCCCTTGTCTGACACATGCAGGCACAGGCATCTGTCACCACAGCCACCCTCTGGCCCAAGGCAGGGAGTTAAGAGCCTCGGAGCTAACCTGGCTAAATTATCTCACCAGGGTCTTGTTACTCACCTGGGGCAGGCAACAGGAAAAGACTGGAAAACTTTGTCTTAAAGCAGATTTTCTTATTACAGCAAATCCTGATTTTTAATTTTTTTTTTAGCTGGACTTTTAAAAATAAAGATACATGTCTTTTATTCAGTAAAATTAATATAGTCTGGTGCCCACCAATGTGGAAGTTTTTATTTTTATTTTCTAAATCTGTTAATGGATACTTAGTTGCTATATTTCAGCTCAAGTATTTAAAGAAAATCTTTAGCACCTCTTCAGCTACATACTTGTTTTTATATTCACTTGCAGAAATGCTAACATATTCCAGCATGAGCAGTGTGTGGCCTCAGATGTCCTCATCAGGAAACATTAAAGGCTAAAGGTATGCAGTAATTTAGTTGTGCCAAGGGAACTTCCTGTGAAGCTGCTGCACAAATCCACTGAAGAAAGAATGAAAAGAAATGAATGAAAAGAATAATTGTGCCATTGACCAAATTTGGAATAGGCTTCTTGGAAAAACGTTCACCACAAAGTTGCTGGACTCAAGCAAGAATATCTAGTTAAAATAAGAGACGTGAAAGAGATGGGAAATGCTGGAGCAGTTCCAGAATAGACAATGTCCTCATGATTACTTTGTTCACCTCAAAAGAGGTAGCTTAGGATATTAATTTGGAACTAGAAGTAAGTGGGGGCTGCCGATAGTTTTATGATTTCTGTGACTGATGATATACTTGCCTCTTTCTTTGAATGGAACTGTTTAATTTTGCATTCACATGTCAATATACATTCATGCCAAGACTGCAAATTACTGTTTTTACCATAACAATGAAGAAATAAACCTGTGATTCTTGTAGCTGGGTTTGATCTGGACTGAAAGAAAACCAAGCATTTAAAGGGGTAGGGGCAAAATGCAGAAAGCCAACAGATGATAGAAAAGTCTTAGAAAATACACTAGCCCTGTGACTAGTGAGCTGACCTCAGACATGACATCTTTGGGTTTAACTCCCTGCTTTCTATCACATCTCCAGAAGAGCTTCCTAGCCACTTCTCCAGTCTTTATCTCATTCTAGCTTATGACTAAAAATTTTAATCCTGGTTTCATCTTGATGCAAGTGAAAATAAGTACTGAGCCTTTTTTTTTTTTTATTTTAATTTAAAATAGATGTCTATTTTTCCAACCAAGTCTGCTCCTTTGCATTCACTTCTAAACACATCAGACTCTGGCTGGAGTGCCAGATTTGGGATCTGGTTTTCCTGACTAAAATGGCACAAAGTTGTGTTCATACTTAATCTGTCAGCATCCATTTATGGATTGAATTTTTGTTGAGAATAATACAGCATAGTATAGACTCAGCAGCTCACTCTCTTCTAGTGCATCAAGACAGACTGGGAACTTACACAGCAGCTATTTTCTTTTATTTCTTTTTTTTTTTTTTTTTTGTTGTTGTTGTTGTTGAAAGATAAAAACCACACTGAAATACTTCTGCCATAGCAATGCCCAACTTCGTAACTTAGGACATGGCTGCAAAGAACAGGCAGTGCTGTAAAAATGCAGCAGTGTGCTTGAATGCTACCTCAGAAAGGAAAAAGCAAGGGGGTGCAAGAAGCATGGCTTCTTTTTCTCTGTAACCTGTAGCCCTACTTTTATTCCCCCTGCTGTGGTCCTGCACTGGCATTCCACTTCTTCAAATGAAATTTGAACCCTGTCTCCTGCTAACTATTACATTATCAATATTCTTCACAGATCACAACCTAGAAACCCAGACTTGGTTCTGGTTTGGTTTTTTTGGTTTGTTTTGCTGAGGTTTTTTTCTGCAGGTGTAAATCAGTGCAAATTACTGGAGTGATAAGGTTTAAGCTGGAGAGTGCTATCAAGTAGACAATGGCAGCACTACTTAAAATTTGCTTTTCAGATTTTCTTGTAATGTCATTGTCTAGGTCACTGGGTCTACAGGAAATTTAAAGCAGCCGCTTTAACCTCTGAATCCTTGGTCTTTACTAAAGTCAGAATAATGGCACTTTAAAGGTATGTTTAAACATGTACTCTTACATATGTCCTCTGGAAAAGTCTTAGGATTGATGAAATATTGCTGAACACTCATTTTTCTCCATAGGCTAATCTGTCCAAAGTCTGGGCAGGTTATTTAAAATTTCAACCACTTTTAACAGAATGGTTGTTCCTGTACCACTGATGGAAACATCTGGATTTTATTCCAGAAGCATTTGACGGTTCTGGCTGCTAAAGCACTTTTTCTCACTGGAAACTGGTCTGTGAGGGTTTAATTTTGTTCACTTGCAAGATTTCATTTGTATGACCTTTCCACTGAAATGCATGTGCAGCAGCCCTCAGACTGAGAGGAGCTGACATGAAAATAAATCGCAGAAAGAACTGAGTACATCACTGCCACATTGGTGGGCACTTTGAGACCTCTTGAGAACTAGTCTCTTTCAAAGCAAAAAATACAAAATGCAGACAAAATCAAAGCCAAATGGGAAGAGTTATACCCTCAGAATAAATTAAGAGCATATAAATATATGTTCTGAAGTAGTCCCCTGCTCTTTTCAAGAAGAAACTCACACAGTGTATGTCATGCTTGTACTTGCAGTGATTAATACAGATGATACATTTGGTATGTTAGCCCCCCCAAAGAGGTTAAACTGGTGCCAAACAGGAAATATAAAGCATGTCTCGCATTTCACACAGCCAGAACAATATCTATAGATGTATATATTTATAGATGTAAAAATATATTTATTATGCATAATATATATACAGCTTGCTATATATTACATATTTTTGTATTATTTATATATATATATATATTTTTTTTTTTGTCATGTATTGTCACCATCCTAGTTCCATTATAGCCCACATGCTGAGGCAGCATCCCACTGTTTTACTGCTTGTTCCCAGACTGTGGGCTGCATCTCTCAAACATGCACTCACATGCACAGAAGCCAACCCTGCATGAGCCTGTGTGACCCTGGGCAAGTTGTTTCAGGACCACACATTCCTCACCACCCCACACTGCTGTGTTTTGCACATGGAAGGCATTTACATTCAGATAAGTCTTTAAAAGCCCTTTTGCATTTGTTACAAGAGCCATCATTGGAAAGGTGGTGTAAATCAATGTGCTAAGGGTGGGATATATTGATTTCTCTCTGAGGTTTATTTGCAGTATGGCTGAGAGACCTAATATTACAAGACAATAAATTGAGCCATGTCCCCACTCAGGGGCAGTTTGGAGAGGGTTACATGGGTGCAAGTGAAGCACAACAAAGCAGGCACAGTGTTACCTGCAGCNGGTGGAGCCCCTGGCCCGGCCCGAGGCCGCGGGGCGGCAGCAGTGGCCGTGCCGCCTTTGCCGTGACGGCCTGCCGCAGAAGCTGAGCCACTGCTCTCCGCCGGGCGCAGCCGCGGCTGATTCGAACAACCACTCTGGTTTGAACAGGGTTCCGTCGCTTCTGGCTCCTGGAAGCGTTTCCTTGGGGCCGGTCTGTTGGGTTTTGCGCTGTGCAGCCCCCGGAGGTTTCCCTCGCCTGTCTCTTTGCGGCTGAGTTTCCGTGGGTGCAGTCGTCTAGGGCTTTTTGTAGCTATGTCTGCTCTGCCCTCACTGCTGTTAACGCTTCAGCCTGCTCGTACTCAGCCTGCCGCCCCTTGGCTTCTGTTTCTTTCATGGGAAAACTTCATCTTGAATACAGGAGAATTCTGAGTTCAGTCAGTTAGCCGTGTGTTAGGAATAATAATTTACTTATTTTATAGAAGACGGCTGACACATGCACGGGTCCCTTAAACTTGTTCATGATTGTCTTCTGTTACCCTCTCTCATTTATGTTTTCACCCCATTTTTCCAGTGTATAGTGTTAATTCGTATTGTTAATACATGCAGTGTGTAACTGAAATTAGGAGCAAAACAGATAAAGTATAGAACCTAGTTGAGTATTTCTGTGTAGTATGTTTGTGAGATCTATCCACGATTTTTAAGAAACAGTTATAAATTTCCTTCAATGTGATTATCTGGTATTGTGTAAGGTCCACAGATGCTTTTATAACAATACAGATTATTGGTTTGTTGGTATGGATTTAGGACAGTAGAGACTGGAAAATGAAATTTACATGGGAAATGATTACTGATAATTAGAACTCATGTTTTTGAAAAGGAAAGCAGGTGAAGTAGAGGAGATTGATTGCTCTGACTTTTCCCCCCTACCATTCCCACTAGCACCACCACTTTTGCTGTTGGTGCTAGATGTATTTTTGTAGGTGTGTAACACACTGTACACACCCACTTTATTTTTCTGGTGCTATCATGTTTCCTGCTGAAGAGCTTAGTTTTTGTTGCTTTGCTAGCCCTGCTTCCCATTCCACCAGGGAGCCCCTTGTGATGTGTGAGCTGGCCTGTAAATAGTGAGTTATGTAAGGTCCTTGCTTCGGAAGCTCATCCACTCTCTACTCCAAAGCTTGTTAATTAGGGCAGCTGCTTCAGCAGTGGATTAGTTGCCTTGGGAGGTATGCAGATTTAAGGCTCAGGTCCCATCCTTCACCTCATTACCCTGCCACTGTGCTCTGTCCCTGAAAACAAACCAATCTGCAGAGTTACTTAGGGAGCTGGGAGACAAAGGAGCTGTTTGATCTTCAGGCATGTTGGTCTTTTTAAGGAAAGAAGGAAAAGAGAGCACCTTATAACAGACTTGCAAAAGCAAGAGCCTTACCTACAGAAATGAGTAACTGGTAATTGTGTGGGGTGGACTGCACATAACCTGATAATGAGTCAGAATTAGCTTGAAAGTGAATGTTTTTGGCATATAGCTTAAGAAAAAGAACAGTGTAGAAAAGAGCTGATTAAAAATCATTGCCTTATGCTTACCACCAGGGCAATGGGAGATTCTTGTCTCTTCTCCAAGCTGCATTGCAAACATCACCACCCCAAGTCAGAGGGCAGGAATGAAACCACAGCTGACATTTCAGTTCTTCTTACAGTTTAGTGGTGACATGTGCTAGCTCTACATGCAGCTCAGGAATCTAGAATGCTTGCATATGAGCAGTGGAAGAGGTTGATCAGGAGTATCCGTGAGGGTGCTGCGTTTTTTCTCTTTCTGGGTTTTGGTTACACATACCATCTTGCTGGCTTTTTTCCCCGCCACATTCTTTTAGTTTAAATGTTTCTTTTTCAGGATTTCAATCTAGTGATCCCAAAAAATGATTTGTGAAGAGCAAGTGATTTGGTATAAAAAGGAATAAAAGGTGAAAAGAAAAGCAATTTTTCCGTTATGTATGGATTTGTTTTTACAGTTAGTTTTATGGTTTGGGTTTTTTTAATTGTCCACTTCTGGAGTTGCATCTTACATGGATCCTTGTTGAAATCCATCATTGCAACACTTATGTCCTATTCATTTTGATCTCTGGTGCTGAACAGTTGGCTAAGCTATAGTGTTTATATTGTGAGGGAGACAGCTTTCAGCTGATCATGTTCCAGCTAGTCTTTCAGGAGGAAGCAAATTACTTCAACACAGTAGTCAATAAGCTTTTTTTGAAAAATGGAGAAGGTGTGTTTTGTCCCTTATTCCCAGCAAAACTCCTTTTCCTGAAGCAGTATTGCTGTGATAGAGTGAATATTCAGCGTTTGACTTACAAGGCACAGTGCAGTTCAGTAGAAGAAAGTTGTACTCAGATGCACTTCCACACTTATGATGGGATCCTCTCAATAAAACAACTTTTTTGTGTACAACAAAACAGCTGCTGGGAACAAAGAGCCCTGCTGATGAGATGTATTGTTTCTATCTACCTGAGTAAGAACTGTGGTGTGATAAATGATTTATTGAGTGCTGAGGATCTGACTTTCATGCTGTGACTGACTGCTCTGAGTTTTTACTTTATAACAATAGTTTGGTCCTTCAATCTGAAAACACTTTTTAATTAAAGTGAGTCCTCTGCTTTAGTTTCATCTAAAATGAATCCAGTTCAGTGTATCCTAATCACTTTTTGAAAAACTGATTCTGTGTTCTTAGTGTAGTAGTTAACGAAAGACACAGCTGGTTCCCAAATGAACCATTTTTACCTTTGGGTAAAAAGTGCTGTGTCATTAAATGTTTTGTCTGTTAAGTGGTACAGGTAGAGGCGTATCTCATTTACTGACAAAACATGAAGGTGAAAAAAAGAGCAATTATCACACGGAATTCTGGTGTCTTCATTTCTACAGCTACTCCTTGTATCAGTGCATTGTTGTCACTATTTAAAGTGTCTTGCAGAATCCTAATCAAACTGATAACAGGTTTGTACACCTTACGTCTGAACATGGTTTGTGGACCATAGGTTCAAGAATGGCTACGTGGAGCTGTAGTCTTTATGTACATGTAATAATCATTTGTCTAAAAACATATGCAAGTATTGAAATGATAGTGGTGTTGTAGTTTATAGATTTGCCAGATGTTTGTCATTAATAAATGGAATGTTGTCAGATTGGAAGTGCTGCCATTGCCATTTGATGATAGTTCTTCAAGTTGATCAGTGGGCTGTTTCATTAATTAAGTGCTACATTAATCAGTATTGCTGTTGCTGAACACAGGAGTTTCAGAATATTGGTGATTTTGCATAATCTAGAATATCTTTAATTTCACCCACTATTTTGGATTTTGAATGAAATATGAAATAGGAAATAAGCTTTAAATATGGGGATTTTTTTTTCATTTTGCAGTTACACAAATAGTAAGTGTGAAAAATGTGTTCCCTGTAGAGCATGGGATTATTTACTAGATTATTTAGGTTTTGATATTGTGCTTATCTAGATAACTGATGGTTGTAGAGCTTGGAAATGCTTGCCAGAAAACACCAAGTTCTCGTGGCACATGGAAACGTTAACTATCATCAGAAATAATTTGAGTCTCGGGGCTGTAGTACTTGGGTGTTTTCCCATGAAGGATTTGTTTCTAGTCCATGTATGGCCAGTGTGTGTGGTTAAGGTGTACTTTGTTCAATCAGCTGCACGACCTAGTCTTGCTCTACCGGTTTGTGGGGTGTGTCTGATAATTCATGTCATGGACAGAGCATTGCCATGGGCTGTGTCCTGCTGCTGCACTTCACCCTGCTTTCAGAACAGGCACCCTGCCACCTTCTCATCCTGTCACATAAGTGCTCTCTTTTTGCACTAAAACTTAAATGTTTTAGAAGTTCATGGCTTTTGCACATCCTCTGTACTGACATGGTGCCATTGAGTAGATGTGCATTCACATGAAAAATGAGTACCTAGAGGTTAATTACAGAAAAAAGGAAGTAATGCCTTTGGGACTAGCAGTGTTCCAGACTTCACCCTATTCTAAAATGATCTGTGCATAATTTTATATAGTAGATTAATCACTGCTTTTTTTTGTGATAATGAAAGTAATCCTTTCTATCTGCTTTTCTAAGAGACTGTTCCAGTTCTGTTCAAGGACTTCTGTGTTTCAGAATAATCACTCAGGTAACAGGTTGAAAATACAAGTGAGGGATGTGAATGTATTCTGCTCTGCTGGTGCTGCCAAGAGAATGTCATATTGCATTTAAGGCCTGTCTTGAGTCATTCTGGTCTGGAGTCAAATCCTTCATGGAGTTCATTACACAAAGCAGCATTTATGAGAAAATGGACAATGTGAAGTCTTAGCAACAAATTTCAAGGAACTGAAAGAGGTTTGGGGTTCAGGATACTAGACTATAGAGATGTTGTCTCTCAGCTAAGAATATCAAAAGGAGTTCTGTTGGTTTTATAAGCACTTGAGGAGGGAAAAGAAATAGGCCAGATAGTTTACAGCCCTCTTCTATGGGAAGTATTGATTAGACCTTATTGAACTCATTTTTGAACATAAAAGGCATGTTAGACAGTATATTTGATATTATTATAGCTGGTGTTAACAAAATGCCATCCATAGAGTATTATGAAGTGTACATACTTTTAATACACGTACCAATATTTCAGTCCTTTGAGAAAAATTGGATTATCTTTGCAATATGCCTATGTCAGTGATAGCTCCAGATACCTTACAGGGTTGTTGTGGTGGCTGATTTATAACAGGCTGGAAGTAGAATGTATTATTGGAGCATTTTGTAAATACAGAGTTCTATGGTTAACAAACTTAAAGCATAGTTTTAAATTGTATGCAAGTGCATGCACACAGACTGCTCCATTAACTTAATTAAAAAAAAAAAATACCTTGAGATTCCTCAGGCATTCCTCATTACTAGTGCTTTTTTTTTTTTTCATAGACATCTGCAGAGCAATTGAATTGCTGGAAAAATTACAGAGAAGTGGAGAAGTGCCACCACAAAAACTACAGGCATTGCAAAGAGTTCTGCAAAGTGAGTTCTGTAATGCTGTAAGAGAGGTAAGTTAACTTGATGTAAGCAGTTACCTTCAGTTAAAGACCAGTATGATTTACTTTTTCCTTTTTGAGCTCAGTGCAGTAAACTGATTTTGAACTTCATAAAGCAGTGTTTAATTTACAGAGCTTAACAGAAATAGCCTTATTTTTAAGTAATTTCAAAATAAAGTAATTTGGGACACCATAGGTGTATAAAATAATGGCTTAGCAGCAAATCACTTCTTAAAGGTTATTTTAAGAGTCTGTCCTTACTGGCAGCTATCAGGATGTTACCCAGTTGGTATGTAAGAATAGACAAAGCACCAATTAACTATGTAAGGCAGAGTACCAGATGTTGTTTTCAAGCCAAATCCACGCCATCTTTAGGTGGAGTCTTGTGCCACCTCATCTTCATTCCAGGTATTGTTTTGGAGACTATTAAGTGATTGGATGTGCCTTGGTATTGCTGTTGCTTATGTTAATACTGATAATAACAGCTGGAATGATTTTTAAAAAATGTTTGTAGATACAGGTGTCATCTTGATGTTTTCATGCCATTGAGGACACTGTATTTGTTGCTCAGCAAGTACAAATGGTTGGCAAGGAGGTGAGAAGATGTGGATTAGCCTGCAGTGCAAGCACCTCCTTAGCATTAGTATCCTTACTGTCTCTGTGCTTTCAATAATTTTTTTTCTCAAGATACTCGGTTGCTGAAGTTGAAGGAAAATTTGGGAACTTGCATGGAGGGAGGGGTTGTCAGCAAAGCCTTGAAGAGCTGTCCTGAAGTGTTTGTGTGCATCCACGTTGAAGAGTTCCAGCTTGAATCAAGCAAGAGAAAATACTCACAGTGCCTCGAGTCAGGCATGTCAGCCTAGCTATCAGCATTCCCTAAGTCCTGGTGAGGTCTGAGTACTGTGCAGGGAGGGGAGACTGAGCAATAAAAATACTTAGAGAGTTGATTCTTCATAGAATGTCAGATGGCCTGTTCTTGTTGGGAATCAGGGAGTTACATAAGAGGTGTGGGCTTTTAATTTACACAATTTTGACTTGCTCCTGATATTTTATGTTACCTAAGCAGGACAATATCTGTTTTACTCATACTGAAACTGTTTTGTCTCTAAAGGTGTATGAACACGTCTATGAAACTGTGGATATCAGCAGTAGCCCGGAAGTTAGAGCTAATGCAACAGCAAAGGTAAAAGCCAAACTATAACTTGCAAAAAATACAGTAGTTCATTACTTCAGAAGCAGGATATTATACGAAATTCAGAAAGTTATTATATAGGTGTCTGATAAAATGAATAAGCTTAACAGGTTATTAAAAGGTATAACAAGACTCATGGTTTTTAAATTCCTTTCATTTCAATTTTATTCTTGGACTTCTGAATTTTTCATGCTAGTTGGTATGTAGGGAATTAATTGTCTTGTTTGTCTTAAGATGTAAGTACTTGAGATAAAATAGATTTTCAGCCTGCTCATTGTATCTAGCTAACGGGACTGTATTTAATTTCCTATAAATGAGAAAAATCTTGTTTCTCACAGGCCACGGTAGCAGCATTTGCTGCTAGTGAAGGTCATTCTCATCCCAGAGTGGTTGAACTACCCAAAACAGAAGAAGGTCTTGGCTTCAACATTATGGGAGGCAAAGAGCAAAATTCTCCAATTTACATCTCTCGCATTATCCCTGGAGGTATAGCTGACAGACACGGAGGCCTGAAACGTGGGGACCAGCTGCTTTCTGTGAACGGAGTGGTAGGAGCTGCTTTTCTTTCTTTTAGGTAGCAGTGACTGCTTGTTTCCACTTGAGGGGGCACAGAGAACACACAGCACAAGCTCCTTGAGTCTTCTCATCTTGGCAAAACACTCCCTTTGTCCTCCCAAAACAAATTTTCTTAGGTTTCTGTTGAGTTGTGTGCATTGAGGGTTTTAGGATTGTTTTGGTTATCTGTCTCAAAAAGGAGCTGTACTATATATATCAGTATTTCAGATTCTGATGAGTTATGTAAATGTAGTCAAAGAATTTTGTAAAATACAAACTGCCTTCCGTTTTCATTGAAGTTTCATGAGGCAGATTTTTACTAATAGAGTTTTCTGCACCTTCTAAGGTAGGTAGTAAATTATGCCATGTTGCTTTTGGCTGACCAGATTCTCATTTTTCCCAGTAAAAATGCTACTGCATGATGAAAGCTATAATGAGATGCAACTACAAGGTGGGGTTACCTTGTATGGTATTTCTTTTCCTTCCACTTAACTATACTGAGCTTCAGAAGCAAGTTTTTTATTGTATTTTAAGAATTATTTGTCTAAAGTGCTGATGTGGATTTTTTCTGTTAATTTTTCTGTTAATGCTCTTCTGAAGCATTAACAATACAAAAAGTAAAACAAAGGGAAGCTGGAAAGAAAAGATTATAGGCAGGCTTTGACTTGAGACAGCTTTCAGTCAAATACATGTAAATATCTTCTGAACACTTGCTTTTATTTACAGAGAGGCTCTATGCAGGCTTCAAATTAATATTCCTATTACATCTGTAAACCAAATTTTATTTTAAGACTGAGGGTCAAACTAGATTCTGGGGGATTTTGATTCATGAAAGAAGTAATGACTGGGTACAGATCCTGAGTGTCTGTACTCTAGGAACTCCTGGCTGGCACAGATCTCTGACGTACTTGGCTCCTGGCTATTACATGGGAGTCCAGCTGTCCTTTTCAAGAGGCACGAGAGAAATCAGCTGTAGTGTTGCAGCTGTGCTTGCCTTTGCCTTCTGTTAGTCGGGAACATTGAGGGACTGCTGCAGAACTGTGCTCAGATGAGTCCTTTCTCACCCACAGACTCTCTTAAAGGCAGCAAAACCACCACTCCACCCAAAACTGAACCTGATCAGGCAGTTGGTGCAGCTAACAATGGCTCTGTGTGCATGCGCATGTATAAATATACATAGCCCTTGTAAGAATACAGTGAGTGCATAAATTGCTGTTAAGAATGCTAATGCAGTCAGAAGAATCATTGTCATCCGATATTTACAGATGGAATCCTGTCATCATAATACATGACAGGCATTTTCTTGTGATTGTAATTTATATTTCAATAATAATAATAGGAAATGCCAGTGCCAAGACTGCAGGGAATATGACTGAAAAACAAGTTCATTTATTCAGGTGGGAGATCTTAAGCATGCTCCAGAATTTAGGTGTTTTGATAGAACTTTACAAACCTTTTATTACCAATTTTAAACAGAACAGCCTACACATCCACTTGAATAACAAAAATGAAAACATTCAAATGTATGTGTTGTCTAAGTCTGATAGAAGAGAAATAACTTAGGTTTTTTTTAACTGTTTTTCTTTCTGTAAGTAACTTTATAGTAATGGGGAAACCCTCCAATCAACAGGTACATCACCTGCCTTCTAGCTTCTAATAGCACGAGTGGGAGGTAGGCTTGGAGTAGTCCTGTCATTGTGTTTCAGAAGTTTGGGAGAAAGAAGTGTTGCTGATTAAATATATGCTGTGCAGGAATGTATTGGATGCAATTTTTGAGAACTGTTGCTTAAAAATTGTAATGAGATGAATCTAATATCATTCTAAAAAATTCTGAGAGTTGGTTTAGGAAAACATTACTGTGGTCTTCCTGAGTTGGGTTAGGCTATTGATAATCAGTTTAGAGGAAATGAACTTTGAATGTTTATGAGAGACATGTGGAGCACTAAGATAATGCACTACATGTTAGTTGCTCCATTGCAAGCACCCAGTATGCACCGTTCTGTCTTGGTGTGATGCAAGGTAACATCAAGAAAGCAGCTATGTTGCAGTTGTCTGTGCCAATTTATTAAGCAAATTGAGGGTGACTGCTAAATTTAAAATGCATGCAAAAGAAGAAAAATTAGTATTCAATTTTAAGTAAGTATTCTCCTGAAGCTTTTAAGTGTAATTTCATAATCGACTAAGGTTATCATTGCAGAATTTAATTGTTCAGCATAAAGATTTTTGCCCTATTCTTTTGCTAATACTAATTAGCATTTTTATCATCACCTCACTTGGTCTGTTTAAACATAAGTCCTGAAATTGCATTACATTGTCCTTATGCAGTCTTGAAAATAAATACATAAATACAATTTTTTATATAGAATTGTACAAAAAATGTAAAAACCTGTTTTCAGTTTGTGTCTTTATTAATGCTAACTGGTTTGTACTTCACAGAGTGTGGAAGGTGAACACCATGAGAAAGCAGTAGAACTGCTGAAGGCAGCTCAAGGGAAGGTTAAATTAGTTGTGCGATACACACCAAAAGTCCTGGAAGAAATGGAGTCAAGATTTGAAAAGATGAGATCAGCGAAACGAAGACAGCAAAACTAACACTGTATGCAGTAACTTCAAGAGAAAATATATATTCCTTTTACATTTTGTAGTTTCTTTGTGACTCAGTTTATCCGATGCCTGTCATAAGACACTGTCCTTTTCATAGAATCATGGAACAGTTGAGGTTGGAGGGACTAGATCTAGTCCATGTCCCATTGCCCACCTCAGAGAGGGGCCAGCTAGAGCAGGTTACTCAGGAGTGTGACCAGCTGGGTTGTTAAACATTTCTAAGGATGGAGACTCCAGAAGATGTCTGGGCAGTCTGTTCCAGTGTTTTGCTCTCCCTTACACTATGAAGATCCATTTCTGTGTTTAAGTAGAGCTTCTGTTATTTCCAGTTGTGCTCCTTCCTCTTGTCCATCACTAGATTTACTGGGAAGAGTTAGGTTCTTCCTTCACTCCTCCCTCTCAGGCATTGTCGCAGGCTGGTGAGATCACCTGAGCCTTCTCTTCTCCAGGTGAGAGAGACGATCCCAACTCTCCCAAATTCTCCTTGTCTGTGAGATACTCCAGTCATGTAATCACCCTTGTGGCCCTTAACTAGATTCACTCTTGTGTGCCCATGTCTGTGTTGGACTGGGGAGCCCAAAGCTGGACCCAGTGCTCAGGAGGACTGAGCAGAGTGAAGAATCCCCTCCCTCGGCTTGCTGGCAGTGCTCCTGCAGTGCACACCAGGGACTGCTGGGTTTCTTTGCTGCAGGGGCCCGTGGTGGCTCAGGCTTGCTGCTGTTCTCTGCAAGGCTGCTCTGGAGCCGCTCAGTCCCCAGTCTGTGCTGGTGGACAGGGTTATTCCCTGGTGTAGGACTTTGCACTTTCCTTTGCTGAACTTTGTGACTCTTGTTTGCCTATTTTTCCAGGCTGCTGAGTCCCTTTGAATGGTTTGCTGAGAGTGATCTGTCCCAGCCCCTGGGTTGTTACTAAAGTCATGCAGGAGTGTGGACACAGCAGGGGCCCTGGGGTGCACTGGGGGTGACTGGCACCCAGCAGGATGCTTGGCCACTGATCACAACAGTCCTCAGCACTTCAGCCAGTTTCAGAATGTCTGCAGTCTGCTTGTGTTCCACAGTTTAGGAGGAATGTGTAGGTTTAGAATGGCCTGGAAAAACATATAGCGTGATACTTCTCTTGACGTTTTTAGTACGTCTTGTTTCAGACTTTTAAGGAAGAAAGTGAATTTACAGATTTTTCAAAGGCATTTACTACGACATGGTTGTACAATCAACATCCTTTTTTTCCTGCCTTTTTTTTTTTTTTTTNTTTTTTTTTGACATTACTTAGCATAGAATCTGCTGGGGGTTTTGCTAAATGATTTTTTTTAAAAAATATTCTTATGTAGCAGTATTTTGGCACTTTTCTTAAGAATATGTTGTATGTCAACTACAAAACGTAATCAAAATCTACTGTGTAGCTGATAATGATACCAGATTTGGTAATGTTTTTGGTAAGTACCTTGTTTTTACACTTCCACTAAATTGTAATTCACTACTCTGGAAATTGTATTACCTCTCCTGTGAATAATTTACGGTTGGTGTTCTTATATAATGATGTTGTAATAGCCAACATTTACCAATTTGCAACAATCATTCCTGTAATTTACATTATTTTGTATTAATTTTAAAGCAGTTATGGGGAAAAACATGATTGCTGTATGCAGTTCTCTGGATAGACTCTCTAGATGTATTTTTATATTGAGAAACAGAAGATATATAAATGCAGTGCAAAAGAATTCCAGATGTTCCCCTTCTTGTCTTTCTAGTATCTTACTGTAGTCTTATTTACATATTGAATGTATTGGTTCTGGAATTGTTAGTACCTGAATTACTGATTGTTATTGAGTCTTATATGCATGGTTACTGTGATATGTGAACTTGTCTGGGGTTTTATTACAGACTGCTTCTGGCTTGGGGGATTCTTGTTTGTACTGCAGAAGTGCTACGACTGCTAAATAAGGACATCTCCATCTGTCAACAATTACTGTCTCAGCTCATGGATTCTCGATGGTGGCATGGGGTTTGTGTACCATTTTGAGAGTTTCTGGGCAGAGATGCCCTTTTTGGAATCTACCAGGTTTGATGCTGTACTTGTGTAGTTTCTGGTTTGGGTTTGGTTTAGGATTTTTAAAGCTATGCCTTTTGAAGAATTAACTTCATTGTCTACTGGGTATCAGTTCATGTATGGCAGCTATGAGTACATCCTAATTGACTGTTAGTAATCTGATTTTTAGAGGCTTAAACTGAAAAGTGCAGTTCTTGCTGTGTTGTGGCTAATCCCTAGTCTTATTTCACATGAAGCAATATGTGAAAGAAAGAAGGTTAGTAATCTAAAAATGACAGCTTGAAGCTTGTGCTTTGTCAGTTGATCTGTTTGAAAAAAAATAGTGGTTGCTATGGGCAAGTGAGAAATGTGACTGCTCTCTGCATGTTTGTAAGCATGGTAAGCCTGCAAAGAGAAGTTTGGGAGATACTGGTAATTTGAAAATGCAGTATAAATATTTGTCAGTTAGATGACATTGAGCACTGAATTGTATGGTTGGTTTTATGTCATAGGCCTCTTTCAAAAGGCCTCATGTTGCTGATACAACCATGTTGAATTGTATGTTTTTATGGAACAACTAATGTTTAAAGTACTGAGACCAAAATCACTAGTTAAATCAATTGTGGATGTGTTTTAATTTAATTGTTACTTAGTAGAGATATGTTTTAGAGCCATATATAAATATATATATTACAAAAAGGTGTGGATACAAGATAGGAATGTTCATTTTACAAACTATCCCTTGTATTACTGAACAAGGTGTTTTGTTACTCTGAGATACTTACTTCACTGCAGCTTGAGCTGCTAAATGCAGTAGCATTTTCATTCTAAATTGTAGCATTTGGTTCTGGTTTGTCAGCTGCTACAAAATGTGGAGAGGTGTACCTGGGCATATAAATAGTATGTGTAGAGTTCGATAAAATGTTTTTAAATTGCAGTAACAAAAAAAAAATCAATAACAGCCAACTAATTAATAAGCATCTTTGTACTACAAGAACCCTTTATTAATAAGGAAAGGGTCAATTAAAATACTCCAAGAAACTTGATCTCTGTTACTACTGAGCAGTGCCTGTACTGTGTTAGTCTGCAGTCCCTACACACTTCTCATACATGGGTGTACAAACATATTAGGAAGAACTCTCATTTCTGCAAGTGACTTCTGCATCTGTTGCTGCTGTGAAGGATCTTTGGGTTTTATCAACAGAAAAATAAAAATTCAGTCTCACTCGCATTATGTTTGTGTGTTTTTCTTCTGACTCTGCATTTCAAGTACAGGTTCCAGACTGCTTTAATTGGCTGTTTATAGTCTCTAGGGCATAACATAAACACCTGCGTGCGTGTGTGTGGGCATCCAAAGAGAGAAACTTGAAATCTCTGATCAGTTTGTCTCCTGGTTGCTTTTGAATCTTCCCTTCTCTACCCAGTGTTTTATGATTTGCGGGAGAAAAAGAGTGCTATCAAGTATCTATAATAGTTTGAGCCTCTTGCATTTTTGAGAAGTCAGCTACATAAACTCAAAGATGCATATCATTCTGAGTCAGGTATTATCTTTTAGTTGTTTGAATCAAGTATCTTATTCTGAGTCAAATATTTAATTGTTTGAATCAAGCATCTTAAGTAATGAGATACTGAATTTCTGTGAGCCCTTCAAAGGACAACTTGTACAGTTGTTAGGAATATGTTTCTGGAATTATAAACTGAGATTAACATAAAGAAAATGCTTCAGTTTTGAGTGTAAAACAAGTTGGGTTTTTTTTTTTTTTGTGTTTTTTTTTTTTGGTGTGGTGGTTGTTTTTTTTTTTTTTTGGGAGGGGGGTGTTTTTTTCAAATTTAAGCTGCACTATGGACATGGAGAAATGTTATGTGAACATTTGATGTAGATGATAGATAACACTTGAAATGAAAACACATTTTCAGTTGTATTTTAAAATCAAATAGTTACCATGCCCTGTCTTGTGACAGTGAAGTAAGTCAAAAAGCAAATTTGGAATTGAATTGGTACAAGGAAAGGGTGGTAGGTAAACATTGGAATTCCAGGGAAATCGTGGATAAGGTACAGTTTGAGTTTCTGTGATTCTTTGTATTCTTAAGTCCTGGTGAGAAGCTGGTTTCAGAGGTAAGTCTGGGCTGCAGTGTTCACTTTTGCAGAGGAATTGTCCCTAGTCTGGAGAGTATTGTAGGCACACAGTGTGTGGTGACTGGGAGTGGGATTGAGCCTCATCCCCAATGGGTGCAGTTGTGCAGGACAGGTGATTGGTGTTGAAGGTAACGAGCCATGGAGTGCCCAGGTGTGCTGAGCAATCCCACAGGAACAGAGGGCACACAGGTGCAGTGCATCAACATGAGGGGCTAAAAGGTTGGGCTGAAGGACAAGAGAAGTAGAGCTTGCAGCTTCAAAGTGTTACTGTGCATGGGCTGGAGCTTTCTGAAGTGGTATGATGGTGCTCTGTGTGATGTGTGCTATGACAGAGTCTGAGATGGCATGTCAACAAAAGACATTGAGATTCAGAGGTGGGCCTCAGGATAAGATTGATTGCTAGTTCTAATCATAAAAAAATACCTATAAAACTGCCCTTTAAAATTAAGTTAGAAATAATTCGAAGCTTTGGTGTGTTACTGTTTCCTGTTGCTTTAGAGACAAGTCAGGTTTTGAGTGACAAAATCATGAAAAGTAAAACAAGCTCTATATTCTTCACCTTTGTTGGCTTTAATTGTGTGGTTGTTTGGGATTTTGGGGGGCAGGGGTGAGTAAACTGGGCATTTCTTGGTAACCAAAGGTTTACCTTTTTAAAATAAAATCTGCTCAGACACATGCTAACAATTTCTTTCCCACTCCACAAAAAAACTCCCTTCCCCAGGGAGCCCAGTTGTGCAGGTGCCTCTGCCCTTCGGAGAGAGCCCCTCAGGTAAGAGAAGTGCCAAGTGTGGGAGGTGTCCCTGCCCGTAGCAGGAGGTGGATCTGGGTGAGTTGTAAGGTTCCTTCTAACCCAAACCATTCTATGGTCAGGCTGCCCACTGCTGCTCTGGGTTGGGTGTGGGTGGGAAACAGGGAATGGTGCCCAAGGAACAGGGACTTGATGCTTTCTGCCTTCCTTCTGCTTTCATACAGTAAGATTGAGATGTTTTGTGCTGTCTACTTACAGTGGAATACCTCTAAAAGTTGCAAAATACAAATTAAAGCCTGTTCTTTTATTACAAAAACTTTCTAGCTAGAATACAGACTGACAGGAATATTGGACTAAACCTTGAATTTAATTTCCAGTAATTTTGTCCTAAATTGCTTTTTAATTCCTGTATAGCTATCTAATTTCAGCTGATGACTGGGTTAGAGTGACAAGATAAAATTAATTTATGATGCTATTATGGTATCCCTCTTTTTTCAAGGGGAACCCATAGTACTGGAGAAACTCCAGAGCTAACTCTATACAGAAGACCTAACACAGCTAGGCTGAAAAAACTCAACAAAAAAAGAAAATAATAATAAAAAGAACAACCCTACACACACACTTTTTGAGCTGTCCTCTCTTTTGGCTTTGCTCTGTCCAATTTACAGAAGGTGTTGGAATAAAGTGCCTGCAGTCATTCTCTTGTAGCTATGGTACGTCATCTCATTCCTGCTTGCAGCCCAGCTCACTGCAGTTCAGAGGCATCTTTTGGAATAATGGAGCAAGGATACAATCACCAGGCCGAACTGCAAAATACATTGTGCTCTGGATCACCTAGATAGGTGATGCATGCGTAGGTGGTAGAGACACTGTACCATTGGAAGTTAAGCACTGTTTACATAGAAAGGTAATATTTAATCATAAGCAATTTTAAAATTAATTTTCTCTCTGGTTTCTATTTAATATTTAACTTGTTTATTTTTTCTTTCACTCTACATGTGCTGTTTCTAAACTGTGGGTTTTAGTGGTCTTGCTTGTCCTCATTAGTTTTTCTTGTTTTACAGAAGCATAAAGCAGATATTGGGAAACAAATTTTCTGGGCAAACTTTTGACCCTACCAAAATAACTTTTTTTCCCAAAATTTTTTCTGAAGCTTTAAGTTGTTTCTGTATTTGTGCTATACCGAGTTTTGGATCTTTATCTTCATTTTCTTAACAAAGCTTTGAATTCGGCTGAGCCTTTCTTTTGTCACTTGTTTCCTGAAGTGACTTTCAGTTCTACTTCACCTCAGTACAAGTTTCAGCCTTTTTTGTGGGAAGTGTACTTCCATTTTAAAGAGAGCTTGCTTTGGCAGTGCAGATATTCCAGACTGTTCTTTCTCCACACACAGCAGCTCTGTGTCATGTTCTCCAGCATAACTTTAATTTCCTGGTGTCATGGTTTAACCCCAGCCAGCAGCCAGCCAAACCCAGCACACTGAGTAAGTAGAATCCAAGTGTTAATTGAATTTCCCAGCAGTGAGAGGCTCAATAAGGGCAGCAGCAGCTTTTGCACATGATGCCTCTTTCACAGTTTGGGTGAATCCTTCAGGTCCATTTCCAGCCCATTGGAGTGTAAAGCTTATTTTTATCACTAGACAGAGACAAAATTTAAAGCTGTTCTCAACTGCATAGTTTTTGTGTTTACCTCTGCATACTAAACTGCGTCTGGGAATCATTAGGGAGGGCAACAGCCTTTGGGGCACATCGTGCTACATGAGCATTTCTGATAGAGGATAATTTGGATGTGTGAAACCAGGGATGAAACAGCTCACCTTGCAGGACTAACACACTGACTGCGTTTTTATCCCAGTTTATAAATGAAAACCTCCATGCAAATCCCTTTTTTTTTTTTTCTGTAAAGTTTAATACTTAAAAGAAAACAAGGTTTTTATCACAACTATGATCTTTATATTCCCATTCACCTGCAATCCTCTCATGGTACAGCTCTAGCACCAAGGAGTTCTGATGTTCCTGTCTACCTTCACTTTATGTTTATTTTTGTGTCTGTGTTTCAGGCCTTAATCTGCACGCTCTTCCACATCAGACTCCCATTAAACCTAAGTGAATTTGTGTCTCTCAAGTGGGGTTTTTGTCAAGCAGGTATGTTGCTGGACAGTTTTCTGGGAATAGAAGAAAAAAATCCCATGTCCATACTTTTGTATTTTCCCCCTATGTCTCTCAAGCTTTTCTGATGCCTTTTCACCAAATGCCTGACAGAAGTTTCAAAACCATGTGCCTGTACTAAATATTGAAGATCTTACACAGTAATAGATCAGTTTATGGTGCTTCCCATTTTCCCTGAAAAAGAACAGAGAGTAGTTTCTCCACAGCTCAACCAAAATGAGCTAGTTTTATCTTTTTTTTTTTTTTTAATTGACTTGATAGTCATCTTCACCTGTGTTTAAAGCACACCTCAGGACTTTTCTCTCATTTGCAGGTTGTTTTTTTGAGGTTTTTTTTTAATTAAATAAGGTAATTGCTGCGTTATGCTGTATTTTGGGGGATGCTTCTTGGAATCTGTGATATTAAGGATTACTTCAGACTAGATTTTTAAATGATAGTAATTTCAAAATCTTTGGTATAATTTTTAGTTAAATAGGTCATTTAGTAAAATATGGCCATATCTTTTCAGCTTAAAAACATCTTGGCATATGGATTTTTTTTCTTACAAAAATAAGCCAGCTTCACAGAAAATGCTAGGGTTTTATTTATAAAGGAAAATAAAATCAATAAATGCCTGCAAGCAGGTGTCTGCCAAAGCAGAAAGTGAGAGAAATGGGAGTTGTTGATGGAGAGGAGAGAGCAGTGATCCATCAGTACCAGCAAGGGAGAGGCAGAGGCTGAAAAACTACGGAAAGTATTCATTTGCCAGGAGGAGTTCCAGACTAAGTGGAAGCAGCAAAGCAATATTGACTGGATAAAAAGGGGAAGTGGATTGCTCCTAGGACAGGAGTTTCAAATGTGGAGACTTCAGAGAGCTGCACTAAGGAAAAAATCTGAAGTGATGCTGGCAAAAGAAACAGAAAATTTGAAATCAGGCAAGGATTGAGAGGAAAAACTAGACTTTTCCAGAGTTTCAAAGCATGCAGAAAAAAAAAAAATAAAATAAAAAAAAAAGCTCTGCTATTCTGCTTTTACCAGGGCCCTTTTGTCCAGAGAACTTCTGGGGGCATTGTAGGGTACCACGGCTGCTGTACAAAGTAACTATGCTACTGTTTGTCTTCCAAAATCCAAGCAGGCACCGAGGGCCATTTCTGCTCCCATTATCTTTGGTTAGTGAAGTGTGACTATTTGCAGAGTGAGTTTAAGTGCTTTGTTATTTTTCTTTGCCAGTAGTAGAAGAAAAAGGTCACTTTTTTATGGGGATTGGTTTGGATCTGTTTTGTTGAAGTAAGTTGAGAGAACTCCTTTGAATTTCTTTCCCCTTCTCTTCTGGTTGCTGCTCCTCCACTGCTATTCCTGAGCATAGGCATGGAAAATCACATGGTGGCTTTGGCCCTGACATTTCTTAGAACAACATGGCTTTGACAACAGCATTTCTCTGCCAAGATCAGGACAGATCTGCGGGGAGGATAAAAGATTGCCATGAGTGTCTGTACTTTTACAGCAAACATGGGTACTTTTATAGCATACATTGGTGGATCCCACTTGGAGAACTTCCTGTTTCTCACAAGGTACAGGACAAGCACACAGCCTGTTGTTAAAAGGAACTTACTTTCTCACAGGTAAGTGATGATGTTCATATAAAATCAGTGCATCAGGAAGAGGATTCCTAAATGCAAGAAAACAACAATTTTGGTAACTAGATAAAACAATGTTAACACTTCTAGAAGGGAGTTAAAATTTGAAAAATTATGAGAAATGTAGGAGATGGAGGTGGTGGTGGCTGGAGGATCTGTATTTCTAGAGTCCTCACTGTGCACTCTACTTTCTTGGGCACAGGTGATTTTAAATCTTCAGGTCCCCACCACTTACATGCCTGATTTTTAATTTTCACCAAGTGACCATTTTTTAAGCAAAGACTTTTTGGGTTTTTTTTCCCTCACCTCAGTCAGCTCAAGAAAGGTGTGATTATCACAGATCTAGCCCTGCACAGGGTGTCCCCTGAGATGTCAGTGTTGTCACAGGCAGTCCTTGACAGGTGAAGTGTAAAGGATGTCCTCAACCCCTGGCTGAGCAGCACATGGTCAGAGCTGCAGTGCCAGGCCAGGGTTGCTGTGAGTACTGTCTCTCCTCTGTGTGATGAGGCCTTCCTCATCCCTGACTTCTCTGACTTACCACATACTTGCAGGTATTCAGGATTTTTCATATGCAATTGCAGGAACTTGAGGTAGCTGCCACCAGGCCATGTGACACCCTTGGACAGGGGCTTTTCCTTTGGATTAAGGCTCAGCTACCACTGCAGATCCCGGCTTTAGGGAAGCTGGCAGAGCTGTGTGTGTGCAGGGGAGTGTGGTTCATCCCATTTCTGCTGCAGCAGAGGCAGGTTGTCAGCCACTGACCCCTTCCTTCCTGTGATTCTCTGTCATTTACCTGCAGGATGGACGGAAGGGTGTTGTAGGATCATATTTACAGGAAAATGGACATGTACTGAATGAACCAGCCTTTCTGGAACTAAAGAACGAGGTCATCTTTGGGGATAAAAAAGCTGATGTTGTGAGAAGAAAGAAGAAGCAGGAAAGTTGCTGACAGACACAGGGGTGTCAGCCTGAGTAAAATGACACTTACAGCATCTATCAGTTAGAATAAGAAAAAGATGTGTGCTTGCCTCATGGGCAAAGCAGAGCTACCAATCCAGAGATGCGTGGACAAAGCGGAGAAACAAATCAAGCAACGTGTGACTGTGTAGACCAAGATAAGAAGTAAATATAAACAACGTTTAGAAGCACAATAAATGGCTTTTGCTTGATTCACATTGAATCTGCAGAGTCCTTTGTCTTCTCAGGGTCCCTGCCTACCTGCTCAGCTCCAGTGTGGGCTGCGTGGGCGGTTTAGGCCAGGCTGCAGACTGTCCTGTCTCACTCAGCTGTGCCAGCAGTGCAGTGGGCAGGCAGCTCCCGAGCAGGCCCAGAGCATCCAGCCCAACATGTAAAACAGGCAGTGTGGCTGGGCACCTGCACAGCAGCCTGTGACTCTGCCGGGCTCTCTTCAGCCAGGTCTGTTGGCTCAGAGCCTCTTCTGGGCCAACAGTCAGAGGTCCCCGCTGGTTACCCAAGGACTGCTGTGACATCCTGTCCTGGTTTAGGGTAAATTTGGGAGAAAACCAGTGATTCGTGGTGATTGTGTGGAGCGTGGTGCGTGACTGAGCAAAGCTAAGGCAGCAGGCTTATTCCTGGTGGTGGCTGCATCTAAAAGAAAGCATTAAAAAAAAAAAAAACAGATGATGGAGGGCACTAATGACAAGGAAAGATAGGGTTTCAGTTTTGTTTAGTACTCTTTTTTAGGTAGGGAGGAGAAAAAGAACCCAGATGGGCACAGGTTTGGTTGCGATGTGTGAGCTGTATAGAAGCCAGGAACCACGGCAGTTTTGTGTGGGAAGGAAACAGTTCCTTCAAAGCAAACCGATTTTGAGGAGAGCTTTGCTGCAGTCACTGGAGCTTTGGGAACAGGAGTGAGAAATGCTTTTGTGTCCCTGAGCCAGAAGGACGGCATGGCCCCTGTGCTCATTCGAAGAGGCTGGGTGGGCCATGCCAGCTGGACTCCTCCAGTCCCGGACCCCGAACTGGGCGCCTTTTATCTCCTCCCGTGCATTGTTTGGGCCTGGCGGGGGCCGGTACCTGCCGGCTGCGAGGGGCTGCGGGCCTAGCCGCTCGCCCGCTCCTGCCGCGGCAGTGCTGTGGCTGAATATGGTGTCCCGACGTGATGGGCCTGGCGCTGCCGTCGCTCCCAGGCCATTCCGGCCGCGGCTCCCGGCCCGTTCGGCCCGGCCCGGGGGTCAGGGCGCCGTAAGGGAGCGGCCCCGAGGTGGGGGTGGGGGAGAGG
>WBNO01008708.1:164621-209606 GCA_013400575.1 Peucedramus taeniatus
CGATGCGCCCTCCGCGGGCAGGGCCTGGGGCCGCACCCCGGGCTCCGGGCGGCGGACGGGAGCCAGCCGACCCCCGAGGCACCGGCCTCGGAGGGTTAAAGGCTGGGAGGAAGCCGCTGGACCCTGCGGCGGTGGAAGGAGGGGTTCAGTGGGGCACGAGTCGATGACGGTGCCGTCCTGAGCCGGGGGGGG
Source organism: Peucedramus taeniatus (assembly GCA_013400575.1). Taxonomy (NCBI): domain Eukaryota; kingdom Metazoa; phylum Chordata; class Aves; order Passeriformes; family Fringillidae; genus Peucedramus; species Peucedramus taeniatus. Next base: position 164,814 of record WBNO01008708.1, read on the forward strand.
ACCTGCTGCCCTCGCGTGTTTGTGTGTGCCTCGGCGTGTCCTCGTCCCGAATCGCCGTTCTCCTAGTGCTTCTCCAGAAACCGGGTGCCACTGCTAGTCAGTTTCCTCCCAAAAATTAAGGCACTTTCAATCCGAAGAACGCTTAAGTCTGGTTAAATACGGTGCCTTCGCTTTTACAAAATCTTCACTGTGGTAAAGCACAGGAGAACCCTGAAAAAAACCAGCATAGCCAAACATCAAAGGTTTGTCGAGTTTTGCTCGTGAATCAAGAAAAACACAAACGCTTGAAACATTTTGTCCCATATTCTATGATAATGTTGTAAAGCAGACAGAAACTGGTAGGTCTTGTGTGGAGTTTTGGCAACTTTAATAATAAAATTTTAATTGAGGAATGAGCACGGTTCTGTAGAGACATGACCGAGGAGGGATTTGCAGCTTTCAATACGGTAGCTTTGCTAATCCACAAACCTGTTAAGTTTCACAATAAAACCTGTCAGTCTTGCCCCACTTCTCAGCGCAGATTTCACAGGGTGGAGCATGGTCTAGTGTGGGCCAGTGGTCAGGTCTGGTATTACTAAAGGTTTGCCGTGTTTACAACACATAATACAACGCTCTAGGGCAAATGGTGGTTGTTTCAGATCGGTACTGAATTGCTGTTTTGTCAGAATACAGCAGTGCTGTATGCCTTCGAAAATTGCACTTTTTTTCTCTTTGTCGTTGTTTGCCTACACTTAATATGCAGAGGGAGTCTGATTCATAGCTACTGGATGTTTAGTTTACTGAGGAGGTTTCCAGTTTCTCCGGCATATTTGGATTGTTTCTGTTAATTGTTCAGACTGGATGGAGAAAGATTACTGGGCCTTTTTTCTTGTGTACTAGTTGATGAATGGTAGAAGTTGCATGTGATCTCATTTGTTATCTGTGCTTAAATATTTTGTTCCGTTCTTTTGTGCTCATAAGGTAATAAGTGGGACCTCACTTTGTGGTGTTTTTTCTGTGGCAGAAATGGTGGTTTCTCAGTGTTTGGGGTAGGGAGTTAGATGCTGCCATCATGAACCCTTGGAATTACTGCTAAAGTCTTCTCTTTACAGATAAAATAGGGAAGTTACCCAAATTAATAAAGTGTTTGAAGTCTCTCTGGTAAAAGCTGCATTTAAGCATAAGATTCCATGGCTCCTACCTTGTCTGGCTATCATATAAAATGGACTGGTACATCCCTGAGTGTCTGCAACATGACATAAGTTGTCTAATGGGCACAAGTTGCCATAGCTAACACCCATTAGAGATAAAACTGCCAAGGAGTTTCAGTTTGTAAGTTTCTCCCTACTGTGCAGGTAAATGTCACACAGCCAGTTGTAAGTTACTCCTTGCTGTGCAGGTACATTTCACACAGTCTGTTGTAAGTTTCTCCTTACTGTGCAGATAAGTTTCACACAGGCAGTTGTAAGTTCCTCCTTACTGTGCAGGTAAATTTCACACAGCCAATGTGACACTTATGGCAAAAGTCAGAGGAGGCCTGCATACACTTAAATGTGCTTTGGAATGAATTTTTGTAGCTTTTGATGTATGCTCTTTAAACTTGAGAAGAATCTCTCTGGTGCTGTGGCAGTGGAGGATACTCTTGATCCCCGTTTGTGTACAGTTCCTGCTTCCTTATTTAGAGAAGGAAAAATAATTGGTGACTTCTTGGTACTTCTGAGCTTAACCAGTCTCTCTTGTAGTGAGGGCACTAGAAGTTTTGGGTATGTAGAAGACAGTTTTGGAGGCAATAAAAAACTCACTTCTGACCTACTTGAACTGGGCAATGTATAGTTTTGCCAGAGATGCTCAGTTGGTTAAGTGTGGAAGACACAAAAATAAAATCACACTCCTACATGACATGTTTATCTCGTGGCAAAGCACCTTAGCTATGTGGAGAGAAGAAAACTTTTCTGTGCTCTATGTCAGGCACCTTAATGGTGTCAGGAAAGCCCCTTAGCATTGCTACAGGGCTAGTTTTGGATTATAGCCGTGGCAGCAGAGAGCCTGTAGCATGGAGATGGCAGAAAGAGTGTTACAGGTAATGTTCTGTGATACTAAAGCAAAGGTATGCCTAGATTTTTGCTTTGGCCATGGGAGAGCAACTGAAGAAAAGTTGCTCTCAATTAAAGTTGGCAGTGAATGAGTTCCGAGGCAGCTGAGAATTATGGCAGGAATCCGGTATTTAGTTTTTACTAGTTCTGTTTTCCTGAAGTCTTAATTTCTTTGTATTAAGTCTAATAATTTAGCCTAACTTCCCAGGTGCTGCCATGAATGGTCAGGCAGGCATTTCTGTAGAGCTTTACAGGCATATCCTTACAGAATACCCTTCACATTCCTTATTTCTGTGTATTCAGCTCTTGACTGATCCCCTGCTGTTTCTTGCTTACTGTGCTGGTTTGGAAACAGGGAGAGAGGGGCTGGTGGGATAGTGGGGGGTTGTATGATTATCAGAGTATGGAGAGATCTCTTGAGGGTAATTCTGTCAGACCGAGCAGCTTGGAAAGATGGGGTATCCGGTCACTGCTTTTGAGCCATTGGTGAACTTTGAGAGGTGGAATTTGACTAAAGCTGTCACAGCTGCAGTCAACTCAGTGAAGAGATTACTGGGAGGTGTACAAGAGCTCAGAAAAGGCAGGTGACAGCACTAGATCAGAACGTTCTGAGGGGATGGGATGGATGGGGACGAACTTGGAGTTGGGATGACATGACTAAGGATAATTACTTGATACCTTTACTGTAGGCAGCCATTTGTATAATTTAGGTGGGTGTTTATGTAACTCTTAGTTACCATTTGCCAGTTCTTCTGTTTATGAAGGTCTTGTTTGCTTGGTTGCAAACTAACTGTAGCCTGTGCATCTTGTAGGCACCCAGTTTGTGGTGATTGGGAGTGGGGCTGTGGCCATCCCTAATGGGCTACAGCTGTGCAGGACAGGTGATTGGTGTTGAAGGTAATGAGTCATGGAGTGCCCAGGTGTGCTGAGCAATCCCACAGGAGCAGAGGGCACACAGGTGCAGTGCATCAACATGAGGGCATAAAAGGTTGCACTGAAGAGCAATAAGGAGCAGATGACTGAAGCCTTCTTTGGTGTTGGTCATGGCTCCACCGGCTTTCCAATATGTGTAAGTGGTGCCTGTGCTAGAATATAAAAATGGGTTTTGTTTGGGTTTTTTACAATGCTGTATGCTCCTGGTTTTTGCCATGATGTTTCACATACCGTGTTCTAGAAAGCTTCATGCTAGTGAGAGGAAATTGTGGTAAGGCATACGTGTGCTTGTACTTCTCATGGATGTCAGTTTGAGAACTCAATTTCCAGTTTGGAGGGTTTAATACTTGCATAAGTCTTGTGCTGGAGATTAAAGCAAGGAATTCTAGATAATTACTTTCGGAGAGATCTTCCATGGGCCTAGCTGACTTAGGTCTTGCCTGACAACCATAAGGAATATAGTCCCTTCTCAGTGCCTGCTATTATATTTCAGGCACTTCAAATAAGAAAACAATACAGATAGGTTTCATTCTAGTGCTTCTTGTGTGTATTTTCACACAAGAAGGAAGAATATGATCCCTTGCTTTAATTTTACTTTGAGTTGGGCTTGGGAGCTCTGGCTGCTCGGCTGCCCTAGACTAGGGGATAGACCTTCAGGATGAAATTGTCATCTTGATCTTTTGGGTTATATTGCTCATTTAACTACTAGTGCTGTATTTCTGTGTGCTGTTGTTCACTAGCTTTATGAGGTTGAGATGTGGCAGTTGGTATCCTTTTTTCAGTTGTTTTTTACTGCAGGTTGCTTCAGCAATTGCAGAGTTGTTGATCAGTATTTGGGTACACATGCTATCTGGAAGTACTGCATGCTCTCACCATTGAGTGAGATGCCTTGCTCTATCTGTGTATAAAATGGCAGAATGATGTGGTTCTGTTTGGAGTGAGCAGAGCTTGCCCTTTTTTTTTTTTTTTTTTGTCTTTTTATCTGTTGGTGTTATTTTTTTGTGGAATGGTTGTGAAATGTAGTAGGGAGGTATGAAGCATCCTCTTCTAATAAATCTGGTGCAAAGCTGTTTAGTGTACTGCTATGGTCAGATATCTAAGTATAGTAAGGACCTGGCTGAGTTTTGTTAATGCTGTCTGGTAGAGTTGTTATGGTAAAAAGTGAACATGTCCAGGTGTGACCTTGAGTCTGGAAAATGTAGCATGATTGCAATTCTTCTGAGGTAGAAAAGCCTTATCTAATTAGAGGTTTGAAGGTTTTGAAGGTAAACCATTTAGTTTTTCACTTGCCTGTGCTATGTACTGGTGATGTGATAGCAAATAGTAATTCTATACTTCTTTTAGAAAGACATGGTCATATAATTTCAATTTGAATATTCTTGTAAATCAGCAGGAATGTTGTTACATTTGTACAGGCTCATGAAATCCCTCAGACGGAGGAGTATTTCAGTTTGGTGAACATTCAGTGATTCCAGCACCAGTCTTTCCAGCATATATCACCCAAGGATTGGAGTTATCTTCTTTTTAAGCTGTCCAATTTATCTGTCAGTCGTGTAAAAAAGTAGATGCTTTTAGGTAGTGTACACAAAGTGAAGCTGTTGGTGTTTCAGTGGTAACTATTTTTGCCTTTTTAATGTTTTCGTTGGTATCAAATTTGGTGTTTTCCTCTTCACCGTTTATCCCTCTCCCCAAAAACTCCAACATTCTGCCATAGCTGTAATTCTCAGGTATTTGGCATTTGTTTTGTACACTGAAATAATTTGTATCAGCAATATGTAATTTCTTGTTTGATGCATACTGGCAGAGGCTTGTAAGTGTGGTTTTGGGGAATAAATACTGGGATAAGTCTGCAGCATGGAAAAAAGTTGGACTAAAGTGTAAGCAAGTTTATGCTAGTAAATAATTACTGTTTCAGTTCTTGAGAGGAATTTGCTAGTAACTATCTACTTGAGAGGGAAAATATGGAAGCTGTAATATAAGGACTAAAACCAAAACAAAACTAAAAAAACCTCCTCTGCAAGGATCTTTGTTTGTTTTGTACTCTACATGTAAGCCAGCAATTTTTGCAGAACACAAGCTCTTATTTACCCAGAGAAAATTACTGGCCTAGATTTCTGAAGGGCTGAGCACCCATATCAAATTTTAGAGAGCATGGTTGCTGTAGGGCTCTGGGAGTACCTCTGAGTGTCACAGATCTTCCTCTCAGCCACCCCTGTGCTATTCTTAAAATGAGCCTCTTGTTGGGAATGGGTAGGAGCTGATGTTCTGTTTGTGTTCTGGGGGATTTGCCAACAGCCCAGGTTTGCCTGCTCCTTGTTTTACAAGCAAGCAAGGGAGTGAAATGGATGAGACTGGTTCACTTCAGCAGAGCTGCTGAAACTTCATGGCAGCAGTTACTCTGTTATGGGTGAATGTGTTCCAGGCAGAAGCTCTGTGCTGCCAAACTGTGGGTTTGGGTCTCTTTATGGAAGAAGCAGAATGTCAAAAATAGATTAAGGAAGAATCAGAGAGATTTGTATGATCCTAGAAATAGGACACAAAGGTAGAAAGAGCAGAAGCAGCCATTCCTATTTGAGAAACTTGTAAATTGAAGCAGCAGAGTTTTAAATGTTACAAGCCCTTTGCTTACAGAGATATATCAATAGGTATGTCCTGGATTAGAGGTCCCTGGCCATCCTCTCTACCTGGTAGATTCACCGTCTATTTCAGCAGTGACCTAGGATTTTGCTACAGAGAAATACTTTTCTGTAGTTTTTCATGTCTGCCATTCAAGTACTGTTGAAGTTTGTGATGAGATGTTCTCAAACTTAGGTTTGAAAAGAGGTTTCTGGTCATGTGCTGTTGGTTCTCAGTGCACTCCCAGCACTAGCTTGCCCTGCACAGCCCTGCTGAGGAAGTGGAGGTAGCTGTTGATATTTCCTTTGCTGGGAGGTGGGCAGCTGGTGTTGTGTAAGGGGAATTGTGTGCAGTAATGGCTGTCGCAGGAGCTCACACAGACAACAGAAATATCGTGGTGTTACTGTATAAATACTGTCCTCACTGTAAATTTGTCTGAGAGCTTTTCTTCAAAATAAGGTCCAGATTCATTCACTTGTGTTCCAAATAAAACTGGTGTGTCCAAATTGGAAACATGCAGCAGTAGATACAAGGGTACCTGGAAAGTATAATTAAACAATGAAAAAATGGCCTGTGATGTACCTACAAAACACCTGACCTTTTTGCCTTATAAGTGCTAAGTTCCTGTCAGTGAGTTTCACTGGAGTTGAAAGTTTCCAATATTTCCAAATCGTGTGTCATTTGTTTTAAAATACATATTTGACATAGCAGAGTCCATTTTATTTTACTCTTGAATGATTTAACTGTTACAGGATTGTGACAAGGTCAGCACTTTCCACTTCCCAGAAACATACTCCTGTTGCTGAAGGAGTAAGGGAAATCTGTATTTCAGCTTCACCACGAGTTTGAAGGCACAATGATATTATACATCTCTTACAAAACCACAGAGAGGACTGTAGTGATCTCAAAAATAACAGTTTAAAGTTGATGTCTGAAAACTGCTGTTGAATTTGAATGGGTAATAGCTAACTTATGGCATTATGCATAATGTCAGCCCATATGACAACATGTTTTAAAAAACACAGATAGCTATTTTTGAATAGGTTGATCTGTACTCCCTGGTGGACTGTGGTCTGACATCTGTGAGGGATATGCTTGATTTTGGGAAATAAGGATATCACTTCAGGAATTTTTATCAGTCTCTTTTTCCTCCTGTGTTTTTTATTTTGCTATGAACTGAGTTAAAACAAAGTCATACTTTTCTTTGGTGGCCTGTTTCAGTCATACAGTAAAACGTTGGAGTTAGTAAAACTTTGGTTAAGTTTTGAACATTTTTTTTAAAACCTACTAAAAGGTATATTATGAAATATATTTTGTTTGATTTGATGTCTTCTCAAAGGAAAAATTGTCTCCATAGCATGGCAGAAATAAACATTAATTCCTTAGGTTTCCTTTGTATGTGTTTTGCATTTATATCTGATGAGTGCAATGCATTAAGGATACATACGAAGTAATGAGTGTGTGGAAAATAAGAATGGTACCATCTTCACAATTGAAAAAAGTTTGTGTTTCTCAAGTCATAGCAGTTTTAAATGCATTCAGACGTTTGTTGGTATGATGTCAGATGACTAAAACATCTAAGATTTGTTGTTGAAATGTGATGTTTAGTATTTGGGGTTTTTTGTTGATGTTTAAATCTTATATTGATAAATACATGCAATTAAAATCTTCATTCATAACTTTGTCACCTTTAGGTAATTGAGACAGTGGTTAGTGACTTGACAACTCAGTCTCAAGATTTTGCACACTATATATATATACTTGATATACTTGAAGTAATTTCTTTATTAATTAATTTATTAAATATTTATTTATATACTTGAAGTAATTTCTGAGTCTGATTTTTTTTGTTTTGTTTTTGATCTAAAATCAAAATTAAAGTTTAAAATTATGAAAGCTAACTTTTTCCTTAGGACTGGGAAAGATGTTGCAAAAACTAGGAACACCATCACTTTTTTTTTCAAATGTAGTAACTAATTCCTGCACGCTTTGCATTAAAAATGAAGGAGGAGACTCAAATGATTATGGTCTGGAAGACAGGATTGAAGTCGCACAGGAGGTTCTGTCTCTGGGGCAGTTAAGAAAGAACTTCTTTCCAAGAGAGTAAGTGCTAATTGCTTACCTTAAAAAGACCCCACCAAAATGAAGAAAAATCCAAAGTCAGGTGAAGTTGCTGAGAGGACTGTGCAGAGCACCCTCAGAAGTCAGGTCCTTGAAGAGTAAACAGCTGTCTTTGCAGCTCTCATTTGAGCATTTTCTTACTTAAATATGAAGGTGAGTTTTGTTTTTTTTTTCCTTTTAAAGTATTGTGCCTCCTTCTTTTCTCTCTTCAACCAGTTGTGATGAAATGCTAGGTCTAGCAAGGACTTTTTTCACCCTTAAACTTTTAATCAAATGTGTCTGGACTTTTAAACAGTTACACGATTAGTAATGAATCATAAATGAATGTGCAATTTCAGAGATACACAGGGAAGGCCTAAACCTGTTTAATTTAGCTTAATAATGCTGCAGATGCAGTTGTGTGTTTTGTAAGGCTGCTTTCTGAAGATGTGTTTTAATTTGGGAGTTTTGCCATTCCCTTGTTGACATGTGCACAGTTACAGATTAATGACACTGCCCCAGTGGCCGGTGGGGAGAGCAGCGTGGCTGTGCTTTCAATAGGATGTCCCTGACAATGGTAACATTTGGACTGTCTCATCCCATCCCTGAAAGTCACGTGTGGGACTGGAAGGGCAGGGTCTGGGTTCCAGACTTCACAGCTGCTTGGTAAGGCAGCCAAAAGGTTTGCTGTGAGCAGTCAGAATGCTCTTGCTGAAGCTGTTGTGCTTTGCCTGACACTGTTTAGTGGTGGCACAAAAAGCCCAGATGCAGAACGATGCTGTTCTGGCATTGCAGTAATGCAGTGCATTGCAGAGACCATGTCCTGCATGGTCTCTGCAATGCAGTACTGCATTACTGCAGTAGCACTGTGGCTATGGTTCATTCTTTTGTATGTGATACTTTTCTTCACCATTTGGGTACTGTGGTGGTTGTGTCTGGTGTTCAGTCGATGCAAAAGACAGGAATGCAGATATGGTCCTGCTGAGATGTTCCTGGGGATTGGATGTCTCCTGTGTCCATTGCTTCCCCTTTCAGAGCACAAAATGGAAATGCTGTTCTCTGCTGTCCAAACAGGACGTGGCAGTGTGTTACCTTATAAAGGGAGAATTTGTTTTTCCTGCACTCAGGGCCTTAGGGTTGTGGCAGAAAAGCAGCACTGTTAGCTCCTGTTGCAGGAGGAGGAGATGGTGCAAGTCAGGAAAGGATGTTTGGGGAAGCTTGCTGGTCCTTGACTGTCAGGAGTTGGTGGTGTATAGCCTCAGTCCTTTCTTTGTTATTAGAGTTTGATATATGGGATATCCTGACTGTCCTTTTTAAAACTTTGTCTCATGTTACTTTAAAAATAACTCTTATTTGAGAAATCTCCTTGCTGTTTTCTAAATGTTGATCCAGATTAGTAGCAGATGTAGTTTGTTCGTCTGGCAAAGTGAAGAGACTGTGAAACCTGTGAATTTGGAGTGCATGCCTCTCTCTGCAGTGGGTCATTCTGTCTGGAAACATGCATGGAGTTCTTCATGTGGCAGAACTGGTGGATCTGACCTTCACTCCCCTTGTGCACGTAGAAGCTGTGAAGAGGTTGTCATCTTTTTCAGGTGCCATGGTTGGAAGCCCTAGAAATACGTTGGTTTTTTTAACTAGGGGAGACCTTTCCCAGAATGGGGGACATGCCTGTAGTTGTGCTCTCAGCAGTTCTGTGAGCTGCTCCTGCAAATTAGGAGTCCTTTAACCTACTTAAAGGAGCCCTGCACTGTTTGGAAGTTGGTTGCCAGACTTACACGTTCTTTAAGGGAATTTTACAAAGCCATTGTCAGCAGCAACCAACATATTTCTTGTTCATCTCCTTTATTTACAGTTTCACTCAAGTAGCTGCTCTCTTGAGACATTAAATGCTCACTGTGCTGGGTGTCGTCTTGGGGTCTTGGTAGCCTTCCTGGAATTATCTGAGGAGAGAAGAGGAAATGGTTCATTGTAAAGAGTCGTACTCTGAGAATATAGCTTCTGATGATTTGGGCCTGCACAGGCTTCTGCCTTTTGGTAATTTTTTACTGCTGTTGGTTTTAACATTTGGGTTAAAAAAAAACCACAATGGAAGTGGATGGGCTAATATTGACACAACTTAATATTTTACAGAACCTAGTGTGAGTTTTGCTGGGTGTATAAAAATCCATGTCTTTTGCAAGGGTAAATCTGGCTCTGTGTTACTGTGGCTAAGTGTTTACTGGAGGCATTATATCTCTTAAATATCAGGTCAATCATTTATTTAGAATTTACTTGCTCTTGTTTCTTTTTTTTTTTTTTTTTCAAAAAATTCAACTAGTTTGTTTACATGTTTTTTTTCTTTAACCTGCTTACTGCAAAGACAGGTCTCTAGTTTTCAGACCAAAAATGTGCAATATCTCAAATGTTCAAGAGGATTAAGCAAGGATTTAATTTGTTTTTGATATGATAAGTGGCAGTTGTTTACTTCTTCAGCAGAATACTTTGCAGTATTGCAGCAAGACTGGTTTTTCCTCCTTGAAACTCTTCAACTCTCTGTGGAATCACATCAGTAAAATAAATCTATCTATTCAAAAAAGACAATCATAAAAACAACAATATATCTGAAATCCCACTTAATAGTAGGACTGTGCTGTGATTGTATCTTCACTTACACAAAATAATTATTTTTCGTCTAATAGCGTGAATGGGAGAAATTCTGTAACAAACATCAGATAAATATTCAAGTACCCTCGGTATTGCCTCACCAGATACATTCCCTATGTCCTTCAGGCAAAGTGCCTCACATGGTCTGGGTTCCTTCACTGCCATCAAGAACAGAGAATAGCAGAATAATAATGTAAGCATAAAAAAAATTTGTCCCTTGTGCCATTCGTCATTGAACTTGCCTCAGTGAATTTGGTGCCCAGTCTGATTTATTTTATTATAAAAAGGCCAGGATTGATATTGCTGGCCACTTTACTGTGCAAATTGATTTTCCCACCAGTTTGTCCTTTGACATCTTCAGTGGGAATAGGCAGCTTCTGTTTCATCTCTGGCCTGCAAGTGCCCATCAGGAGATACACTTTGGAGGTACTGGAGAAGCTGAGGATTCTACAGTGTTTATGATATATATATATATATATTTTTCAAAAAAATCCACTTCTTTCAAAGGAGGGTACATTAGCTGCAGCGTACTGTTACCGAGAAACAGAACGAGAATTACACAGTGCCTGCTGACATCCTATGTGCTAAGGAAGTTTTAATTGTTGGTGCCTTCCTTGAACTATCAAATTGAAAAGTAGTTTCTTAAGAGAACTTATGAAGCTCCGTGTGAATCAACAGGCAATGTGTAGAGGTAGTTCAGCATATGACCATTTGAAAATGCCTTTCAAGTCTTACTCCTTACAAGTCTTTTGTATCTTTAATTTAAAGAAAGAAAATTGAGTAGTAGCATGCTCCCTTAGGATTTGAGCCCTGCTCATGTTTGTGTTGAAACAGAAGCTTTATGTATGGTAGCGGTGAGTTCTGTTAAGCTCTGCTGTACATCAGTGGAAATCTGCAGGAACGTAGAGATATCTGGCTTAGCAACCTAATTCAAGGGCTTTGCTAAAAGAGTTTAGAGGGATTGACTTCAAAAATTTTTAAGTTTGGTAGAGAAGGCAGGTTCCTGCAGCAGAAGAGTGCTAGCTGATGCTTCTTTTGAGACTGACAGCTGATATCTTAACAATTCATATCTGCAAAGCTGTTGGGAAAGCCTTAAGATCTGTCAATGTTATAGATGTTGCTTAACTACTTTAGGACCTCATACATACAAGCATACCCTTAAATGGGATTACTTCTTAACCTGTTACTATGAAATAGTGAGTCTTTGGTTTAGGTCTCCCTGAAGTACATGGGATGTTAGAAATACAGGATATTGCTCCCTATTTGCTTTGTATTTTGAAAGCAGTTAACACATGGTATAATTTCAGAGGATTTGTGCAGATGACCCAAGAAGCCTCAGCAAATACTCACTGCATGTGCAAGTAAAACCACAAACAGGCCCTGTTGTGCTGCCATCCTTCAGCAGCAGCAGTGCGCTGCTGATGCCTTGGAAAGGCTCTTTTCTTCAGGTGTGTAGGTTGGAAAGAGGAGATTCTGTTATAGCTTTTCTTTACCAGCTTTTCAGTGCAAATAGCTTTCATTCAGTTTTCACAGAATAGCCCAAGGCTTTTGGGGAAGGACGAGGCTGGAAACTCAGCACACTTACTGCCATATGTTGCATGCATTTAGACAAGGTGGTGAATGAAGCACGAGAGGCATCTTAACCACTGAAAATCTTGGTCGTATTTTAAGATTTTTTAGCTGTTGCAAAGATAACATCTGTGGAGAGACTAATGAGCAATAAGTAAACTGTGTTGAATCCAGGATTGCAGAATGCAGTTTACTGCTTTAGGTTTCAGCACACTCATTTAATTACTGGGTTACTGAAGATTTTCTCTGCTGTGGAGAGTCTGTGTGTGTGTAAGGGAAAATGTGAATGTTTATACAAAGAACTGTGAATGAAGTTCGGGGATGTTGCCTACACAATCCCACTTTATATTACCCCTGCCTTAATTTCTTTTCAAGAAGATTGTAGATAGGTCTTGCTATCACTTACACTCAATTATTTGTGTTCACTTCCCCATGTGATTTAACCCACGCAAGTTTAGCTATTCTTTTCTGGCCTAGGGAGAGATTTCCTTCCAATAATTACCTTTACTGCCCTTTACCCTTCTGCACATTAGTTTGTTTGGAGAAACATAGTTGCTTGGTAAGCAACTCTAAACAGGCAGTGCCTGGAGCTGTCTTGGAAACATAAATTATACCTTTTACATACCATGTTAAGCTTCAGTTTGCAAAAAGTAAAAGGCTAGATGTACTGAATAAGCAAGCTCTAAACATTTCTCCCTGAATTAAAGACCTATGAGTTCAGCAGGAAAGCACCAGTTCACTCTGCCCTTCAATACTCTATTGGGGCAATACAGGTACCAAGGAAAAGAATCCAAGTTACCTAATAACATCCATTCATTCAAGCATTGCTTTCTGCTGGCAGCTGTTTAGTCATACTGTATTAAAATGTATTTATAGGATGAATGTGATGCAATGCTGCCAGATGGATTGCTCCTGTGGTAGCAAAGAAATGCATATTTGCTCTTCGGGAAATTTCTCAGGATTATATCCTTCTGTTTGCCTTCCATGATGGCCTGTTTAATACATAGTATGGATGAAAGAAAAGAAAATACAAATAGTAAAGCCCAGCAGGGACAAAGTGCATACATTCTTTGTTAAAACCATTTTTATTTGAATTCAATGGTAGTTAGAACAGAGAATTTCTTGAACTGGGTGGTACAGAATTACCTCGAAAAGCTGTTTCATTAATTAATCTATATGCTGTACAAAATAGTCTGAAATGTAAGGGATGATTGCTTCACTCTGTGTTTACTATAAATAGTCCTTATATCTAACTATTTTGTGGTAAAGATAATGAAAAGCAGCAAAAGGTTCCATTTGTCTTGAACCTTTGAATACTTTGTGTTCTTATTAAGATGGAATAATTAATTAACTCTACTGTTATTGACAGTAAATATTTGTGAAGTTGGCTGTATTTTTGTATGTGGAAAAAAGAAACTTTTTACTTGGCAAAGCTATGCGTGTTTTAAAATAAATTTGCCTTCTTCATTATATCCTGGTGTTTGCTCAGAAAGACAAAAAGTGATCATGTTTTGCCCATTTCCTCACCTTTTCCCCTAAGGCAGTCTCTTAAATCTCTAAAATCTGATCACCTGTCCCTCAACTAAAATTTAAAATAAATCACTGATCTGCTTTACACTTTTTAGATTGGGTAGTGAATATAAGATATATTGTTATTTATTGTGCAATCTGACACTGTAATTGCAGAGCATTATTTCATTTGTTGCATTAAAAATAGTTTCCCAGTTTCAACAGAAACCTTTTCACTCTGAACTTTGAGGGTGTTAATTTATTTTTTTATGTTATCTTCATAGTTTTGCTGGTGATAAATTGGAAAAATTGGTGTGTTAATGGAAGTAAATGATAAAATTGGTAATGAGAAAACAGGGTGTCAGTAGCTTAAAGGTGTCTGTGTTAGGAGCAGGTTTCAAGCTGTGTGGCAAGTTTTACTGGCCTTGGTTTAGTGATCCAGTAAAATTCTTAGTCTTTCAAGGTAGGAGGAACCAGGCTTCTTCAAAATAAGTAACAAGACAAACCAGATCCTCTTATTTACGGAACTTGGGAAGGATACATTTTGTCCACCTTGTATCTGAAATGTTTCCTTGCCCATAGAATAGCTGTGATGCTGTGAAAATATGCCCATGTTTGTCATAGGGAGATAACCAAGGAGACAAGTGTTCATAAGCCAAGTTTGTTTTTTGGAGTTCATCTGTAAAATGCATGTTGCTGGGAAAATGCGTGTCCTGTTTCTGTCTATAAGCAAGCTAAAAACACATGCAGGTTACTTGATGGCCTTCTGTGCGTTGCTTCTTTTCACTCACAGATGAATTAGATGTGTTTGTATAAAAATTGATTCTATGTACATGATCAAATTTGACAAGCCTTAATCTCTGTTGCAAAGAGTGTGGACCAGGTAGTTAATGTGGTAGGTCTTTGTTTTTCATGTGAATACTTGAAGTGTTCTGTTTGCATTAAGTAGCCTGTTTTTTTCCTGACAGTTTAGTGATTAAAATCAGATTGGTTTTAAATAAGTGTAGTCATTTAAATACTGAGAACAAAGTTAAACTGAAGAGATAACCTTTTCAAGAAAATCACTAGTAATAAGTGCTTCTTTGACCTCTTTTTTTATAATTGCAAGTGATAACTCTAAGTTCTTTTTGGTAGAGGGTTTCTGTGAAATGTTCAATATGTTTGTATACATTTTCCTTAAAAATTAGAAAATATGCTAACTTTTTTTTGGCTTATATTGTTGTGTCAGCAGTAGTAAGTATTACTGATTTTGTTCATGTTAGGGCAGAATCCAAAAGTCCACAGCTGTGTGTCCTAAATTTGGTTAGCACAACTGTCCAGTTTGGGATGCAATTCCTAACCGATAGTCATGTTTGTGAGTCCTCCAATGTCTGAGTAGATTTGGGGCGTTTTTTGGTTTCATTTTTTTTTCATAGAGTTGTTAAGGTTGGAGGGGCCTCTGGAGATGATCCTGTCTAACCCCCCAGCCAAGGCAGGGTCATCTTGAGCAGGTGGCACAGGTGTGTGTCCAGGTGGTGTTTGAATGTCCGCAGAGGGAGACTCAGTGACTTCCCTGGGCAGCCTCTTGTAGTGCTGCCAGCACTCAGTGTAGAGAAGGACTTCCTATTGTTGCTACCTCAATGAGACTTCCTGTGTTTTGGTTTATGGCCATATTTGCTTGGTTTGGGTGGTTGTTTTGGTTTTGTTTTGGTCTGTTTGAGGGTTTTTGTTGGTTTGTTGTTGTTTGGTTGGGGAGGGGGTGTTTGTTCTTTGACAACAGCAGATTAGACCCTGAGCCATGCGACAAATGAGAGGCAAAGTGTGGGCCTTGGGTTGTGCAGGATGGACGGGGTCTTGTTATGCTTTTCTATATTATATTGCAATGGCATAGTCTCATATTGCCGTTTTATCAGATATTCTAGCAGTATTTTTATCAGCTTGATATAAGTTTAGATTGTAGCTGATGCATTGGATGCACTTAGGATGAGCTTTCATGCTTGGTTTTAGAATGTAAATTACTTTTCTTGCTCTTTGCTGTGAGAGAAGAGTTCCTCCTGAACTGCTGTGATAAGTAGTCAAAGAAATCGTCAATAATGTAACAGAACTTGAGTGCAAATTAGTCTTTCATCAATGTGGAACTCTGTTAAGGTCAGTGATACAGGACATTCTGATAAAGGCTTGCAAATAGGCTTTCCAAAAATAAGTGCTTGGAGTTAGGCCTTCAAACCAAGCCATGCAGACATTGCTGTGTTTATTTCTTCCTTATTTTTTATACAGTTACATCATATTTTCTTGGAGGAGGAGGAAAAAGGAACACCATGTAGGACAAGTGGTCGTCATGTATTATTTGTTGTGGCCTTAATTCAGTGGTCTGAGGTAGGGCTAGAAAGAGATTTTGGTGTATAATACCTAAGTAGGCCATCTTATCTTTGAAAAGCAAAATCACTAAGTACATTAGATTACCATTGCTGAAAGGAAAGTTGCTTCTTTTTATGGGAACAGAGTTATCAGTAGCTGACTCTCCAGTGTATTTAAAAAAAATACTAAAAGGTTTTTTATTATTTAAAACAATAATAAAAGGTCTATGTTGCCCAGTTGCATTTTCATAAAATCACAGAATGGTTTGGGTTGGAAGGGACTAAAGATGACCTTGACAATGTCAGACTCCCATCCAACCTGGCCTTGAACGAGGGGTGTTTCAGGGATGGGCCACCCACAGCTTCCCTGGGCAGCTTGTTCAGAGTCTCACCACCCTCACAGTAATGAATGTCTTCCTGATATCTCTTGTGAGCCTGCTGTGTTCCCTGTTGTTCTGCCACTACATGCTCTGGTAAATAGTCCTTCCTCCTTCAGGAGGCTGCAGTTATGTCACCCCAAAGCCTTCCCTTTTCCAAGCTGAATAATCCCAGGTTTGGTGTAGACACACAGTTTTCCTTATAGCATGTGGTGCTTGTTAAAGAGTGCCTGCCTGATACCGAGGTGTGGTGTAGGGAGGACTTTAGGACATTGCTTTTTGTGTTTGCTCAGATTGGTGTTTTTAATAAAAATGGTTTTGTCTGTTCTTCATGTTTTGGGGGTTTCTGTCAATCACAAAAAGGCTATTCCAGTTTTCTCTCAGGGGAGAAGGTGTTTTAGAGATACGAGCCTCAGCCCGTGGTTCCTTAATGTGAACAATATCCTCTGGTAACGATTCTGGTAGTTTTTGGCTGGACTGGCTGGGCTGGTCTCTCTCCCGCGGGGGAGCTGCTTGTGTTCATAGGACAAGGGCATTTATAGGATAATGGAGAGAGGCAGCAGCAGCTGGAGGGCTTGGACCATGGCTGGACAGGTGATGGCTTTAATTGGTGGTTGGACCTGGTACTCCCTAGCCACCCCTGAGCCCTTCACCACATGCACTGGATTCCTCCATAAAACAGTGACCACATTAGTCTGCTGCTTTGACTGGTTTGGAGTGGGAAGGGATTCGATGACTAGGTTTCCTCCAACCAGCCTGCATCTGTGAGGATGATATTTCAGTGGTGTTTTCTTAAAACTGTTTTATTTTGTGTTTGTGGCTGAAATATTACCAGTTTCTATAGCATTTCTGTCAAACAGAATCTGCCTACACTGCTGAAAAACATGTAATCCTCAAGTGTCCTGTTTAATACACAACCATCAGTGTTACATCAGTTGGGTCCTAAACAGTGGAGTACAGATTACCTTCATTATATTAAATGCAAGTAGATATTTGATTGTATGAGAGGCCAGTTACAAAGCAGGGTTTGCACTTTAGCCTCCAGCAGCTCTGTTTTCAGACCATGCTGATGTGTCATGCGCAGTGTCAGCAGTACCCGGTCCTTTCTCAGCTGTGTGCCTCAGAATGCCCAGGGTTGCTTCATCAGCATGCTTGTTCCACATACTTTCATTCTGGGAGCTGCTGTCTTGTGGTGGCTTTGAGGGAGCCTTTGCAGATAGGCTGGTTTTATGGCTACCTGTATTTAGCAAGGGATGTTCAGCAAAGAGTGCGCAGAGTAAGGCTGAAATTCTTGTTATTGATGATAATATTTAAAAACTAAAATGTAACAGTATTTCAGTTGTGAATACGTGGAAATTGTGTGTACTGCTTAATATGTTTCAGAAATCCCTGTTACTTTTCTTCTTTCAGTACAAGAAAACAGGCGTGTAATGCCTCATTGAAAGAAGCCTGTAGGGGTGCTTTGTGAAGGACTTAATTAAGGGCTTTGAAAGACTAAACAAAAGGAAAAAGAAAATGCTACAGGGTTATTGTTATTCCAGCCCTTTGGCTCAGAGAGCTGACCATCCATTGGTGCCTTCTATCCTTTTGCGAGCTGAATGACACTTTTGTTCATGGTTAACAGGGGTGAAAGAAGCCAATTATTGGCTGTCTCTTCCACAGGGCAGCTGCAGACGGATTTCACTGCAGGCAAATATGGACTCTTCTACCACAAAGATGGTTGTGATGACAGTTATTTTTGTGTAATTGTATGAAAGAAAACAGATATTTTTTTTGCCTTCCAGTGACTTGTGTAGATGTTTATTGAAAACTACTGTGAATATGCTGGCAGGGAATGGGAACCTGTGAGGGATTTCCCATGCTAACAGTGTACTCAGCTTTTTCTGTGAGTGTGCGAATGAGTGAGGGTTTTTAAATTTATTTTTCTCTTATTTTCTTTTTTTACCTTGAAATTGCAGTTGATTTCAACTGTAGAGTTTTTCTAATTGGTGTACAGTGTGCATTTAACTCTGTTATGGCTTGCCAGCTTAGGCTGTGCTGGCTCCTTTGTATGCAGTAATGATAGAGGGACAACCACTGCAGGTTAGTGGGAAGCCCTACAACAGCAAAACACATCAACATACCATTAAGGACCCCAGAAAGTGTCTGTGCCTAAAACTTGTCATCCCTTCTCCCACATCTCTATTGCTTGGTACAGTACATCATAAAAATCTTTTCCTCAAGCTCTTTATTTTATAATTAAAAGCGTATTCTTTTCCCTGCAAATTTCCTTTGTTTTAGTAGTTGTAGTTTAAATGTGTAAAGAGGCTCAGTTGACTAAGAACCAGGTTCTCTGACGATTGGGATTCTGGAGAAGCCTCCTCCAGTTAGGGGCAAATTTAGAGCAAGGGCCAATGTCTCAGTCGGGGTTGATCTGCCCTTTTTACTCCAGAAGACTTCTTGTCGTGTTAGCTGCTCATTGGCCTGTCCATGCTTGGGGTGGGCTGCTTTGGTAGCCTCTTTGCATTTAGGCATAGTTCACAAATACTAAACACAGGGACAAAAGTGCTGTTCCTCGGCTTATGTGGCTGCAGGTGAGAAGAGAGTCTGCCTTTTGTCCTCAGACCTTTGGAAGTGGAAATAATGGGTACATTCCTCCATCTCTTGGTGAATAAAGAGGAGTTTTTATGGTTTCATTTGGTTTCTCTTTATCCGGACTGCCTTTTTTTTCATAGATTTTTTTATTTGTGGAATAGCCTATTACCTGCAGATGTGACTGCTCCTGCCAGATTCTACAGAATTCATTCTGTATTGCTCACCCACTTTGACTGATGTTAGTTGTGCCCCCATGAGCTGAGCCTGGTGCAGGCAGTATTGTCTGAGGCTTGTGAATCCTTAGAAGATGTGACTTTGAGGCTCTTGTCATTTATGTGCCGGTGTCAGTTGTGGGGCTGTGCTCTGCAGGCTCCTGAGGAGGAGAGCTGTGTGGTATGTGGGGCTGTGCAGTGTGTGCACAGTGCCAGCAGTGCTCAGGGTGCCTCTCCTGGTGCTGGAGCCAGGCTGGCCTGTCTGAGGAAATGGACAAGCAGCCTGGCTCTCAGGGAAGCAACCCACAAGAGTGGTGTCTTTTTTCACGAGGCAAAAAGCATACATGAATTTGGGTTCTTGAAATGAAATAATGAGCTGTGTGATAAGTCGGATAATAGCAAGATAATTCTGGACACTCTGTGTGAAAAGAAATAAAATAGGGTTTGAATACTCCCTTGATTTCCCTTGTTCAGTCCTGTGCTACTGAAATAGAAGGTGAACTTGCAGCTCTTCTCTAAGAGTGTCCTGGCAGATGATTTGGGCAGCTTTCATTTTAATTCATGTGCAAGGTTCACTGGAAGGTAAGGTGGATGCTTAGCCCATGTCTTCATATGTATCTATAAGGAACTTGGCCATGGATCTCAAATCAAGAAGAGAAATGTAGCTGAAACCGTCATGACTCCCCAGATCAAGAAGGCTGATGAGGCTGTTTGGGTTCTTGTATTCAGCTACACTCCTTGTCAGTAGGCAGCAACTTTGCCATTGTTGAAGTCACAGTTTCCTGAGAGACACACAGGTTGTGTATTAGCACACATGAACTCAGCCACAGGGGCAACTTTAGGCAGACTTTAATCCTTTAAATGTCATAAAGTAGGAATTACTATTATGGTAAAATGCTATGCAATAATTGACGACCAAAAATGTTCAAAACTTAAGTTTTGCATCTTACCAAAATTGGTTGTTCTTCATCAGTTTATTTACGATACCTTGAAAATTGCTACATAAAAACGTTTGGTTCTAAAAAGGCCCTTCCAGGTGCTGCCATGAAGTCTATTTTGACACTAGGAAGTTGCACTATGGGCTCGTAGTTTTCCCACAGTATAGATATTTTGAGTGCTTTTTGCCAGAAATAGTTTTTAGTTGCATCCAAGTTATATGTGATTGAAAAAAATTCTTAAATGCTAAATCTGTTTTATATAGGTTTGGACTAAGCTGGACATTTAGATTTTGTCATCTGGCTTCATTGTATCAGTGATTGTGTTCATACACCAGTTTTGTTTTGTTATTGTTTTGTTTTTAGCCTTCAAAATGTAGGTCTTGCCCAGACTTTTGAGGCTCTGGTTGGTTTCAAAACATTGGGTGGGACAGACTAGAAGACCAAAATAAACCAGAAAAAGAAAGAATAAAATGCAAAGTACTTATAGTTACTAAAGCTGTCATTTTTATGAATTTGGATTTATAGCTGTTTATGTTCTCATTCTGCAGCAGAGCAAGAGCACACAGTGAAACTGTAACAGAAGATTTTTATATGAATATATGTGTAAATTGATATCACTACTTTTTTATCAGTAAATAGATTTAAGGCTCTGTCTGGACAGCTCAGGAACACGGGTAGCTTTAGCCTCCTCCTACCTCACAGAGATGCAGAAATATTCTCCTTTGAATCCAAGACTTGGGAAGGAAAGCAACCTATGTAAACCCAGGAAATAGATCTCTGCTGGAGCAAGGCAAGGCGCTGAACCTGGCTGGGGTTTATGGTGTGAAGCATTTGTTGTTTTAACTACAGGGTTGCTAGGTGGAGAGGGATGTGGTGTCCTTGCAGTCCAAAGGGTGAGTGTGACTCCCTGTACGCCTGTTGAGGTGGTGTAAGTTTTATGGAATTGCCCTGGGAGCTGGTAAAGCAATGAAACGTGCCTGGTAAGTGTTGGTGCAGCAGAAACCTGAGACTGGAGCGGCGGCCGGAGGCGGGACAGACGGACCCAGATCTCATTGAACTGGTTTGGTTACATATTTCCAGCATGTTCCTGGTGTTCCTGCAGTGGCTGCTCCGGAAGGGCTGTGATAAGGGAAAAGGGCTTGAGAACTTCCTCAGCAGTAATGGACAAAACTGTGGCCTGGTCGTGTGTGAAATGTTGGTGTTGAGTTTTGCAATGTGTTTTAACTTAAAACACAGATATGGATTAAACCTGGAACTGACAACTCAATAAAGAAAAACCAGTTAATGTTGTTTAAGAATTTCATAGTTAACCTCAGTGGCTGGTGATTGAACGTGATTCCACTATGGTAAGGACAATTGATGCAACTGGCAATTGTTGTTAACTAATATATTAACTTAGTTGCAGGTATAGTGTTAACGTTTATTTACTTAAAATATAACAAATACTCTTCCATAAAACTCCTTTGGGTTTTCTGTTGTTGATTTTATTACAGGCATGAGCTACATGTGACATTTTTTCTTAGTGTGAAGTTCCCACTGTCTTCTTCAATACTTTCCTCTTCTACTGCCATAGGAGTCTGCTGCTCCATAAAAGGCAGCTAACACCATCTCATTACCAAAAAAAAAAAAAGCACAGAATTACACTGCCAGGGTATAGTTGGTTGAACTCTTAAAGTGTGTAACCTGTTGCTGCATTCCACTTTTCCCTATGTGTGGAGACTTGTGGGTTAAAAGAAATAGAAATATTTCTGCTTTCCTTTACTGGCTATTCCAAATAATGTCAGGTATTGCCAAAAATGATGGTTGTAATGTATGTTTTTTAGATGCATATTTTTTGAACTAAGATAATCTTACTTTGTATAAATTATTTAAAAAGGTCTCAGGTCAGAGGGTAGTTGTGATGTAACCATGCTGAAAACTCTCCTGTCAGGAGTTTGGCTGATAGCAGGACATGGAAGTTGGTTACAGATCAGGGATGTGGATGATCTGAGTTCCCACCTGGCTTTGTCCGTGGACCTCTTTGTGGTCTTATTGGTTATTCACATTTTGTGATGAATACTCATAGGTACAGGAGGAGTATCTTGGTACAGATTTGCCCTCAGATTGCTTGATTAGTGTGCCTGTCAGGGTTTGATTTTTTTGGTACTCAATTCCTTGTATGACTGTATTCCACAGAGTAAATTATTATGAAACTGTGAATAATACATAATTTAACTCTCTGCTCTAAATTGTCTCTGTGTAAAAGAAATACTCCTGCACTGAACGACATTTTGTTCCCTCCTCCAGTTTACAATAAGCCCTTCCTTTAGGCTGTAATCTGCACCCCAAGTGTGTATCTTAAAAATTAACTGATGAGCATGTGAACTTGCACTATATTCCTGTTCCGGGACGGAATCACTTTCATAATAATGCAGTGGAATTTTTTCTAGGTTAATTCCCTGCCATGTGTCAACATAAGCCATTAACTGTATGTGTGATTGCTTAATGGCTGGCTTGCAGTGATTCAAATACCAGTTCAAAACAGGGCTTTGTATACAGGTATTGTTCTCTCTAAGATCTTGATGATGGCTTGATTGGCACATGAATAGGGTACATTAGAGCTAGTTACTGTGTCTGAAAGAAAGCTAAAACACCACTGTGGAAGGAAAAAACACCAACAACAGGTTGATGTGACACGGGAAGGAGGAGGCAGGAGAAAACTTAGAGATACGGTGGGAGAAAGAGGGAGATGTCACTTCTCTTGCAGGAACAGGCCTGCCTGAAGTTTTACAGGTTTTCAGTTGCTACCAGTGAAAACGTTGTGAGTTCTGCTTCAGCAAAATGCTAAAAGCATACTGAAATCTACAGGAATTATATGCTGCTTTAAAAAAAAATTAAAAAGGGTTCTATGTACCACTGTTTACTAGAATTTAGGATAATCAAAATCTTTTTTAATAGCCAGGGTCGATGGGTGATCTCAAGTTTGATTGTTTCCATGAAAAATCAGGTCAAGTGTTGTCACACAGTTTCCAGTTAGAGCCACAGAAAAGTGAATGAAAACGCTGCATGTAAGTCAGAGCATAATTTCTTTCTGCTGCTACCGAATGGAGAGAACCTACATATCTAGCAAACAAGAAATTGTCAGAACAGTCTCCTGTCCTGTCTTCCTGTTACACAAACAAAAGGGGCAGGGGAAGAAAGGTAATTAATTGGTTTTCGAAAGGTCATGATAGGTAGTAGCTGGGCGTAGAACATGGGAGCAGCCTTGGTTAGCTGGAGGGGTTCCAGGCTCTGTTGGTGACGTCGGACAGTTTACTTCAGGTACCTCTGCACACTTGTTCTCCTTGCCGTGCTGTTTGTTCAGTGCATTTAGGCAGCAAACCCCTCTGGGTGAGGAGTATTTCCAGCAGTGTATTTGCACAGCACCAATCCACTGACATGCTGAACAGGGCCCTCAGCTTCTCATGCAATACAAACAACAGGTGATAAGACCTTGTGCTCATTAGTGAGATAGCACGGATACTTAGGAAATGGCAAGTGTGTTTTTGCTGGGTGGGAATGCAACCTGCGTCTTACTTAGCCACTCACAGCAGGTACTGACTGAGGCTTTAACGATTTGGATATTTTCTTTCTTCTAAGAGTGTTTTCCTGGAGGAATTGGAAAATGAAGCATGCTTCTAAATGAAAAAATGTCATGTCTCGTAGGCTTTCTGTTACTCCAGAATGGCCTGTGAGTACAGAACAGGTTTCTGTGCTTTTAAGTTTTGGAGATTTCTATGATCGTGTCAGAGGCAATAGAAGCATGCTTAAAATTGCTGGGGAGAGATGGACTAACAAGAAGAAAAATCTATATTAATGGAAAGTTGGTTTAAAATCTTCCCTTTTGTCATGAACAGCTTTGTCCATGTTAAAAGGAACAGTAGATAAGTATCAGGAGGAAGAAATGTGTTGGGACATGGCAGTAAGGGATTGGAGATAAGGGATGGTTAATACTGCAGAGTTGAGGCTGTTGGAATACTCAGTGGATCCTTCACACTGGAAGATGGGCACTGGTAGTTGTGACTGTCAGAAATGGAGAGACTGCAAACTTTAAATGCAATGCCAGTCTGACATTGGGGTCCTATCACCATAGAAATGCTAGGTAATAGTAGAGGTATTACACTATCATACTACTACTTTGCAGTAATAGATGTAGGTAATAGATAAAAGGTAAGAAATTAATTTCTTACCATGTTATTTAAACTTTATTTTGAACTCAAACATCATTGCAAACTCTAACACTTTCCAAGTGTAGGTTCCTCTGTAAACATCATCTTTGCCTGGTATTTCTTTTCT
The DNA here is from genome assembly GCA_013400575.1 of Peucedramus taeniatus. Lineage (NCBI taxonomy): Eukaryota > Metazoa > Chordata > Aves > Passeriformes > Fringillidae > Peucedramus > Peucedramus taeniatus. The sequence goes on from WBNO01008708.1 coordinate 189,007, forward strand.
TGCTGTTCATGATTTCTCACTGTTGGGGCTGGCATGTCTGTGTGTAATGTATATTCTTGGATTTTAGCTGCACTCTTTGGATTTGTAGTGCAGACAGTTACCATTCCAAGCAGCAGTTGTGACGTGGTGCTTCTGAAGAGAATTGTTGGCTTCTTGTCATCAGGAAGATACAATAAAACAACACTCTACTACTAAATTTATTTTTAATTTAATTGAAAATTTCTTGCCAATCCTCTAGGCTTTCCATGCTTTAATTACATACGGAATACAATTAAGGTATGGGACAGTATTAATGCGAATTCATTTATTCTGTTCCTTCAGTAGTTTTATCACCATCCTGAAGGAACTGGCTAAATAGCAAGGAAGATCTAAACCAGGGATGTAATTCAGTTACTTCTCTCCCATGAGACCGGCTGCTGAGGGGTGTGATTTGGATGAAAATCACATTGGTTTTCATCATGTGAACATGTTCCTACAAGGAGCTAGGCACTGAATGTATTTCTTCAAGAATGTAGCATTGCAGCACAACTTAATATTAGTCTCAGCTTGCATTTCTCTGATTTCTTGTTTCCCCCTGCCCACTCATCTTGGCTCCAGTGTCTCTGCCTCTCCCTGTAGCCACAACATCAGGAAGTTCTCTTGGTTAACACAGATATGACAAAACTTGAAGTACGACCATTGCCATGCAGCTGTATAATCTGTCCTGTTTGTTTGTGGGATTTTTGTTCTTGTTTTTTGTGGGTTTTTTTGTTGTGTTTGTTCATTTTTTTGTTTATTGTGTTTTGTTTTGTTTGTTTTTTGGTGTTTTTTTTTTGTTTTGTTTTTTTTTTTTTGTTTCTGATAATTGGTGAAGAGGTGTTGGTCTTGTATGCTAAGAAGAATATGTCACTTTGTCCTCACCAGTGTTAATGTAATCAGGTCATGATCCATGTTCTCAAGTGCCCAAATGGTTATGGATGGCTGATTGTTGCTGGGTACTTCCCAGCATCATGTTGAGGAGCATTTGCAATATTCTGGCTTATTTAATGTAGTTTCTAAAAATATTAACATTCTCAGCTTCTTGTAGTACTGCTGAAACTGGATCATGGTTACTACCTGGGGGATTTTATATAAGATTAAGACCTGCTACCTAATGGTTTTGTACAAGTAGGTAGGAAGGCTTTATTCAAATATAGATAGCTCTGCCTAAGTAGTTTTCTACGTGTTATAATTAAATAACTCAGTGGCAGACAGCCCAGACACTGGAAAAGACTGAATGGAGCCTACAGTATTACATGCTATTATCTATCAACAAACAGGTTAAGCTTGCTCAGAGGCAGTATTTTATAGGAATTTAAAGGTGCCTTGTTGAAACATGATCTTTCCTTCAACCAACGGTTCCCTCTCTTTTTCTATCTCACTCCTTCCATTTCTCTCTTCTTTTCTAAACTTGGCAGAGTCAAAAAGCCAAAAAGTAGATAGCTGTTAATAAGGTGCTGGGAAGCACAGGGGTGTATTTTTATCTTACTTGTTTTAAACAGCCAATCTCAGTTTGGTTTTGCTGAGATTTAATTTTGCTTTTCTGTAGCTAGGTATTTCAATGGTTTATTTGGCTTAAGACCTTTTTACTAAGCAGAGTGTTTTCGATCATTAGCTTGAAGTGCATGGATGTGGTGGGAATGTGTGTGTGCCCCCATTTCAGTTGCAGATCCAAGCGTTGAGAGAGGGGACTGTGAGCTAGGACAGCAGAAAGTGTCATCTCCTGTGGGTTTTAGGAGACATGCCAGCACAACAGAGCTGTGAGGAAAGTTTCTTTGCCTAAAATGTGCACACATCTGGGAGAGATGCAGTTAGGAACGGTAGGTATTATCCAAAAAAANAAAAAAAAAAAAAGTTGCAGCTAAATGTCCCTCAGTTCACAGAGACTGGCATTGTTTTCCTTCTCAATACCCATCAGTTATTTTGGGTCACTTGCTTTTATTCTGTGCTTATACCTTGGGCTAATTTATCTATCATTTTGTCCTTTCTGTCCTACAGGAAGTCTGTACTTCCCATTTTGTGGTCCCTGTTTGTTGTTGCAGCTTTTCTTCTCATGCAAGAATTATCCCACTCCTCCCTTTCCATCATCTCTAGTCATCTGTTCTTTCTAGACAGAATCATGCTCAGGCAGTCGGTAAGAGAGAAATCTAACAGGGGTCAGGCTCCTTTATGGTAGAGGCAGTCCTTTAAAATGACAAAGAAGGCTACCTATGCTTGCAGGAGACCATGACATGCTGTGCATTGCATCTAATTCTCTTTGATGTGATGCCACTTATGAAAGCTGTGATTGAAGACACTATTTAAAGATGAGAGTTTCTATTTTTAAAATACGAGATAATTAGTAAGTTACCATCCAAGAGACAAAGTATTTCTGCTCATCCTGAAGCCTGGGGATGTTTGACTTTGGTTAGTGGTAAAATCAACAATCCTTGAAAAAAAATCTAAATAACTAAAACCTCCCATCAGGAACTAGAATTCTTGCAGGAGTACAATAAAAATTTAAGTGCATTATGTTTTCTAGTTAAGTTCTGAAGTCTTCGCTGCTTGTTGATCTAAATGTGATTAAATACCCGGCATTTTGCAAGATGAGATGTGGTGCTGTGTGTTTTTTACTGTGTGCAGCAAAGCTGCTTTCCTCTTCCAAGGAAAATGGATACTACAGCTTTAAATGGGGAAAACCCAAGAGTTTCATGTTCACAAGAACACAGAAATCTCATTTGATGCCTGTTTTCCACAGAGGGAAGTTTTCATTGCTTTTACTATCATTGCCAGTTAGTATAAGTAATTTTTAATGACTTTAAAGTGTTTCTGTGTTAGGTGAAAGCAGGGAACTTTGCTGAACTCAGCTGGAAATGAATATTCAAGTAGTGTCAGAATAAACTGAAAGGATCTACTTGAGCAGGCTGGAGACAGCAAATGAGTGCCAGAGTACCTTGGCTTGACTTTTCACCTTCTGCCTGTAAAAAATAATCTCTGCATTACCTGAGATGGTGAAAGAGCATTCACAGCTACAAGCTACTAATTTTAGTTAGTTTTATTCTTTTCTGTAGTACTTTCTTGGAAGAAGGACAAAGCTTCTGGCAGAGTGTAGAAAGCCTTATTTATCATTCAAAACTGCAGCCATGGCACTGTAGGAGGGAGTGCAATTGTGTTTATTTTCTGTGTTACATGTCTCCCACCTGAAATGGTGAAAGTAACTAATTTTAAATAAGGCTGTGATTCGTGTTATCCCCCAAGATGGAGCCTCTTGCGAGAGAGGTTACCACCTTTGGCAGCTCATATTTTAGTTTCAATGCCAGCTTCTTGGCCATCATTTCAGTTTCAATGCCAGCTCCTTGTCCCATCATGCCCTTCAGTGTTTCCAGGAATGGGGCATCTGCCACCTCTGCCTTGGTAATGTTGGTCAATGAGTAAAGAGTTGGCCTGACTGTTTAGTACAGATAAACCCAGTTAATGGCTACCTGCTGAAAGGTGCAGGTTTACCCATATTTCTCCTTTTTCCTGATGAATCTGCAGTGCGAACTCATGATATTACCATGATTTCTTAGAGTTCTTGTGTCTGTTTTGCACTTTCAGGGGAAAATGTCCCAAGCATAAATGTGGGTCTGAACTTAATTTTAAGGCAGAGGTGTAGTTTGCTAAGCTCACAGACCATACTGGGGACTTGTTGGAAGAACAAGAAAATTATTATAACCCTTTTAGATGCTGAGTCTGAACTTCAGTTTACCAGTAAAATTTAGGGCAAACATATGGAGATTTTGGTGTTTTATTTGTTGGGAGTTCTGTGCGCACGTGTGTGGTGGCAGTTCAAAGGTTTGCAGGTGTTGTGCTGCTTTTAGGGGACTTATATAAGGATGTAGTAACCCAATCCGTATCAGGTCTTCTGGCTTAGTCCTGCTGGAAAGGGGCTTTAGGCAACTTGTGGCATGATCCTTCTGTTGTATGATAGCATCGTTCCCATGAACACTAACAGAGCTTGGGATAGTACTATTAATATTCCTCTCTTCATTCTTAGGAACTTTTTTTATATGTTAGCACCCTAAATGATTTCTGGGATTATAGACCTGAGGGCTCTTTAGTAGAGAAACAGGTGGTGTATGACATCTCAGTGGAGATTTCTTTGACATGTCAAGGGGCATACTCATATTTATCTTTATTAAAAAGACAGCCTTCTTGATACTGCATAGACTGATCCCTTTTTATTTTTTTTAAAGTTTAGGAGTAGTAAAATGACTGTTTGCAAAATACAAATAGTAGAAACTTAGCAAGGGCTATTTTTGTTTTGGACTGTGGTTTTGGGGATTATTTGTCATTGTTTTGTTATTGTATATTGTGCTCCACCATTTTTGTTGCAGTTCTTCTATTAATTATGTGTTATTAAGAGTATCTCCCCAAATTAACTAGGTAGACTTTATAGAGACTAGTTATTAAGTAATCTAATTTCAGTGTCTTGGGTGTTCCAAATATTGTTTTAAACTTCTTTCTCATGAACTACTTGATATTTTATTACCAGCGTGTAGTGCTATGAACTCATTCTTTGAGGAGATTCTGTAGAGTGAAATGAAAATAAAATTTATATATATATATATATATCTCAGCAATGCTTTTACATAATGTTCTTAATTAAACAAGAATTGCTTTAAGAGTTGCATGATGATCATTAGGAAAATTTCAGAGTTGGTGCTTGGATATTCCCCAAAGTTTGCAAATCAGTGCTACAAAGATTGACTTACTTATTTAGTAAGAGTTACTGTCACATCTAATGAAGGCAAATGCAGAAACTTTGTAAAAATTTAAGCTTTTTAGTTAGGCATAATGATAAGCAGTCCCTTAGGATTCATGTGGTAAAGATAATTGCAGTTTTTATTTCTGTCTGGTTTTGTTACAATTTCATCTTCTCTGAAAATAGATTTCAGTAGAATTTAAGAATATTGATGATGGTTCTCAAGTCCTCATTATTAAGGTGATCTGTTGCATGCTTACATCCAAAGAATCTACTTCCCAAAATGAAATTGTGGAGCCTAACACTTGAAGCTACAGGGAAAAAACATTTTTAAGTAATTTCAGATCCCAGAGAAAGCCAGAATTGCTTTGAATTTGGATGTCAACCATTCTGTGTGTGTGCATGGTTTCTATTGACTGTGTTTAGGATTGCATAGGGCACTTCTGAAATTGGGCATTTATAGCTCTGGAAATTTCAAGACCATTGCTTTCACGTGGATGTTACTTCTTGCCTCAGCTGTCAAAGAACTCCCGTGTGGTGCAGCAAATGTGGCTGCAGCCACAATCTTTGCCAAAGGGATGCATAGTCATTCACACAGTGCTTTCTGATGCGATGTGCTTTTGACTTATTTCTACCACCACTGTTTATTATGGTGCATATGACAGTAAGGTTTTATAGCACCGGGACAGTTCTTTTGAGAGTTGTGATTTTCTTGCACAGGTTACTGGTTCTTAAGATTAGGGTCTCCACTCTCTTCTTACTCTTCTACCCTACGCATAAATGCTTCCCAGCTGATAACAATAGAGTATTCCTAATCACCTGAGTTAAAACTATATAAACGTAAGATGGTAAAAATTAGTGCTGTAGATAACAGTACTGTAGAGCCCCTTCCATGCATGCCTTCCCTGTAGTTTCACAAGAATTATTTTTGTTTAGAGGTGTTGGAAAACTTTATTTTGTCAACATCCCGTTTTATAGGTCTTTGCTGCAACCCGATTCTCAAATTACAGTGACTTGAAAGTTTAGCATGCAAATTTCTAGAAAGAGATATTATGGTGTGATACTAGGGTAGTTTTTTTTCTGTTACCATACTATCTGATGAGACTTTCTTTTTTTTATCCTTCTCATAGAGTGTAAAAATCCTTTCCTGGTTATTGATAAATCTGTATTTGTTTTTTTCCAGAGATATCAGCATGAATAACATCACAAGACTACCAGAAGATGCCTTCAAGAACTTTCCCTACTTGGAAGAGCTGTAAGTATTTTACTCATGGTAAAGTTTTGCTACAACATCATATGGCTGTATAAAGTGGAAGGTGGGTGGAGAAACACAGTTAAATTGAGCTGTGTTAGCTCAAAAAGCAATTATGTTTTAAAAATATAATCTTGTACATGTTTGGAAACCAGGACAGTAAATGCTACTTACAAGAGATTTTTTTATAGTAATTATTTTAATCGTGGCTAGAGTGATGACACATACTAATTACAGTGTTATCCAAAGATAACACAAGAGTTGTGTAATTACCATTGTTTCTGAAGGAGCTATAGTATAGCTGTTGCATAAGTTCCATAAAATAGGTGTTGCTTCATTTACTGAGCAGCTGGCTTCCATTGTCCTTGTAGGCTGCAGATGCAATGCTCACAAGCCCATCCTGACCTATATCAGAAATTCTGTGGTACAGGGCTTTCTTTCTTAATTTCTCTGGCAGAAATTTTTTCCCACTTCCCGTCTCCCTTTTGTCCTACTCTCATTTTAGCTTTCTTTTTTTATGTTTTACTTAATTGATATTTGGATTTCTGAATCCTTGACCTTATGTGCTCAGTATTTTGCTTGAAGGCTTAACTAAGATGCCTTTGCAAAGCTGAAGCATGCTTTCATCAGCATAGTCCTTAATTAGGTTGGGTTTCAGAGTCAGTACACAGGGAGGCAGGTTGGACATCCACTTACTGCTTTAAGTACTGTTATGTGACATGTGCTTTCTGTGTGCCTTCTAGTTTCCTTATCTGTGAAGAGAGGGTGAGGGTAATGGTTCAACCCATGCGTAAGAGCTTTGAGAACTTCCAGTACTAAGCAATAGATAAGACAAAACCCCTGCAATTTGCTTTGCCTCTCTTATATTTTCAGTGGCAAAGTAAGATTTCTTATATTAAAGAGCATTTAAAATTGAAATTAAAGCTGTCTCTGTGACTTTGGCAAGACTAGGACTATGAATGCTGTATTGAGAGGTTTTTCAGTAAATCACCTTAGGGAAAAGAACAGCTTGTTTTCCCAAAGAAAACACCCTTATGAGGTAGGGAAGTTTTCTTCTGACTTTACCAGTGAGGAAGCAAGCAAAGAATGAAAACCATTTGCAGAGGGCAAAAGAATAAAAGAACTCTGTAGCAAAACTGCTGATAAAGCCCTGAACCCTTTGACTCTGGTTATCTGTTATAACCTGTACAACCACTGCACCTCACTGGAGCAGAGATACTGAGGAATTATAAGAGATGGATTGCTTGCTTCAGAAGAAAGATTTGGGTTCCTGACAGCTGCTTCTTTGCACCTCAGCCTCACTGGTTACTCTAATAAGGTGTTGCACCTCTCCTTAAAATTTTGATCTCTCTTACATCCTGATAATGTAGCAGCTACCCTTACTAAGCCACTTAAATAACTCCATTTTACCTGGTTCTTAAATAGTTTTGACTCAGGTCAATACAACTGTGATGTGCAGTTGAGTTGATTTATGTCAGATAAATTGTATGTGATACCTTATTTCATGTTTAGCAGGTTCTGGTTTATTCCCTCTGATTTTTAAGTATTGCTTAAATCTGTGATATAGTCAAGAATGCTTTATGAAGAAAAATAGGTTTTCAGATGGTGCATTTGTGTAATTGATAGAATTTAAGAAAGGCTCTGTGGCATGAGTAGTCAGCTGGAAAAAAAAAGTGGCCTAGGAAGGCTTGGCTTCAGAATATATACTAGCCAACATTCCATATCTGCTTTATAATATGTGTTTCTGTATGTTTTGTTAGACTAGATTTATAACCACCTTTTTAATTTTAATTTTAATTTTAATTCTTCATAGGCATATTTTACACCAGAAGTTAAAAAGCCCAAACAATTCTGCTTTTCCAACTTAGATGACTGTGGGAGACTTCATTTTCCCCCCCAATAAGTAATTAAGCAATAAAACCTAATAGGTGGGTGTGCCTATTGTGTAACTCTATGAACCTTGGGGTGTGCCAGGAGATAAAGAGGAAAGGCAGAGCCTTCAGCCATCATCTGTTGTGCTTATTGCCCAAGAGCCATTTGCTACATGTACCTTATTGTCCTCCTAAATTCCAGGTTTTCAGTTGGAAAAAAAATAGGCTAGCATTAAGCTCAGAATTATGTGTGAATGCCAAGAAGCTTTGAATCAGTCTTAGCATGCTTATTTGATGTGTTAAAGCAACTTCTGGGGGAAAAAAACCCCAAACAAACACAATTCAACTGTAGATTCCCTTGTTTCAGTTCAGGTTATTCTTAAATGGAGAATATAATAAAGTAAGTTCAAACAAAAGCAGCTTTCCTCCTTAATAGAAATGACCAGCACCAGATAGGACATGTTTCTGCTTCGTTCTCCCTGTTCCTTTTTCTCTATGGGACAGGATACAAAAATATTTTATTCTTTATTTTTGCTGGTTATGAACAGGAGCAACTGAACTCTCATACTTCCTACTGTATAACCACAATTTTTCTTTTGTATGATTGTCAAAATTTCCTCCTGGCTTTTATTTATAGTTGAACAGATCCAAATTCTGACTGCCAGGCCCTAGCTAATTTGCTTTTTCAGCACGCAAACCTGGGAGTTAGTGTCCATGCCAAAGAAAAGTGATTTAAAGAAAATACTTAAAGTGGTGTTGGAGTCTGTGCTAAAAATTCCTTTTCATTGAGAAGTTCTCCCAAGAATTACGCTGAAGAAAATTAAAGTCCCGCAAACTAATGGGAATGTAGTAAGTACCCACACTAGCATGCAGTCTAGTGGGTCTCCATGGAGGAGACAGCTCCAGACACCTTTATGTTCATAGCCCTGCCATTGTCAAATGCTGTGTTCGATTAGCCCTTGGCAGTTTACTAATTAACGTTGGAAAGTAGTGTCATGGAATTTAATTGAATGAAAATGGGAGGCAATTAGAATGAATTACTTAGGCAGCTGAGTTACATGTATGGAGAGGCTGAGATTAAACAGTTCAGTAGGAGCCATTTGAAATGGGGGTTGTCATTTCTTCAGTGAAATTAATTGTTTGGTAGTCTGCAGAGACTTCAGAGGATCATTTTCCAAATTCTAAAATGAGCAGTAGTGGAAGAAGCAGAGCACCAGACTTGGAAAAGCTGGCTGCTCGATTCAGAAACGCCTTCTGCATCACCAAAGAGAAAGCAACTTGGATTCTTCAATTATGCATCCCAGGCTTGTTTTAGATGTTCTGGATTATCCAAGGCACCTGCACCAGACTGACAGGTCTGACACTGATGGGAAAACACTGGGTGCTGTGAATGGCAGTTTTGGGGCCAGGTGGAAGAGGACATCTGAAATGGCACTAAATGGCCATGTTTACACAACTGACTCCCCAGCAAAGAATCGAATTTGCAGGAATAATCTGGGATTTTGTAACTTTGAGATAATGTCCTGTCAGAGCATTACTCCTAGGTACAAGCAAAGGGATTTTGAGTTGTCCAGGGGCAGATCCACCCATTGGGTTGAGTGCTCCCTGTACCCCCATTCACAGCCTCATCATGCGTGTCACTGCATAGCACACTCACCGTATGGCAGCAGCACCTGAACACTATTTCTAAATGTTATAAAAATTCTCCATGTCTGTGTAACTGATACCCATCTGGAAGTAATTTGCAAACTATGGTATTGGCAATGGTCAGAGTCAGGGAGAAGCAGACCACCAAGGGTTTTGCCTTAACAGTTAATGATGTGTATTCTTCAGAAAATGCTAACGTAAACATGCTGCAGCCTTAAACATGATATGGAAACTAAAAATTCTTGAAGAACTTGGCAATGGTTTTCTAACCACACCTGAAGTATTTGTAGAAAGCTAGAAGAGGAAAATATAACTAGATAATGCAGTGTTTTTAGAAAGTAGAAACTATTTTCCAGTGTGAATTTTTAACTAGAATATCCAGGTTGTGTTATGTTTTGATGGCCCTTTTAAAAGTTGGCAGTCGCTTCCAATATGTAAAGTTATCTAAAATAGTTTGAAGGATTTTACACTTTATTTGTGAATGATCTGCTACATTAATTAAAAAGTCTCTTATTGAGGAAGGCAAGATCAAAATTACTTTTAGTCTTGGCCATTTTTCTAGTTTGTCTTCAGAAACTTGAACCACTCCAATAATGCAGAAGTATCTTTGATTTAATGACCTTTTAAGCTTGTTTTGATTTCCACTCTTAACCCTTTAGAATGCTGTGATCTGATTTGCCCTGCACTCATGGGCAAGATGTAGATGATAAGCTTTTAGCTGTGTGGCTGCTGGTCCATGTGAGAAGCAGAGGACTGCAAATTGTTCATGTCTGTCTGTATGTTACTCATGACAGAAGGGTGTGATGGTATGAAGGGGACACAGGTTATTTCCCATCCAGTCAGCCTTGGGCAGGGTCCTGACTTTCTCCAGCCGGGGTCAGGGAGGGAGGGTGCTCTCCACTCTTGGACTGTTGGGTATAAAACCATATCACAGCCAGCAATGCTGCAAGGAAAATAATCCTTCCTGAAAGCACCAACAGACACGAGTGCTCGAGTAACTGTTCCAGACATGTACTGATACCAAGATCTGTTGTTGTGTTTTTGTTTCTTGCTCATACATGATATGAAATAGTCTCTCTCCTGTGACATTACCTTCACATACTGTTCCTTTTATCAGGCAAGGGCAAAACTTTCTTATTTAATGGCTCATTGAAAATGTTTGGGGAAATAAAGTCATAAAAGGAAGAGTTAGCTCAGTTGAAAGTTTTCCCTTTTCTGGAACACAATGCTAGTCTGCTTTTTGAGAAATGAATAAACAGTGAACAAGAGACCACACACATGTGACTAATTTTTTGCAAGAAAATAAATAGTGCGACTGAGTATTTGTTTGACTATTTAATTATATCCATGTTGATTACAAGTCTTAAGAGGTCTTGCTTAAATACCTCCAGAGTCTCTGCACATGGCTTTTAGTTGACAAAGTATATTTTAGGAACATAAGGAATAATTAAAATGTATACTAACAGTGAAAGTGAGGTGGGTTTTTGCCATAAGGTTGTAATCAGGAAGGATCTACAAGGGAGATGTCTAGAGTTATTTTCCTTCTTGACTGCAGCTGAAGATGACCACCTGGCTGAAATGCCACAGCTGCTTATTTTTGTAGTGTCTGTTTCAGTGTGTAATTTAGGTGATACCCTTCCTCCTGATTTCTCCATGAGTACCAAATGGTATCATCCTTGGGCAGGGAGAGGGAGTATCGTGTCTTTTTTATTACCTGGGTTTTATGAATAAGATATGTCTTGGAGATGTGCCAAGGCTGGGCTGTTAGTTTAAGATGCTGTGGCTGTGGAACACGTGATGGAAAGGCTTGCCGTGTCCTTCAGTGCCAGGTTTTTAAAGAGCTGTGTTTTCAAGGTAGTGTGTGAATGTTGATGAGATGGTGCAGTTCTTGTCTCTTTCATATATGGGAGAAATCCCAAGGTTTATAGTTAGAAACTGGAAATTAAGGACTTGTTTTGAGTAGAAAAGGTAAGAATGAATCTTCATGTTCTCCTGATGCTTTGTTTTAGCTCACATGTGCTAAATAAAACTGTGGTTAAACATCCTCTTGTAAAACAGGCTGGCACGATTGGAGACATTACTGCCCCACCTCTGTCCATTGAGCCCCACCAGCTGAGGAACAGGCAGAGATCTTTCTTCAGCTGCTTTTTTACAAAGGCAGCCAGTGTAGATACCAGCTGTTGGTTCCTCAAAAAGAGCCATATGACACAGGGTTAGCAGCCAACGAGTGCCCTTCATCGATCTTCCAGCCCTGAATATTTGAACAGCTGGAGGAGGTGATTTCCTCAGTTGATTCAGCTTGAATTCCAAGAGGTAAAATGTTAATGAAAAAAATGCAAGGGGTAGGTTTCTCATGTGGTAGGTAGCAAGTTAAAACCTAGCAACTTGACCAGCCTGCTCACATTAGAAACGCCTTCTGCCTTGTGTGCACTGGAGCTTTGGAAAGCCATCAACATGTTGTAACTTGCACCTTCAAATTCTAGTCAAGACAAACCTTTAGGCAAAGACACCCAAGTGGAATTAACCACAGTCAGCTAAGATATTTTTAAACATCACTTACTTGGTCTGCATTAAATGCTAAATGATGTTTCAAAACATGTTGGCCAACCTGTGTTTAATTAGTGTTTTCTTATCTCTGTGAGTCCTAAATCAATTTGATTCTGAATGAGTTTTAATCATGATATGAGAATATTTCTGTAGCTTAGAAGATTCTTGCTCTGCTTGACAGCTTCAAGTTTTTTCCTGTTTGTGGGGATAAATGCTAGTAGGTTGAGTAAATTCCATTGTTTTTTAGAATATGAGGAAGTTTCTTTCTTTCCAGTTTCTGTTTCTACATGTTAATTTCCAAAGTTGACCTGGTTGCGTGTAAGGATCCCAAGACTGGTTATTCTGCTGCAAGCACTTTTAGAGGACAACAAAACTTTTTCCTTATCTGTTGCATTTCTTGAGTTTAAGTGTTCTGAAACTCACATGCGCACACAGAGAAGCTGGCTTAGCTGAATGGCCTGAAGGCTGAACTTTGTGGTTTTACACTTCAAGACCAGTCTTACAAGCCTTATTTGTTATGCTGTCTGAGTTGCCAGGTTGGGGCTATCTGAAGGTATAAGCCAGATAAGAAACTTCTGGAGGCTGAGCAGCAACTTGAGAAGCTCTTAAGCTGTGTCTCTCCAAGTACAGTTCTCCAGATGGAGCTTGTACCATGCAGTCTTCTCTCCTTCTCCTTTCTGTTTCAGAAATTGGAGTGTGGAACAAAAGGGGTGTGTGTGTGTGAGTGATCAGGTAGCCAATTTGAGGCCAGGGTCTCAAGAGTCATCACATGAGCTCTATAAAAACCTTAGACAAAAAAGGAGAAAAAATAAATCCTTGTATGTTGAAGGTGCCTTATCCTCTGAGAAAGTAACTGGGTATTTGCTGTCATCATAGTTTCACAGTACGATGCCATTTGTTACCATAATAAGACATGGTGATGTCATTCTTTTAGCTCCTTTCCTCCCCTCTGCTCGGATGTTTGTGTTCTTGTATTTTTTTTGTTAGTGCAGAGGTATTCTTGGCTAATTAGCCTTGGCAGATGTCCTGGCACAGAAATAGTAACCAGACTCCTATAAAGCTCTTTTTCCTGCCCTTCTTATATAAAAGTAAAATTCTAGATGATTCTGTTAAAATATTTGCTTTTATTTCAACTGAATCAAAGAATCATACTGAAAATTAGCTCCATTTCTCTAAGGTCATTCATTGGGAAGGTATCTGCAGAACCTGGGTCTTGCATTTGCCCAGTATGTATCTGAAGTGGTTAGAAAACCAGTAACAGAAGTTTAATTGCCCAATACATGTAGACTTAACCCACTTTCCCATTTTGCAGTGTCACTTGCTAGATGCATGGTCATTCAAAGATCCCATGCCTGGAGAGCCAATCAATGCCATGACAAGAGACAAGGCTATATGAGCAGACCAAAGCAACTTTGAGAATTTACTGTATCAGCAGATTTTTCACCGTCTCATGTCTGACCATTAACATATTTCATGATCTTGGAAACGTTCTGGGCATCCAAATAGCACTATCTGCTAAAAGCACAAATCTGAAGTTAATTGAATTGTTGCACCCCAGTTGATCAAAACCAAACATGATGGCTTTCATCTCGGTGTCTCTGCTGTGCAGACTGGGTAGGTGAAATGCAGTATTACCTGAGTGTTGAGATGGCTATCAAGAGAAAGGTCTACCTGGCCTATGGTAAAGCAAAGGAAAGTTACCACAACATAGTACAAGATGTACAAGGGTAAGTAGGGAGAAGAGAATGTATTTATAAAATATATTTTGCATTTTGCTTTGGAGATGAGAGGAATCAAAATTGCTTTCTGCAACAACTCAGCATTGCTGCTGCACACTAGGTGTCAACCAGGTTTCAAGATACCATGGTATTGTTGCTTATGTTTACAACATATATCTCCATGGTAAAAAACTTAGGCAAACTTCTGAGGTTTTTTGCTGCAGAGTACTAATTGAGATTACAAAGACCTCTTGTTTCAACAACTTGTAGTATATAATAATTGTTTTATGTTATATTATTTCTTTGGTGCATGTGTTGCAGTCTGTGGGTTCTACTTCGGGATCTTGCCCAAATACAGATATTGCTTCAAAAGGAAGGGATAGAGCATATTTTGCATGGTTGTAAGTACTTGCTTTCCTGAAAATCCATTGTAATTTATTTTCCTGGTTTTGATAGTCCATGAAAAGCATTACCATGGAGCATATTTTGTCTTGTGGTACGTGCTGGTGACTCTTGCTGACTATTTAACCACAGAGCTTATGAACGAGCTTTAGACTTTTTCATCAGTCAGTCTAGTTTACTTAGATATATTAGCTTTTTAGACCAGAAATGCATTTTGAAAACAAACAATTATGTTAAAGCTCAGTATAACTTTGAGAAAGCTGTAAATGCTGGAAAGGGAGAGATGATGACAAGAAGTGGAGTTGGTGCAGTTTCAGTGCTGTTGTAGTTACAGTCCTCTTTCTTCAGTGTCTTGGTGTATGTACTCACAATTTTATAAATAATGGTGGAGGTTGTATAATACTAAAACTGCCGCAAGAAGAGGAGAAGACAAACACAATTTCTATTAGCAGCAGCAAAGTGAAGTCTTCATTCAGTTTTGTTAAATTGGTGTGGAGGAATTTGGAGTAACCTGGAGGAGTAGGTTGGCTTCCCAGCAATGCAGCAGGCTGTAGCTGACGAAGTCCCAAAGGGGCCATTTGCTACTCTCAGATAAGCAAAGCCAGGTTTAGTCTGGAGACCCAGCTTCCATTTCCCAGCTCCTACTTTCTGCAGCTGCCCCTCTGGGGTGGGAGCTGTCTGCAGAGGCATGTGTCCTCACCAGGCAGGGCACCCACCCCTGCACAAGGCATGCAGCACAACCCTGTTTTTTCCTGAAATGACTGTACCTCTCCTGTAGAGCTTTCAGCCTTGATTAATAAATTGTAGCACATAGATAGGTATCATATGTTAAGAAAACAGAGTTCTGTTCCAAAGGGACTGCTATTTTGGTACAGATGGAAACTGAAGCTCTTTTAGGTTTGAGGAAACACTTGCTGGGCATCCTGGATTAAGTTATCTATGAGGCATTTCCAAAGATTACTTCTCTTGTGGAAGAACTTAAAGTAAAGTTCAAGTTTGTGTTTGGAAAACACAGAACCCAGAAAAAAGTGGAAGTTAGGGACAGGCATGTAAAGATAGCAGAATAGTTCAATGTAAGACAGCACTAAAAGCAGAGTTTGCAGAAATACAGGTGGAGAAGCAGTGCAATGTTTTCCAATTAGATGAAAATAGGTAGGTAAAAGTTGGATAGCTAAAAGTAGATGCTGGCCAGGCAGAGGAACAGTGATGGGTATGGAAGGCTCAGGCTTGACTAAACCTTGAAATAGGAGTCTTGCCTCTTACCACAAAGCAGGTAATGTAGAAGTAAAAAATAATAAATCAGGGGTTTTATTATGACATGTCAGGATTGCAGTCTATTGTCACTATTTGAATTTGTTCTGTGGAAAAAGTAGTCATTATATTTTTCTCAGAGACAAGATAGGCCAAAGGTTAGGAGCATGCTATCAAGAGGAAAAGAAAAACCAATATTTTCTATATAAGACCTTCAGACGGAAGGAGATGAAACTCATTGCTCGAGTATTCCTAGGGTTCACTGCCATCTGGAATGCAAGGCAAAGAGGTTTCCAAGAAGTTTTATTGCATCCTGTCATAGTAAGAGTAATG
Source organism: Peucedramus taeniatus (assembly GCA_013400575.1). Lineage (NCBI taxonomy): Eukaryota > Metazoa > Chordata > Aves > Passeriformes > Fringillidae > Peucedramus > Peucedramus taeniatus. Next base: position 204,769 of record WBNO01008708.1, read on the forward strand.
CTTTTAATTGTTACAGGCAATAATGTATCCTTGGAACACTCTCCCTGACTTTTGGAGCCACACCAGTGATTAACTCGGCTTGGTTAACATGCAGCTGGGTTGCCAGACTCATAATTGCAAAGGTTTTAATTTCCCAAAGGAGAGAAAACTGTATTACCTGCAGTTCAGTGCAGGAACCTAGGCTTGGTCTGTACTCAGGGAATGAGGCACCATGAAAGGCTAGTCTTCAGCTACATTGTACCCTTACGTCTGTAATAACAAGGTGTCCTCCACATCTGGAGATTATTTACTGGGTCACTAAAATAGTGATTAAGGATATTGCTCACCCCTGTATGACAGGCTAGCAGGATTTTGTTCTCTGTGTGTCCTGTTCTGTTATCCTGCTATGCTGAAATTGATTCTGGAAATTTGAATTTGTTGAAATTTACCGTTAAAACACTCAGTATTTATTTTTAAAGTAGAAATAGAAGACTTCAACATTCAATGCTAAGCAGTTATAAGAAAGATACCTACTGTGGCCATACATTACAGCTGTGACTCCACTGGAGAAATCTCCAAGGTTTAACTCAGATGCACTAATTCCAGCTAGAATTAATAAGAATAGCTGCAGTCCTTGGCAGAGTCTCCAAACAAGGGGAGTCAGGAGAGACTTAGCAGAACAGTTCATGGTTACTGTGATACACATGTACAGCACACTTCAGATGATGCCTGCTGCTGTGTCTATGCCTTGAGAAGTAAGAGATAGCAAAATAAAGTTTTTTGTGGCCTTATAACTTGGCAGGACACTTTACACTTGTCTGTTTGATTTTTTTTACTGTCTTTGTGGGTGAATCTGTTTTGCAGCCCACTGCCTTTTGGAGAAAGAGCTCTAATGAATGGTGATGTAGTTCAGTGGCAACAGGTGGATTTCAGACTAGGTCTGTAGCCATTTCCACTCAGTGAGGGGAAGGATAGGTACTCAGCCCTTGATAATGTAAATGTGGGGCTGCCTTAAGCTGCTGCTTTGTGACAGTGTGAAATTGTCCCACCATAGAGCTGCTGAGCAGGGTAGTGAGTCTTGCTGTAAGGAGATTAAAGTTGTGTCTTTTCTGTTGTGCTAGAGTTTTTGCCTTAGTAAAACTGTGATTTCCCTTAGCCCATTTACCATGTGTGTGAGAGAGAGAAAAACAGAGATGCTTTTAAATTGTTTATTAATAAATAGTTTTAATACTTGCTGAAAGAAGGTAACATGGAAAACCAGACTGGATGATTTCAATGACATCCTAATTTATAATGCTGTATGTGTGCTATACTGTTTCAATTCTCTCTTTAAAATGAACCTGGTTATATAAAGTGAAACATCATTTCCATCCTTCCAGCTGCTGCACGGGAAATGTGTTGAGAGCAGTGTGTGACACACTGATCTTTGCTTGGGAGCTGCACTTGGAACCTCCTCACAAGCAGCTCCCCAAGGCTAGGATGTGAATGGTAAATGTGTGTTTGGCAAACTGATGAGTAAAGCCTGGAACACTGCCAAATAATGGAGGAATGGAAATGTAATTGATCACAGGGTTGGGGTTTTTCTGTTGGTTGGTTGGAAAAAGGCTGAAGAAGCAGGAGTTGCCTTGAGGAAAGCAGAGTCCTGCTATTTGAAGTCACACAGGTCTTGCTCTGGCTCAGCTGTCATTTGTTTTCCGTGCTCTCTAGGTTGTTGTTAGTGCCATTCAGGTTGAGGGAGAGACTATGAGCAGTATTTAGTTTAGCTTTTTTAAAGCTAAAGTAACAATCCCCAGTCTCTTTGGGAGAGGGAGCAGATGCCTGACAAGCCTCGCACACAGCAGATTAATGGGGAACCTTGGCCGAGCTGCAGCCAGGGCTGCCTGACACATTTACCAGGGCTGCCACTCCTTGAGTTGTGTAATATGTAATCATAGTAGTGTTTGCATGCAGAATGATTAGGTGCTACAGCCTCAGTTAAATTTTGTTTGATTTAAGGATTTGGATTATGCTGTTTCAAACACATTTTAACATAAACCTGTTTTGCAGATTACTGGCTCTCTGCTGTAGAGACCCAGCGTGTTTCATAAGTACTTCCTTCTGTTTACAGTGAACTTCTTAAGAAATTATTAGAAAGAAAAACATGAAATATTGCAAACCTCCCTCCACATCCCCCCAGATAAAGTTAATCAAGTTGATTTGGACAGCTACTGACAACAAAATTAATTTTAGGGGAATGCTTAGTTGCCATCTGGAAACCTCCATTAATGTTAAAAATTCGAAGTACATGAGAAATCATGTCCCAGCTCTGAAATTCTGAGGTTGCTTGCAGACAGGAGATTTCAAGAGTAAGCATACATTGATTCTTCTTATTTTTCTTCTAGTTTCAGAGCTGTTTGTTTATACTCAAACATGCAGACAAACTTTTCTCAGCAGTCAGCAGGTGTGGGGTTTTTTAAACATGCTTGTAGGGATGTCAGAACCATAGCAATTGGGGGATGTCTGAAAATACCAGGACTAGAAACCAAAATCTGCCTTAACAAGCAGGAGTAACACAGTTTTCGAAGGACAATTAGAATCTTCTGCTGTCATCTTGTTGTTCACGAAGGTGTTCTTGTCCTCTTCTCCCTTGGTTTATAAATATAACCATCTGCATTTGAGAAATGGATTTAATAAAGGTAACTAGCATCCTCTCTATCAGGCAGCATTTTATTAAGTCACTAATTCTCTTGCAGGCAGATTAATGTAAGCATTAAGTGCTTTGGTAATCTCTTTTATGTAGTTAGAGAAGGAGGTAATGTAATAAGATTGCTATGTTCTGGCAAGCTGATCCTTTAGGTGTTGCTCTTGTTATTTCCTTTGTTTGCCTCTTTGAAATAGTATTTTCCCTTTGCTGTGTCTGGCTTGCTTCACAGTGCCTTGTAACAGCATAGGTGCATTTTGATATTCTGTAACCTTTGTTAGAGCATATTGATTGTTTTTTTAATTATTAACACTTACTGGATTGTACATAGTATTTCCACAGGTGATTTCATTGCACAACCTTGTCCAGTATTGCTTTTGCTTGGCTTGGATATGAAACCCAAGTCCAAAAGCAAATACTTTGGCTGAAACTTTTGCATCTTTTGTTGGTTATGGATTACCAGGTGTTTTGCATGATTGTCTCTACCCTTGATGAAATACAGCTATAACCAGCTCAACCAAGGCTGGACTGCACAGATCTGCTGGGCAGGGGAGAGGAAAAATGAAGAAAGAAAAAAGATTGGAGGAACAGGGAAGAAGCTGTTTGGAAGCAGCTGTTTAGGCTGCTGTTTCTGCTTTCCTGCTTTGTATTCTTCAGCATCTCCTGTCTTGATTACTTTTAATATCACGGTGATTTTCATAATTTACTTTGTGTTAATGTCTAGCAGTCCAAATTTGAAACCAGCCACATTTTGAGAGAGACTATATGGCTGAGAATCCTGTTCCATTTCTTTCTGCCCCAAAAGAGTTTCCTTTCCTGAAAAGTTCCTCCAAATAGCTGACCAAAAAGATGAAATATTACCAATATTATGTCTTGGTCATATCAGCAGGTGTCCTGTCAGTTGTCAGCACTGGGTGAACATACCACTGGCTTGTGAATATTGTTTTCATATTTGGGATTTTCATAGAGATTTCTGCTGCTTTGGTGTAGCATCTACTGTTTTTACTTATCTTCATACTTTCTTTAGAAACTGCTGTATAGATTAAAAATACATAAGCATATTTCAGTGGAGCAATGCTGAAAGCCAGAGAATTCTGTTGGGAAATGCACTTTCACACCTGGTACCATAAGAAGGTTCCTCATCATTCTAGGGTGTACTTTATCTAGCATGCAAATGAATATCCACAAGGATGAATAATGCATCCTCATTGTTAAAAATGTGCTGTAAGTAGAATAACTTACAAACTTGGAAGCTTGGGAATGTAGTGTAATTGAATGCAAAATGCATAATTGCTTGCAAGATTTGATATTGCAATGATTTTCCTTGTTAGATGGTTGTAGAAGTGCTGTATTTTGTGACTGAAATTATTATTGCAATTTTTTTTCCAGGCGACTGGCTGGCAATGACCTTACTTTTATCCATCCAAAGGCCTTGTCTGGATTGAAAGAACTCAAAGTTCTGTAAGTAATTGGGTTTTAGAGCTTCATAGCTTGCTCTATGCTTTCTTAGTGCACAGCCAGACTGATTTCTGGGAGGCTGGAGGAAATTTTTTATGCCCTGTGTCTTCCTAAAGTATAGCTCTCCTACTTTTTTTTTTTTCATTGTAAAACCTGCTGGATGTGGTTAAGATGACAGTAATGAACTTGACTAAACTAGAATTATTGCATTTTGTTAGAACACTTATTTGTTTCTGAAGTATATCTTGTAGCAGAAGAAACAGAGGAAAAAACCGAAAAAGGACATGTAAGCTTTTGTTGTTCTCCACCCCTTCAGCATACTCTGTCAGGTACCTGACATTATCAGGTAGTACTATTACTTAGAGATTTAATATGATGTTTGAATTATTCCCTACTGGCAATAGAAAAAATTGCCGTAGTTTGATGCTTCTCTAGGTGAAAATGGCTCACTATTAAAATAAATCTTTTGTTTTTCATTCTAAGATAAGAATTTTTATGGCAGTTGTTTTTCCATAGCTAAGGATAAAAAAAGCTTTCTGTTGTTTAAGGTTTTAAAAAACTCCATTTGAAAACTGTAGCATTTCTGATGATGTAAATACTTCCAAATGCTAGCAGGGTAATAGGTAGTTAATTAAACAGATTTAAAAAAAAAAACAACAACCCAGCAGGCTTTGAGGTTTTAAAGAAAAAAACACAGACACTATTACCAGGGTACAGATTA